>OY720442.1:94338089-94676720 GCA_963082915.1 Dolichopus griseipennis | reverse complement strand
TAAAAGTTGACAAGGGCAACTATAATCTTCCTCGTTTCTTTATATTTATACTTTCCTTTATCAAATAAAGTATATTAAAATGTTAAAAGTTAAATATTATTATGCTGTGGTATTATAACTAAATCTTATAATAAAACGTTACGTACTGCTGCTAATTCGAGCGCCTAATTCAAATGATCAGAAGTAACACTTAGCAAACAATATATAAGTAAACAAGTGGTTGGGTGGTTAGGGCGGCGTCTCGTAATTGTATTAGGTTTTGTATTTTATGTTGTAAGGTTCAATTCAAATCTCAATATATTCAGACGCAAATAGACCCCACGCCGAAATCTCTTTTTTTTTCGAATTCTACAAATCATAATGAGTATTAGCAAAATCTCAAGCTCAAACTATTAGTATATAACAACAACTATAAACTTATACTTTTCGGCAGGGTCTTATTTCACAACTCCGATCAATTTTACAACATCTGTATTATGAAACGTTTACTTCTAAAATTAAAAGTATTTTGATTTGTTTCTTATAACTCACATATAGGATGTTCTTAACTCACATGACATTTATTAATAAAATTAATTCGTTCGTCATGTATTCAAATCATATTTAAACCATTAAATCAGTAATTAAAATATAAAATTGAAGATTATATACTATAATTTAATATTGAAATTAATTTAATATTAAAATATTATATGAAGTTAATATAGCGATTTCCATTTTACTGTGTCAGTTAAAAGAAACCATAATCTTCTGTTATAAATACCATTGATTACTTTCTCTATTGAGTAATTCTGATTGACTAAGTATCATATAATTACTTTAAATTAATTAATTAAGTTAAATTTTAAATGTTAAAACATATTTTATTTCAATTTTAATTAAAATATAATAGTTAACATAAATAGGTATAAATTTAAGACTTATATAATTATTATTTTAAATTATAATTTTTTTAAG
Source organism: Dolichopus griseipennis (assembly GCA_963082915.1). Classification (NCBI taxonomy): domain Eukaryota; kingdom Metazoa; phylum Arthropoda; class Insecta; order Diptera; family Dolichopodidae; genus Dolichopus; species Dolichopus griseipennis. Next base: position 94,675,763 of record OY720442.1, on the reverse strand, counting down.
TTTGTTTATCATCAAATTTAAATATTTTTTTTTTTAATTTTTAAATTACATAACATATTTAGGAAATTGAATAATTTTTTTGAAAATTTAGATTTTAATAAATATAAATAAATTAAAAAAAAACATAAATATTATCCATAAATTTTTTCAATTTCTGCATAATCATCTGGTCTATTCTTTTTCATAAATTCTGTTACTCTACCAAATCCTCTTGCAATGAGTGGTGGACAATCTGCACAATTTGATGCAAAGTATCTTTTAACTAATCCTATAAAAAACAAATATTAAATATTTTTAAAATTGTTATATAAGATATGAAATAAAACGATTTTCTTAAATACGTACTCTTCACTAAAACTTGATGACCTCTACATGTTCCTCTGTCTAATAAACATCTCAAATGTCCATCAATAGCTCTTGGATCAGTTAAAGCTCTATCAACAACACTTAAATCATTCATTTCTTGACCTGTAGTTACATCCATGTAACATAAATATACAACTAAGCATAATAAAGTGGCACAATAAAGCTTCATTTTTATTAAATTTATTTTATTTAAGAATAACACAAATTTTAAAATTAAATAATTTCGAAATTAAAATAAATTTAATTAAATAAATTAATTATTTTTAGAAATTATTAATGTATACTTGAGCAGTTTCAATACAAAACTTAATATTTTTTCGTAATTCACAATTTATTTTATAGTAGTTTTTCTTTATTTAATAATATTCACAATATTTAAAATATCACATCTTGTAATACACTTTAATTCAAGGTTAACTCAATTTTAAAAAAAAATGGCTGTACATTTAAAACATAATTTACAAATTGTAATATCCGTTTTTGACAAAAACAACTAATAATAATATTTTAATTTAGTTTTTTAATATAAATAACAACACGTGTTATTTTATTGTTTTTTTCGAAAAATTGTTTTTAATTAAATCCGGAACTGAATGTTCAGCAGCTTTTTTTTGGATTTATTATCACATTTTTACATAATTTCAATTATGCTCATAAGTTTGAGTCAATTAATGAATTTTATGAGTGTTTAAGAAAAAATTGAGACAAGTTTAAAACAAGTAAAGAAACAGTCAGTCGGTGCAACCGACTTAGAAATACCCTACACCTATTTGGTTCAAATTTAAGGACATATCCATAAGTCATTTTAACACCATAGGAGCTGCTATTAATTTGATCGTAAGACATAGCTGACCAAATTAACTTTATAATACAAAAAACATTTTCTAATTACACTATCTATTAAAAAATACTACAAATTCTTACTAATTTATCTGTTTAAAAATATTAAAAAACAAACAAACTTGAAATAAATGAAAATATATTTATTCCAATTCAATTACAAAATGAAAAAATTCTAATTATTAAATTTTGTGATAAAAAGATAATCAAAGCATAATATATAATAATCCAAATTTTTAAAAATTGCAATTATTTTAAATGGTTAGTTTATATACCTAATAGAAAAGCTTATAAACGCGAAATATGCAATAAATGTATTTCTAAAATACAATTAAAAATTTACACCTTTTCATATAATTCATTTAAATATAAAAATAAATTTTACATAAATGCAGCAAGAACCTTTGAACATAGCTGAACCACTACAATTAAGTCTAGATTTCGGAGACACATAGGACAAAGGAAATATATTCTTTGGCTTCGAAATTAAACTCGACCACAACCAATTCCCATGGTACTTTCATTACTAGTAACCTACTGTTAAATTTCATCAAAATACCGGCATTATTTTTTGAGTTATGGTGTTTGTAAGATATATGTTTGTTAGTCCTTGAACTTTTCAAGGGTTCCAGGACCCGAAATTATGGTACGATTTCGCCCATATGCAGTCCCGTCATACTTTCAATACTAGTTAACCCTTGTACACAATTGGAACGCTCTATCTTAATTTTAAGTTACTAGTTTTATTAATTTCGATGATAAGCTTTTACACATTGGGGGGTCTAAGAGAGGTTCTGAACCACCACTCCAATTGATCCCAAATTAGGGGGGCACGCAAGAAATAGTAAAGAACACCCTTGTGGCAAATTGGAAGCTTCTACATTTGTTTCAAGTTACTATCTGTATTAATTTCGAAAATATGCTTTAAGGGCCTAAGAACTGAGTGGCTGGTCCCCGATCCACTACTCCAATGGAGCCCAAATTTCAAAGACACTTACGAAATAGGAAGGGACACCCTGATACCAAATTTGGAGGTTCTATCTTCATTGGTTTCGGAATTATGCTCGTTTGGCCTAAATTCGATCAAAAAGTTCTAAGTTCCGAACCCATTGTCCAATCCTCACCGTACGTAATCACCGCCGTAGTTTCGCTGCCAATAACCTACAGCACAAATTTCATGAAGATAGCCTCATTAGTTGTTGAGTTATCGTGATTTTTTATATATGTTCCTTAGCCCTGACATCGATTTAAAGGTCCGGAATCCGAACCGTTGGGCTGATTTCACCCTTATATAGTCCGCGCTGTACTTATAGTACTAGTTAACCCTTGTACACAATTTGAACGGTCTATCCTAATTTTAAGTAACTATTTTTAGTAATTTCGATTATAAGCCTTTAAAACTTGGGAGGTCTGAGAGGGGTACAGAACCACCACTCCAATTGATCCCAAATTAGGGGAACACGCAAGAGATAGTAAAGAACAGCCTTGTGGCAAATTGGAAGCTTCTACATTTTTTCAAGTTGTTATCTTTATTAATTTTAAAGATATGCTTTAAGGTCTTCGGAAATGTGTGGCTGGTCCCCGACCCACTACTCCAATGGGACCCAAATTCACAAGACACTTAGGAAATAGGAAGGGACACCCTGATACTAAATTTGGAGGTTCTATCTTCATTGGTTTCGGAATTATGCTCGTTTGGCCTAAATTCGATCAAAAAGCTCTAGGTTCCGAACCCATAGTCCAATCCCGACCTTACGCAATTTCCGAAGTATTTTCATTACTAGTAACCTACAGCACAAATTTGATGAAGATAGCGTCATTAGTTGTTGAGTTATCGTGATTTTTTATATTTGTTCGTTAGCCCTGAAACCGATTAAAAGGTCCAGAATCCGAACCCATGGGCCGATTTCGCCCATATGCAATCCCCGCCGTACTTTCAGTCCTAGTAACCTACAGTTAAAATTTCATCAAGATAGCTCCATTATTTTTTGAGTTATCGTGCCTACGGACGGACGGACGGACGGACGGACGGACGGACGGACATGGCTATATCGACTAAGGCGGTCACGCTGATCACAAATATATATACTTTTCCATATTTAGCTCGCTTCCTTTAGGTGGTTACAAACACCATACCAAAGTTAATATACCCCTTTACCTATTCTATAGGTGTAGGGTATAAAAAAAAACTCGAAAATATGACAGTAAGATAACAACTATAGACCGGGGCCTTATTACTTCAAAGACTTTTTCTAATCAAAAAATTAAATATAAAATTTTTTGATAAGTGAATTATCATTGGATGAGTGATTATCATTAGGATCCAGCACCGAAAATTTGACGCCTGGCTTAACAGCTGAGTGGCAAAGTGGGTTAGAGTGTCGATCATTCGAGGGGCTCAGAATCGAATGCCAGTAAAAGTGAAAAAATCTATTATCTGGTTTTAATTTCCATTTTATCGGAAACGCGTAAATCTGAAAAATTTTTTGTGTGTTCGTGTGTGTGTACTCGCATATATGTGTGTATGAATTTGTGCATGTGAACATGATATGTCGCATTAATTTAAACCGAATTTGATGAAATTAGGTATAAAAGTTTTATTGGTCAAAAGTAAGGTTAATTTTATGGAATGGGCTAAATCGGACCACGGAACCACGACTTTTCGAGAAATCTCGTGTTCTAACAGTTTGAACTAAAATTTAGTACCTACATAGACTATTAGAAAGTGTATATATTATTTTTTGCTAAAATAAAGAATGAATTCTCATATGGACCAATTAGACTAGGGAGAGGGGACTTGCTTCCATATAAAATAATGAGGCTTTACAATACAAACCAAATTATGCAAAAAGAAAAGCTAATACAATCCATCTAGAATTTATTTCTATGTTTTTAAAGGTATCAAATTCTTAATTCATTGTGTACTATAATGCTATAATACAAAATTTTATTTTAAATTTCTGCGTTCTGGGGATCAAACCCAGGTTAGATCATATCGAATAAAATAATGTAATTTAAAATTTTGATCTTAATAGATTTTATCGTAATATAAAATATACATCTTCTCACGTGAAAAGGAAAGGCTGAATCACTCACTTATTTTATTGTATGTGGCAGGGGATTTTACTTAAATAAATAAATAATTTGGTTTTTAAATCTCATTTTAATTTTGATGTAATTATAATTTTTAGTTGTAATTTTATTTGCTATATTAGTAGCTGCATTATAATTTTTAAATTTTTAAAACCAAAATATGAACTAAATTCTGCATTAGAACTAATTAGGACTAAATAATTTTAGAGGTTATTATTTATATACTAGTTGTTGACCCGTCACAGAATGACGGAAGGTAAATTGAAAGAAGAACTTTTTCTAATTAAAAACTATTTCTAATTTCATTATGTACATTATGTTAAAAGTATGTTAAATAAAATTGCAACCTTTACATTTTATATAACGCATATTATGCTTCGATTCTAGTAAATTTATCTTAAAAACTTGAAGATTAATAAGTTAGTTAGTCTACTTTTTATGTTTCATATTTTATAAAATGTTGGGGTCCTTAGTTCAAATCCCTTCTTGGTATAATTGTTTTTTATTATATTATTATTATATAATATTTTTTTTTATTTAAGTGCGTATTTGCTTAAATTAAATAAATTAATAAAAGATTTTCAATTTTTTTAAAGGTTTATTTTGTTTCAATAATGATCTATTTCTCCATTTATTAATGTTTTGTACATTCATTTTCAAAAACTGTTGCTATACATTCTAACGTTCTATAATGTATCTATTAATTATATGTACGTAAAATTTTATTAAAAAAAATGTTGATTTTTGAATTGAATTTTGCATTATCAAAAATGCAAATTATAAATTTTATTTGGGATTTTTTTAATATACCTAATTTAGTTTAAAAACAATTAATTTTGTTTAACTCTATGGTGCATTGAACTCAGTTATTGTATACCCGAAGTTATTGCCCAAACCTAACACCATCTTCCATTTTTAACTTTTTTTAAAAAGAAACTTATTTAAAAGATTATGAGGGAAAGATGCAGGGATGGGGGATTGATGTGGGAGAGATGAGGACAACTTTGAAATTACTTTGATACATTGCTTAGTTTATTTGTTTAATCAAAGCAAGCAATGCATCAAAGCGAATAAAAAGACTTACTACTCAAATGTTCATGTGAAGCATTGTCTTCTTAATTTATTTTTACAAAATATTTTATAAAGTGAATTATAAAGATGAAATGAATTGATTCATAAACTAATAAATAAATTTTATTTCATAAAAAAATTTTTTTTTTTATTAAAAATAAATAAAATATTTTTTGGCCTGCTTATGATAATTTTGGATATTTTATTTTTTTATAATTAAACACATCCAATAAAACACATTTAATTGAATGCGTTTGTTACACCTCATTCTAGACAAATATATTAATAATAATAATAATAATAGGAAAAGATTCCTACATAAAATGCATATGACTTATTTTGTAATTTAGATTAAATTACACGGATTACGCTAAAAAAACGCAAACAATATTTCTTCTATGATGCAGTTTGCAAAAAAATATAAAATATAATTCCTAAAGGTTTTGTGCACATCTGGATCTGTATTTTGCAAGATTCTTATGCATGTTTCTTGTATTATACTCCATTCTAGTATAAAATTTTATTTAAAAATATTTAATATAACTACCTATAACATTTTTTATAATTTTATTACATGATAAATTTTTACAGTCAATGGAATCAAATTAAAATTCAAACTTGCAGAAAATATATTTTAAAAAATGCATTCTTTATAAACTAGGTACTCTTTTACTTTTGGAATTTTTTCGATTCTACATGTGTTGTATATCATATGCATATCTATAACTTAAAGAATTTAAATATTGAAAAACTTTTCATGGAAACAGCTGTTCACAATAACTTAAGGCATTTTATGTAAGTGCCAAAATCCTAAAAATAAATATTAAATAAAATTTTGGCATGTTACTAAAAAAAATAAAATAAAATCTAAATTAAATTAAAAATTAAAATTAAATTTTTGAATTAACATAAAATTTTAAAATTTATTTAAGTTATTCTGCTTAATTTTAAATGAAAGTAAATTAAAATTCTTAAAAATAACCAAGATTTTTATTAAATGAAAATCTACTATTGTGAACATCTGTTTTATCTGTTTTATCTGTTTTACATTACCATAAATTCTTTAAATTATGGGAATGACATTAAACCTTTCCTTACCTTAAATGTATACCTAATATGCATACCTATGTAAAAGCACGGAATATAATTTAATAGATATGAAACTTTCTTGCATAATTATACGTTGGTTAAAATGTAGGCATTTAGTATTTATTTCAATTTAATTGTAGTTAAGTTAAAGAATTCTAAAGAAAATATTTGTAATACTAAAGTCAAACACACGAAGACATAAATCGTTTCCGAACCTATCGTTCTAATGCTAGGCACTACCTAATTGCATTTTTTGTTAAGAACTAAAAAATTTAATTTATGAAAACAAGCAATTAAATCCAAAAGTTTAACCTTAAAGTTCAACCTCAAAAAAATTAATCCTAAAATTAATGGGCTCAAAATTAACAAGAATTAAAAAACAAGGAATTTAACATTGTTTAATACGAGTATATTAATGTTAATATATTAGCGAATATTGGAACTTTCCCTTCCTTAATAAGTCGTTTCACCCTCTTACAAGTAGAAAAGGGATGGAAATATTTATACCTAAAAGTCATTATGTGTCATTCAAAGGAACTTGACGAGCTCCACATTTTTATACCCGTATACGACTTTAAGTCTAATAGGTATACTAAATTTGCCATTACGTTTGTGATTCAGGGAAGGAGAGGGGTATATATAGACTAAAGTGTATGGATCGGATCAGAATCGAAAAATACATCGATTTAGCTATGCATATCCCTCCTTCCGTACGATAACTCAAAAAATAAAGGAGCTAGGATTTTGAAATTTTCAGAAATTAGTTTTATGCAATAGCCGTTATCACTATTAAAATACAGCCATTTTGGTCCACGGGTTCGGCTACCTGCCATAAAACTTCCATTTCTATAAGAGCATTACTCTATTATTGAAGCTGTGTCTGAAATTTTGCCAAAAGTAGATTAGTTTTATGGTCAAAGTTTGCGCAAAATTTGGTTGGTCTACCGCAGTAAATTCGAGTAGCTGCCATACAACTCCTTCTTTTATATGAGCATTACACTACATCTAATAACGCTGGTTAACTAAAATTTTGTCAAAAGTAATTATCCAGATGATATAATGTTTATATTACGATCATACGGATATCCCAGTGTTGACTACTCTACTACACTCTTCCTCGTTTTCTAACGATCGTGATTCAAGGTCACCCACTTTGAATGTTGGGAGAGTTTTTCAGTATGTATAATCAACACTTTTAAACATTTTAATGCCAGCACACATTACTCGGGCCCTATTGAAGGACTTATGAACTTATCACTAATCTAAGCGATTTAAATGCTTTTGAACCATTGAATTTTGATAAGTAAAAAAACTTATTAATCAAAAGAGGGAAAATTTGATTAGTGTCAGAAGTCAGCTGTAATATCAAACAACAATTTGTACTTGTAAACTTTTAATATTTCGTTTTTATTTTTAAATTATTTTAAAATGTTTAATTTAAATTATTTAATTTAAATATTTACAAAACAAAAGTTGAATTGCATAAATTCGTATAAACTCAAATAAAAAACTTTAAATTTTCCATTAACCTAAAAATTTAATTCAATTTTTTTTTCATTTTACAAGTTCCATCTTCAGTTTGACAAATTTTAATGCATAGATAAAATAAACTGAAAACTTTAAAAAAATAATAAACTTCAGCTTTCGGTTTCAAATTGAAAAAAAAATTAAGCAAAAAGTTAAAACAAAAATCTTCTGTTAATACAAAAACTAAACTATGCAGCTAAACAAAAAAAAATTACATCTGCATTTCTGTAAAAATAGTTTTTGAATTGCGAAACAATATAAAACTTAAATTTGCATATTCACTACACAAAAACAAAAAAAAAAAAATTAAAAACTCCATTTGTTAATAATACGTTTTACAAAAAAACATTGGAAGTTCTATCAACACTTTTAAAATATACGAATTTTACTTTTGTAACTGCTACCATTACATTATGAAACCGTTGAAAATTTGTACGGGAATAAAGTATTTCGTCATTTGAAATCTAATCTCCTTTCTCGAATTTCAAAACATTCTTATACCAAAACATATTTATAAGAGTACATATACTCGTATTCAAATTTTCATTACGTTTGTGATACTGTAAAGAGAGGCAATATAGATATAGATTTAGGTGTATAAATCAGATGAAAACCAAAAAATTATTCTATGACACTTTACTGAAAAAAGAATCCCGAAAAAAAGACCCGAATGATTTAAAATCTTGAAAAAAAAATCCCAAAAATATCAAAATCCCATATAATAAAACCTATTCACGTTGGGTAAAAAGTTTTAAAAAAAAATTTACATACATATTTAGTAAAAGGCAAGTATAAATACTCTAGAAAAAGCAGCATTCCTGATTTTGTATCCAACTTTGAAATCCTTCCTAACTTCTTTTTATAAATAAGAAGTTAATAACAAAGCATTTAAAGCACCCTCAAAAAATGAAAAATTAGTATTCATAAATTTTCACAAAATCATTTGTATATAAAAGCCTTCTTTTTTTAAGAGCTAACCGAGTATTTTTAAAAAATCTGTCGCATATTTTAGCATATTTTCAAAAAGTTCGTCGGTTCGTGATTTTACACCTTTCGACCCTGACTAATTACGCAGCTTTTACACCTTTTAAGATAAAAAAAAGAAAGTTTACTGGCCAGTATTGCTAAAAATATGTTCAAAGGAACAAATTTTTTAATACCCCAACCCGCTTCAGTTCATTAAAGTCCGAAAAAGTCTTACAATTTAAATTTTATTTAAAAATTCCTGAGGTATGTTTGAAAAATATATGATAGCTATATTTATAAACTTTACAAAAATATATAGTTGCCATATGGCGCTTAATGGTGGTATGATTTACCGTTATGCGAAACACAATTTTTGCAAAATTCTTAACCTCTTATATATCTCAAAGGGTTTGAGTTAGGAATTAAAAACATTGAAAAGTCAAAACGTTAAAGTTAGAAAATGGATTAAATTATAAGTATCACCCTTTTAAAAAAAACTTATTAGTATCAGTTTTTTAAAAAAAAAGGAGTTATGAGGAGCCAAAAACTGAAAATTTGCAATTTTCAAAAAGCTGTAATTTGCTTTAATAACAAAGATCAGCTTTGAGGTTAATTCCATACATGACGACGTGATTGCCTTGAAATATTTAACTTTTAAAAAACTTACAACTTATCAAGTATAAATGAATTGCCTAACCTGAAAAACTTCAGCTCAATATCAACAGAAATAGATTTAATGTCAATTGATGACCATAATGACATCCATATGAATACACCTAAAACTATTAACTGACAACAATATCAAAAGTTGAGGTAAACCTATTATTATTCTCTAAAATTTTCTAATGTAACCAAATAATATGTTGATTCTCAGGTAATTTGCATATATAAAAAAAAACTTAAAGTCTAAAGATATACAAATTTGTTTTTAAACACTTGCAACAAATATATATTTATGCACAATACGAGTATGTATATATATATATAAAATAAAACAAAAGAAAGCAATTTAAGGTTTTTTTTTCCTAATAAAACTTTTAAACAATTTATAAAAGTTTCAAGTTTTATTTTTTTTAAGTAATAATACACTTTTATAACTATCATATCAAATTTTAACTTAAATGGAACTCAAAACTTTTCACTCCAATGAAACTCAATATTAAAGTCAACAAAACGAAATTAAATTAAATTGAAGAAAATATGAATTTGTAGCAATCTTCACTTGTCTTCCACTTTTTCAATACTTTCTCAGTTCTAAAACAATATTCATATTGGCTCAATTAAAGCCACCTTAAATGATCTTCAAAAGAGCGAAAAAAAGTCCTCAAAATCTGTATGAAATTTTCGAAACTCTTTGCATATATATCGAACTATCCCAAATTGGAGACTTTTATCGTTTATTTTGGAGACTTTTACAAAAATTACGCTTTAGAGGCTGTTTCCATATGGTATTTTGGTCACTGGGTGTTTTTAATTTGGAAACTTTTTTCAACAGCTTCTAAAGTTGAAGAACTATGCATAGACAAAAAACACTTAAATGAAAAAACATAATGAATTCAACAACTTTCAACAATAGAAAATAATTTTATTTGTTTTACTTCTTATAAAAATTCTTAGGAATTTTTCTAAATTAAATTCTATAATTTTTCAATTCAAAAAGGAACCCTGCTGGGCTTAAGATTTTTTATACTCCCGCCAAGTTTTATTACATCACCATACTGTCTAGCTGAGAGGATTTTATTCATAACTAAATGTTTGCATTCATGTATTAAGCATTGTTGCATTCACATACACTTTAAAGCAACACAACCACTTAAATAAATGTTACTGTTGTTTGCTACTGTAAGTGAAAAATGAAGTGGAAGATTGAAAAATTTGCAAAATAAAAAATATATACAAAAAGTGTTTCATTGTTCTTTTTTGATTTTAGCTCATTATTATATAGTTTACTTTGTCGGTCCGTCCGTCCGTGTTTTTACAAGCCTTTTAAATAGTTTTAAATTAAGAAAAGAAATTTTATTAACTTGTAAGTATGTATTACAAATAAATATGGTTTCTTGAAGAAGTTTTTTTTGTAGCCCACCTCCCGCTACGGAACTATAGCCCTACAAAAGTGCGCAAAAGCCCTATATTAGGATTGTAAAAACAGAAGTTCATAAAAACGTTTTTTCAATATGGAAAGCTAACCAAACCATAAAGGTTTTATACGCTATATAAATAGCTTATACCGTTATGTGAAACTGTTATTATGTGAATTTTTTAGTCCTAACCTACTGTTTGATTTAAAAGCTTTAAATTCGAGGTTTAGTAAGAACTGAAAAATTAAGTACGAGCCTTTCAAATAAACGTTTTAGAATGCACGTATAGACATATATTGACTTTGGTGTGGTGGTTCGTGGACCCTCAAAATTTACAACCATATTTTCAAAATTAACAAAGATAGAAATATAAAATTGGCGATTAATTGGAGTGGTTGTTTGGGTATCTTCCCTAAACTTCTCACGATCTAAAAAGTTGATTATCGAAATTAATAGCGCTAGAAAACTGTAATTTAGTACTGTTTTGCAGGTATTTCTGTCCTGTTTCCATTATATTCTTGAATTTTGAAATAAGTTGAATTGAAGGTATTTGGGTATCAATCACCGGCCTCTCAGGACTTAATAAACTTATTATCGAAATTAATTAACATAGCAACTTTAAATTTTGTACAAGCTGGGGCTCATGTAATTTGGAATTGAATTTGTCGAGTTAGGATATTACTAAGTCGCTTGCATTGGCTTACTGTTTCATTACTTATTCGACATAAACTGTACCCAAAACTTATTATGGCACATTGTAAAGTTTTAAAAATGTGCTTAATTAGGAACCCTTCGTTTTTTTCATTACTAGTTTCTTTACAGCTTGTCATTTTTGTGTATGTGGTGCGTGACAAAAAAAAATTAAATTCAAAAGATCTTTAATTTAAAATTTTTTAAAATTTAATATTAAAATTTTAAATTTTGAAATCCCACTCCAAAAATTTAATTATAAATTATATAATTTTAAAGCTTTAATGGTTTTATTTCAAAGAAGAAAAAAAATGAAAATATTTTTAGTTCATTATATCAACTCACACATTTGAGAATGATTTTACATTATTTTTTTTTAAACTAATTTCATTTTAAACACAAGGTTATATACATATACCTACACCTAAACACAATAAAAAGGAACGTACATGTGAGTATATATATATATATGTATATATATTTATTTCCTAATATATATTGTGAATTTATATTCCTATATTTATATATTGTGAATTGTGATAATTTTTACACTCGGGGTGAATTTAAACGTACGTATCTAATGAATCAAAAAAAAAAAAAAATAATTTAAAATTTTAGTAAAAAAAGGTAAGGAAATTTATTTGGAAATTATATCTTTTAAATTTAATTCCATTGAAATATTCCAGAACCATTTTTTTAATGAAAAAAATAAATTAAATGTTTAAGAGAAAAAACTTTTGATAATTTTTGAAGTTCTATTGAAACATTAAAAACTTCTGTAAAAGTAAACGCAGAGGATGGTTTTATAAAATTCATTGAGGAAGCTTTCCAAAATTTTACGAACCAGAATTCTGAGATTTCTGAACCTCTCAGCTATTGGTAAAAATTTCAAGGTTCCATAATCGATAATAAAAGAATATTCGGTGACCTGAATTAAGGCCTTGCGAAAAAAAAGTCCCCGGAGTGTTATATCCCATTTAATGAGAAATACGGCTTGAGGACATATTATTTCAATGGAATAAAATTTAAAAAATATAATTTCCAAATAAATTTCTTTTCCTTTGCAAATGAAAAAAACACAATGATTTCATATATTTTTAGTAAAAAGTTTTTAAATTTTAATTATATAACATCTGTGACGGGTACGAATATATACAAACTTTCTTAAAGTATAATACCAAAAATAATTAGCACACATTTTGGAGTTGGAATCGAAATCTAGGGTATTCCCCTTTTTCAAATTTAAAATCAAATATGTAATAATTTTACATATAAAATACATTAACACTACAAATTATACATATTAACCTGATTGTGTAAAATGGATTTTATTATATATTTAATGAGAAATAAAAACTCAGGGCTTTATTTCTCAAGAAGTCGAAGATTCAATTGATAGAGAAACAACATTCCGGGGCTTTATTCCTCATAAAAGTCGTAGTTCAACTCAAAAAAAGAAATAAAACCCCTGAATTTTATTTCTCAATTACTGTAAGAAATAATACCCCGTGGGCTTTACTTCGCAGGGCCTTAATTCAGGGGAAAAAAACCAAATATTCATTACGATATATATTTAATTCCTTCCATATCAAGCCGTAAAAACTAACCTTTGAAATAAGCCGCCGTGGATTTTATTTATTAATGGAAAATAAGAAAAAGCTCCGGGGTGTTATTTCTTAAGAAGCCGAAGATTAAATCATTCCAGTCCCCGGGGTATTATATTCCATTAAATCATAAATAACGCCCTGGCATCTTATTTCTCATAATAACTGAGAAATAAATTCACAGGGTGTTATATCTCTTTCAATCTAATCTTCTATCTCTTGAGAACTAAAGAGCTGTATTATTAATTCTTATGTAAACGATATTATGGAGGGATCTTTGAGGTAGATTCAAACAATATTGATATTACCTTTTTTCAGTATTTTGAATGGAACTTAACAATCTCTTCTAATTCAGAATCTCAACTATACATATATAAAAAATCTGGAAAAACGGAATACTCTGATTTCAAATACAAATCTAAAATTCTTCCTCATAAATTAACTTTCATATACTTATTTGCAAGTTCAATTGAAATTAGAGGGGTTTTAACTACCTGGGACTTTATTTCTCATAGAAGTCTTAAAAAAGAAATAAGCCTCTAGGCTTTATTTCCTATTTTTTCGAGGGTTTTATTTCTCAATTATGAAGATCCTCCCAAAATATCCTCATGCATAAGAATTAACTCCCCAAGACTTTATTTCAGAAAAGGTTCAAAGTTAAATTAAAAGAGAAATAACACCCCGGAGTTTTACAAAGTGCTTCACTCTTCAGTCAACTTTGTATTTCCCATAATTTTTTTTAATGTACTAATCGATCAACTGTTAAGTTTACCATTTTCAAAACTGTTGCCTCCATTTTAATTATATTTCTCATAAAAGGAATTAAAGTGATTTTTTTTACACCAGTTTCCATTTATCTTTGTTCATATTTAATTTGTGATTAAATTTTTAATTTTCACGTTTTAAATTACAATTTTTCTATTAATAAACGCTATAAAAAATGTTATTAAAAAATTTTTTTTTTAAAAAATGTTCCCTTTGTTAAAAAAATCACTTAAAAGCATTAAAATATAATTTATGTAATTAACTTCATTATATCATAAGGAGCGGAACCCATTTTGATCCAATCTGAGAGTGACCCTTTTTTCTAATTGAATACAAGAAAAAAATTTTAAAAAATAATAAAAGGGTTGGCATTGAAAAAAAAATAATCACATACATTTAATTATCTTAATGCCTATTTTTTTGTTAATGATGTTTCTGAAACACAAAGAACACCCCTATAAACTCCTATATGAATATCATAATATTTGCGGATCATTTCCCTAATGTTAAACAATCATAAAGAGATTTTATAAAGTAAGATAAAAGTGTATATAGATACCTTTTTCTTTTTATTTTATAAAATCTTCCGTTTTACTCTTTCGGTCATATATAAAATAATTTAAAAATATTAAATATGGGTACATTATATATTATATAGGGTGATTCGTCATAAAGTTCCTTCACAGATACAGCACTGTAGGAAATAATGTGAAGACAACATTTTTGAATGGGAAATTATCTCTCATTTAATGGGAAATAGCAGCCAGGGGTCATATTTTTCTTTCAATTTAATCTTCAAACTTCTTGAGAAATAAAGCCTTGATGTGTTTTCTACGTGTTTTAATTTAATCTTCGGTCTCTTGAGAAATAAAGCCCCGGAGTTTTAATTTTCCTTATTGATGATAGATATTCTGGATTGTTTTTAAAGCTGCATTCAAAAAAAGCATAGATATTCCCCTTTCCCGGAATTTTAAATGCAACTTAAAAAATTTGCCTAACTCAGAATCTCACTTACACGTATATGAATAATCTAGAAAAGGGGAATACCCTACTTTCGAATACAATTCTTAAATTTTTCCTAAATAAACACTTAACAAATACAAAGGTATAAGAAATAAGTCTCCAATGTGTTGTCTTTCAATATAATCTTCAAATTCTTGAGAAACAATGCCCCAAAGTATGGAATGGGAAATAACAACCCTAAGGGCTTTATTTCGCATGGCTTACATCACTTAAATCTCTCCTTCTTTCTAAGAACTCTTAGCAAATCTTAGCTCTTAGGAGTTTTGAAGTTCAAAATTTTAATTCTTAATAGAAGCAAATGCCTATTTTGCAAGTGACTTAATATGAAGTGTAGCGTCATAAGTTTCCATGTATGCACAAGGTTGACAGCCCCATTATTACCTACAAAGTGATATAATAGAATGCTCTTACTTACGAATCACCCTGTATATTTATTAAACTCCTACAATTTTCTTTTTCATTGTCGGTTACACTGCTAAATGCCGCAAAATTAAGCTAGAAATAACTAAATATCTATAATACATATATATATTTATACACGAATATATGTAGAACGATATGTTTGTGAATTATGAAAAGTAATTAGTTAAATAAAATTTAAAAAAAAAAAAATATTTTTAATGAAAAATTTTAATTCTTAGTGAGGATTTTTGTATAATTTATATTTAAAAAAATTTTGGAATATGCGGAAATGTATAATTTCCATAGAGAATAAAAAGATTTGGAAAATATTTTTATGCTTTGGAATTAGTTTATCATCATCATAGTTACATATATATACAGAAGAACACGATATAAATTTCATAATTTGGAAATTGTGGAAATTAAAAATTTAAACTGTAAAGAAAAACAAAGTACTATTGCATAATTCTCAAACATAGTCGTTTTTGTATTATTATATAATATAGTTTAAAATTTAGTTTTTAAAATTAAAAAAGATTTAAATTTAATTTATATAAAATATTTTTTAAGGTAATCTTGTACAACATAATGCACTACTGTTGCCTGGTAAATGGATCTACATGTGAAATATTTAATACTAGCTAATACCCGGTGCGCGTTGCCTCTCAATGGAGGTTTAATTGAAGTTAATGTTACGCCAAAAAGTTAACACAAAAATTACACACGGTTTACACATGTAAATTTTAAAATGTATGAAAGCAATCTTTTTAAAACGATTCTAGGATTATTCTAGTAATTTTTGAAACTTTTTGTAATTCAAAGCAGTAAAAATCTATAAAAAGCCACTGTGTCCCAACGGGTTAACGGAACTACACTTTCTCTTTGGGTAAAGCAGTATTGCGCAAAATTGGATGTAATTTGCTTCCAAATCTTTTTTTTGTCAATCGTCGGGTTTGGGGCTTTCTTTTTAGTCAAAGCAGAATTTCGTAAAATCGGACAAAATTTGGACCCAAAATTTTTTTGACCACCCGTCGGCCTGACATGGGTTAACAAATTCCAAAACTGTTAATAGTGTCAACTCAATTCTCAAAGAGCATCACGTATACAAAATTTGAAGTCAATCGGTTAAACCGTTTTCATTTTAGAACAAAGAAGTTTAAATACTTGCACCACAGCCCCAACTTGGCGGTCTGTTAGAGCAAAATTTTTGGGCCACGGTTTCTTTCCGTACCCAAAAACCTCTATATACAAATTTTCATGAAAATCGGCTGGGCAGTTTAGGAGTCTATTCGCTACATACAAACAAACAAACAAAAAATAAACAAACTTTCGCTTTTATATATATAGATTTACTCGAAATGTTCTAAATTCAGTTTTGAAGGTTTACATTCAATTTATACTGTAGTTATATTCTAAATTAAATTAAGTTAAAATTTCAATTTTAAAAATCATAAGTTAAATTAAAGATGAGTTAGCAAGATTCGGAGGCGTGAAATAAGGCTCTGACAAATAATGCCACCGGGGTCTTATTTCTCGTATTTAATTAAAAATAAGAAATTTTGGTCTCATTCCTTAATTAAAATAATAAGATAAATAAGACGCCGCGGTATTTCTTCACATTTCTTCCAAAGTCTAATCCCTTATCGGCTAGGTGGCACAGTGGTTAGAGTACTGATCTTTCATGCGAAAAGGCTCGTGTTCGAATCCCAGTGAAAATTAAAAAACTTTTATCTGGTTTTCGATTCGACTCAGCTACCATTCGGCATTGGGTTAAAATTAATGGCTTAATTAATAATTATATATCTTTAATAAAAAAAAACATTAATATAACAATATAAACAAATACAAAAATTTGTATAAAATAATTTAATTGAATAATATAACTCACAGAAATAGAATACCATGCAAGTCAAATACAAAATTATTACAATATAAACAAAATAGAACTGTATCTAGTAGTACTATCAAGATGTAAATTAATTCTAGAGCAATCTAAGAGTTCAATTCTAAATAAAAGTATATATTTCCCTTTTCCAGAATCCAACTCTAGACTTTAAAGGACACCAAAAAGTTCTAGAACCCTTTAGAAGTACGAAATGTTAACGCACTAAGTAATTTTTATAAAAATTAAGTATGTAGTTTCCACTTTCCCTCAAAAGCAAAATGAACATTTATATTAAATGCATAATATCATAAAGTTTAATTTTCAAAGGCTTTGGTTTTAGCTGGTTATAGTCCAATGCTACCCTTAGGAGCCCCGCGTAGCTCTTTTGGATGGACTATTGAAATTTTCAACCACTCTTTAATAGACAAATGAATTAAACCAACGAACTTTAAACAGCCGCATTAATATTTTCATAAACTTTTCAGAGTTTTCACAGGACTAATATGTGTTTTAAATATCTTTAATATGTAATTCCAATATAAATCTTGCAATTATTGGAACTACAATAAAGAATCACATTTTATAATAAATATGTAAATTAAAACCTAGAATAAGAAATTGAAAATAACTTTTTGTAAGAAACCTTCTTTTTATAACCGAATGACTATATAGTCAAAGCGTATAATAAATTTGCCATTACGTTTGTGACGCAGAGAAGGAGGGGGGTAGATATAGACTCAAGTGTATGGATCGGATCAGAATCGAAAAATAAATCGATTTAGCTATGTATGTCCGTCAGTCCGTCCGCACGATAACTCAAAAACTAAAGGAGCTAGGATCTTGAAATTTTCGCAAATTCGTTTTTTTGCAATAGCCGTCATCGCTATTTAAATCCAGCCATTTTAGTCCATGGGTTCGGGTAGCTGCCATACTTTCTCCTTCTTTTATATGGCAATTACACTACACCTACACCTGGGTGTCTGAAATTTTGCCAAAAATAGTTTAGTGTAATGGCCAAAGTTTCTGCAAAATTTGGTTGGTCTACTGCAGAGGGTTCGAGTAGCTGCCATACAACTCCTTCTTTTATATGAGTATTCCACTACACTTAATAAAGCCAAAAGTAATTAACCGGATGCTATAATGTATATGTTACGGTCATACGGGTATCCGAGAGTTGGCACAGTCTACTCTACTACACTCTTCCTTGTTTCAATTTAATATTAATATACATTTAAAATAACTGAAATTATTAATTTCGATAGGTAGTAAATTTTAATAATATATATATACGTACTTCCATTTGTGTTAATTTTAAATGAATAATTCATATTCTGAATAATATTTCTGTGTAAAATATAATGAATTCATTATAAAACTTAATGCAAAGTCAATGTATATTGTATTTTTAATACCCTTTCAATTAATATATTATTAATAATTCATTCTTTTGTTATTATTTATACCTACTGAGTGTAAACGTATTATCATAATTATTTCTTTATAATAACTGCCTTTAATAATAATTATATAATTTGGGATGTTTTTAGAAATAGGTGACCATCACAGGCCAAAAACCAAATTTTTACACGCTGGTCAAACTCTAGGAAAACGAATTCCTTTATACAAAGCTAAAAAATAGATATGTAAGCTTGGTTATGTGGCTAAGGAGTGAGAAGGAAAATAGGGTAGAAGAGGAGAGTTGGGTGGTAAGTAAGAAACGAACTTTTTAAAGTTCTATTTAAAACGTTGCAAATTGTATAAAGGTATATTTCTATCAGAGGGGAGCACATTGGATGAAAGCATGTTCCATATTCTAGCAGTTCTTAAAATAAATGAGTTTCCATATCCAGTTTTGAGCCGCCTAGGGATAGAAAACACTGTATAGAAGTGAGCACTTGAGGCGTCCCCTGGATAAAAAATACTATAAGGCCTTTTATAGTTACGACATTGATGGAGCTACTTCGGAGCTAAATTTTGACCCAGCTGTAATATAACTTGCGTTTGGCCTTAATCTTTCTAATATTCTGTAATAGAAATATTCGTAAGTAAATTTTTTTAATTTAAAAATATTATGAAAAGGAAATTCCTCTGTATTCCTCAAAATTTCAAAATGAATTAATGTTGCAGTTACTCACCTTTATGAACTCATAATTGCAAAAATAAAAATTATTAAAAAAAAACAATTACCATTTTGATCGAAAAATTAAAAACAAGCCTTTTTTCTTATACTGTTATCTACATTTTACTTAAACTGGACACCCTGTACAAATATCATAATCAGAACTAATAAAAGTAGCAAGATATATATATTCTTGTTATGCAGATATTAACAGTGAGCAAGTACCTCATGTTTTCAAATGATAGTTTTAACCCATTAATGTCGTACGCGCCTTCACAAAACTTCATGAATTTTATTTTAGGTTAATCTTTGAAAATTTAAAATCGAACTTTAACATATTGCAAAGTACAACCATAGTTTTTAATATATGAAAAATGTCCAACAATTTATTCGACAGATGGCGTAGTGGTTATAGGACGTCGGCATTGGAATTGAAGGATCTTGGGTTTAAACCGAGGTCAGATCAAATCCAATAAAAAGGACATTACTTATAAATCATGTAATATATAATAAATACCTGTCACACCTGAAAGGGAAGGCTGACCACCACGGTTATCACAATTCACGTAACGTAATAATGGATTGTAAATAAATAAATAAATAAATAAATACAATAAATATTTTAATATTTTATATATCGTATGCTCAAATATATTCGCATACAATGTAATAACTACAATTATTTATTCATGATTTGATTCCATTGAATTTATAATCATTCAACTTTAGAATTTCGTTTTTTTGTTATACCTAAAATATATAATGTAAACACATAGTATATAATATAGGTTTGTATATAAATAAGGAGTTACAATTTTACGGTCTTTAAGTAGTGACCCTTTTTTTTTGAAAATTTGTATACAAGTGAAGGCTATTCACTTCAAAAAAAAATTTTTTTTATCTTTCAAAAATATTCAAATGACACTTTCTTTTTCATATATGGGTGAGGTGACAAAAGTCCCGTAGTCGAATTTCCCCCGACTAAATTATAACCAACAGTCCCAAAGTAATTATGACTAACAAGTAGTGGATCAAAAGTCCTCTAAAAAATGAGACATAACATTGTATTATATTTTGACACATGTAATTTTATTTGGAAAAAATGGGAGCGATACGAAATCTTGACATTTTTAAACTCGCTCTTAAAAATCTCTTTTTTTAAAATATCTAGCTTTGTTAAGGACTTTAGACCTGCATACAAAATCAGAATTATCAGCTTTTTCCAGAATATAACAAAAAGAGATTTTTTAAAACGAGATTTTAAAAGGCGAGATTTTAAAGAGCGAGACTAAAAATTTCGAGATTTTGTACCAAACCCGGAAAAAATATTTGAAAGTCTGATAATACCAAAATATATAAGTAAAATAATAGATGCAAAATTCTGAATTAGCAGCGAGTTTTCAGTTGATTACAATATGTGAGTTTTGGGAATAGGGAAAGTTCCCAGTATATTATTAGTCCCAGTTATATTTTTATAAATTTTGGAAAAATTAATTGACTTAGTACTACAAATGCTCTTTAAATATTTCGTCTTATATTTTAAAACATTTCCCCGTTCATTTTTGACTGCAGGACTTTTGTTATCCCGCCTAAGTGTATACATTAAAAATAAATATCACTCATTATTTATGTATTTTAATATTATATATTATATTTATTTATTAAATATTTATTTATATATACAATCTTTTTCTTTTCCTGTTTTGTTATAAAAGATTTATGGAAGTACATTACACTATAATAAAGAAAATCAACCTCTGAACTGAACCCTTGAAGTTGAATGAAAGAAAAAGAAGAAAAATAAACAAAAAAATCAAAACAAACTGAAAAAAAAAATTGAGTTTCTTTGCCCTTCAAATTATTGATTTTCTTCCTTGTTTGTACTTGCATTATTTAATATATACACATATATATATTCTAGAAGGATAATTCAAAAAATAGCTAATATTTAAAAAAGTTAAGAGAAAAAAAAAATTAAAACGACAATAAATGACAGTATTACAGACTTCAGGATCATTTGAGTTTAGCGACTTCAAGGTTAATTCTTATTTAATCTTCTCATTAAATTAAAAAAATATCCAGAAAAAAAAGCCTACACCTACATTTTTTTAAGAAAAAATAACGTCAAAATTAGAAAGATACTGACATCTTGGATTTTTTACAATTTTAAATTATAATATGGAACAGTAGCGAGAAATGAAAAGCCTTGAATTAGAAATTTGAAAAATTTGAAAATTCATTTAACAGAACATAATTTAGGAAAAAAATTTTGATAATTAATTTTATAATATTTTTAATAAAATTTCCTTAAGGCTTTTTTTATTTTCTAAAAAAAAAAATTAGTACTATAACGTTATTTATAAGTGTCAAACCTTATTATGACAAGTTATTTGGAAAAGAATTTCTTGAAATGGATGAGGCGAGAGGAAAAATAGAGAGCAAACTAGGACGAGGCTTTTGAAATTTACAACTATACGAAACCGGAAATTAAGGCAATTCTGAAGTATTTTTTGTACTTGTGTAGGACCATCTGAAAAATAGATGGTAATTACAGCTTTCGAAAAATATAAACCCCTAATGACTCATATTTTGCTTTAAAGACAAAAATGACATTTAAAAGTATACTGGTTGTTTTGGTCTGTTTGTATAGAAACTGTTATATCTGGCGATCTATTAAATTTATATATATATACAATTCCATTCATAATTAATATAAAGGTTTAAAGGTGAAAATTTTTGAAAAAAAGAAAAATGTTTAACATATATCTATAAAAGTCAAGTTCAAAGACGTAGTGAAATAACTTTGAAATTTGCCAAAGTATAATTTATTTATTAACATTTTGTAAACAGAAGTACCAAAAATAGAAAAAAAATAAAAATGTTTGTTTAAAAAATATGAATTTTTTTAGAAAAAAATAACTGTCAAAACTGTCAAAGTCAACAAACAAAGTATGGAAATGAAAATTCATCAATTCATTACTTTGTGTCCTTTGACTACTTTAAAAACTTTGTACGTAAAAAATACTGTATTTTATTTGAGCTGTCAAAGTTTTTCAAGGAAGTAAAGAAAGCAAAGTAAATATTGGGTCATATCCCATCTATATAAAAATATAGTTTTTAATAGTTATTTTTTTGACACAAATGAATGAAATTTCAAGCAAATGTTGATCTCATAAAAAATATTAGTAATAGAGAAACTTTTTTCTGTAGCTAAACATGTTTCAACGCTTAAGTTCTAAAATTTGTAAAGAACGCCTTATCTTCAAATAGATTACAGTTTTTAACTATTTGTTTTTAACTAATAATTCTGGATTCTTTTACATATAAATTTACTGCTGTGAATAAAAAAAACTAAGGGTAACCAGAATTTTCACATACATCAACGTCTCGGAAGTAGGAAAATGTTATATAATTCAGTTGAACTCATAACATAATAATGAAAACTTCAACGCATTATATGACAAATTCTGAAGTAACTTTTCGAACCCAATGGATCAAATGGGGGTTTGGGATACGCTTAACAGCCCTATCCAGTAAAAAACATTGTTACGAAACCTACAAAAAATCTTAAAAGAATTGAAACTTACACAGCTTTAAAAATTTTTTGAAAATGAAAGTGTCATTTGTAATTCACAATAGTCAATTTTGATTCAGAAAACGTCAATTAAAATCTATTCTACATTAAGACGCACGGGCTATACAAATCCATTAATTTATTAAATATTGACGTTTATTAAATACTATTAAGGTGTTTTCAATTACAATTAATACTTTCTGAAGTACAATTGATGCTTCCTGAAATAATATTGATACCTTATGAATTACATTTGAAAAAGGTGTAGAATACTTTTAAATAACCTTTCGCAAATAAATCTTTGTTTCTCCTAATTTTTAATTAGCTTGTAAAAAAGAAAATAGATATCGTTAAAAACTCTTCTCTTAATTACTACATTTGACGGTTATTTAACCCTTATCACATAAATACTTAAAAATTTAAAAATTTATTGAAAAAGAATCCTAGACAAGAAATGGTGTACTATAAATTATCATTCCTTGAATATTACTTTGACATATTATACCTTCGTCATTTATAAATTTTATTTTAATTGAAAACACTTTATTTACATTTTTAATCTTCCGGAATTATGTCTAAAAACTTTAAAAATATTTTTCTAAGAAAAAAATACGCCTAATAATATGCAATTAAAAATTATCATTCTACAGTACTAGATATAGATCTGTTATAGTACTAGGCGTACTATAAATTATCATTCCTTGAATACTGCTTGACATATTATACCTTCATCATTTACAAATTTTATTTTAATTGTAAACACTTTATTTAAATTTTTAATCTTCCGGAATTATGTCTAAAAACTCTTAAACAATTTTTCTAAGAAAAAAACACGCCTAATAATATGCAATTAAAAATTAAAATATAAAAATTACACAAAAATTAACTCTGGAAACCAGCCCACAATGGCCCTGGCAGCCGAGGGCTTTAACAATATTGCGTAGTTATTGTAATGCGTAATATTCGAATAAATAAATAAATAAATAACTCTGGAATTACTTAATATTACCTCTTTAATATACCATTCTAGGCAAGTATTTTTAATCTATTATGGGAAAATAATCGAAATTGTTTTTGTTTTTATTTTGTTGTTTATTTTTTTTTCTGTTATTTTAACATATGAACTATTAACTTCAAATTTAATCTCTGTTAAGCGTAACATAGTAAAGTAAACGTCATAAATCTTTAATATGGTTAAAAAAAACAATGAACTTTTATATCCATATCAAATACTTATATGTATGTGTTAGTTGAATATATATAAATATTCAGTTGAATATATACTCAATTATATCCTACTGTATTTCCAAAAACTGAAAATCCTTTTAAGACTTTCCCCCTCCACTTCTATAAGTCTATGCGAAAACAAAAAACAAACAAAACATTCGTTAATATTATATATGGGCTATAGTCTGATATATAAAAAGGGTTCTATAAATTATAGACATCCGAAATAAATACCTTTCCAAATAAATTTTTTACAAAAATTTTTGTATGAAATCAGAGGTCCAAAAACAAACATAAATAAATAATAGGGGAAAACTTGAAAATGAACATGGTCTATAAGCTTTAGTGAAGATTTCACTAAATCTTAAAATCATCATGTTGTACAATATTGATCGTGCGTTAGTTATAAAGGGATGAGGAGAAGGATATACCTTGAAGGATTAAACACAACAACGAAGGTAGGGTTGGAGGTTTACGGAATTCTACTTTAACTTGTTGGAAGGTAAAGGGATGGAGATAAACATAGATTGAAAGATCGAACCAATATAGACTCAAGGCTAGACATAAACTCAAGGATCACATCAACACATGAAAAACTAAAGCACTTTAAAGCTATGTGCATGCCTCCATCTGCACGATAAATTAAAAAATAAAAGAACAAGATTTCTGAAATTTGCCAGATGGCTCAGGCAATTAAGTCAGATGGCTCAGGGGTCTCGGATAGTTGCCAAAAAACTCTTTTTTTATAATAAGTATAACTCTTTATTTAATAAAGCCAAGAGCCTGAAATTTTTCCATAAATACACCAGTTTAATAGCCAACTTCTACGCATGGTTTTCTTTGGAAGTTTTTCTTCGGAACTCGGCAAAATTTTTTCAAATTTTATTCATAATCTGGATCTAGTTAAATTACATATCGTGAAAAGAAGTTAAGCTTGTGAAAACAACTCCAGGTCAATTCGATTGGAAAAATCAAGGTTTCTACATTGTATAAGGCTAATAAGTAATAAGATTATAGGTGTCGGTAATTTTTCAATAAGTAGCTAAAATGTAAGGCTATTTTACATAAATTTTTAGAACATTAGAACAAATTCGAAATTCTAGTCAAAATTTTAGTATTATAAAAGAGCCACCAAATCTTACATTTGGTGAAATGAAATTTTGTGTCGAAATACAAGTGGAATAGATGACACATAGATTTTCTACCCCAAGGTACACTAACTTGCAAATTAATTGGTAATTCATGTTCATATTACTTTTATTTTATGAACAGCCATTAGTTAAGGATTGGCTTCATTTAATATTAATTCAAGTGAAGTACCTTCATTCGGCTTAACAAATCACTTTAAAAGAAGGGGGATGTTAGAGGGGGTAATGAGCCTAAAAATTAAACTATTAAAATAAACAATACTTTTACAATTCAACTAACTTATTATACTCCTCATATGGCAACCCTTACATAAACTTGAACTTGTATTTGTATATATGCCCACTATATTATTAAATAAAGTTAGTGGGTTCATTTTGTTTTTTTTTGTAAACACACACTGTATCACGTTATCTTACCTACATACATCTATACCAATTTCCATTTTGAAGATTAAAAGTTTTTTATAAGTGAAAAGTACCTCTACTTATTTTTGTTTTTTTTATTTCACTTGTACAAAAGTATAATCCGAGTACACTTTCAAAACAAAAATATCATACAATACTATAGTGATGCTGAATAGTAGTGATGTAGTGTTTTTTACGACATAATGTTGTTCTTAAAAACAATAACAACTCAAATATATGAAGAGGGTTTTAAAAACGTTTCGATAGGTTTCGTGGTTAGAATTTAAAAAAAAAAATTGAAAAAATATTTTTAGGCAAGAAAATATAAAAAAAATGAGAATCCGCATTAAGAGGCTTTACACTGACAAGAAATAATAAAAATAATGATCGAAAAAATAAACTTCTAGAATAAAATGAATATTTAATCGTTATAATAGAATCAGTAATTTATCTTATATTTATAAATGTTATGACCTGTACGGGAATCGAACCCACACTCCTTCGACCAATTACTCAAATGCTTACCCCCCCTTAGGCCTATGTTTAATATATTTTTGAACGAAACTGTAACAAGGCTCAGAAATAGAAACAAAATGAATTAAAAATTATACATATAATTTTTTTTTCTATATTCAACCGCATTTGTTACCATATTAAAATACTATGATTTTACAGGCAAAATAGCATAGACTACATCATTTCATGAACGGGTTTCATAAAGAGCTATATAAAATTACAGAATCTTCCGGACAATATATGCGAAAGAGAAAGTTTAAAATACATCATAGTCTATACTGCACTAATTGTTTAATAAAAATAAAACATTTGTTGTAAGATGGCATACAGTAATTAGGTTTAAGATTTGAAATAAAAGGCCAAGTTATTTAATTGTGATAAGTAGGGGTAGATTCATTTTACTTGAACTGCTGGGTGACACAGTTGCTACAGCGCCAATCTTTCATTCAAGAGGTCGTGCTTCGAATCACCTAATATTTCTAGCTTTCGCTTCGACTCAGCTACAATTTGCTAATGGGTTCAAATTAATGAAATATTCAATAATTATTAACTCTATATATATTTAATAAAAAATACATTTAATCAAAAATTTAATTGAATAATATAACTCTCAGATAAAAAAATACCTTATAATTCAAATATAAAATAATTACAGTATAAACAAATAGATTTGTATCTATTTAAAATCTAAGACATTTTTACATGTTATAAGGTCTAGGACTATGTCATGTTTAAATTGCATGTGGAATTCATTAAGATCAATTCTTATAATAAGAACATGTCCCCTCTTTTACAACAGTGACTATAATTAAGGCCGACTTATTCACCTAACAATTAACAAAATTTAATATAATATTTTTATTATTTATAAAGGCTTGTCAAACCATTTTTAATATAATTTTAATCTGAAATGTAGTAACAATTATAATTGAACTTTGATCGGACGGACAGAGCCAAAGTTCAAGTTCAAATTACGACCATAAAATATTTAAAAAAGAGAAAAATTTTTCTACTAAATCAAATGCTTTAAAAATTCATTTATTTGTTTTTTATTACAAAATTTAAAGATCCATACGTTTAAATTAGATTTGAAAGTTTTTTTCTAATTGAATTTAAAAAAAAAAATTTTATTACATTTTCTTTTTGCGAAAAATTAAATTTTCAAAAGTGTTTTTTACATGAAATAAATTTTTTTACTAAAATTTACGAGTATTTAATTTTTATTTTGTATTTGTTGTAGACAAATAAATATTTAACGCGAATAACAACACAATTCCAGTCAACCAGATACAAATTACAAATAGCTTTGAATATTTACAGAATTTCTACATGTGAAATAGCCCCAAAAAAATGGAAATAACACCCCAAAAATTTTTATGGGTAATAATCGCACCTTTAAAAAAAATATGAATACATTCATTATTTTGGTATTTAATTCTTTTTTTTTGTGAGACTTATTTCATGTAACACAATTCCCCGAAACAAGACAATTTAATAAGTTAAATAACCCCTCAAAACTTTAAAATGTAATTAAAAAAAATTGGTAAATAAAATTATTAAAGCCAGATCAACACTAAAATCAAAAGAATGGTAAGTGAATTCGGAATAACTATTTCATCCAAAAAAATCCCAACTAACTCAGATACCTGAACATACGTATACATAAATATTCTGAAAAACGGAACACTGTGATTATGCTTAGTCGGAGTCACGTACATACATATGAATAAATACTCTGAAAAAAGAGAACACCCTGATTTTCAATATAAATCTAAAAACACGTTCAATCCCAGCTAAAATCTAACTCTAAAACTCCTCCTATTTTTCAGAATTTTGTTATTCATGCAAATATAATGATGCTCTAATTAGACTATTTTATCTGTAGTAGATGAAATCTTTAAAGAATTGGGGGTATTTTTTTTTTTTACGAGGGAATGGAAAACTCGAAAGCCACCCATTGAAACTGTGCAGTGTTTCTTTGGGTAGTGTGTAACTTTAAAAAACCAAAATTACACCTCTTTTGAACCAATGTACAGTTTGATTACAGGGATGGGGATATGGAAGATTTTTGGGATTATGGGAAGGTTTGGACTTTTGGATTATGATGGGGGATTGGGAAAATTTGGAGAGATATTTAGGAAAAAGATGTTAATATTCTTCTTAAATTTAATTAAGTCGAACACATACGAACTACCAACTTTAAGGAACACATTTGACAGAATATGGTTCCATAGTCTCGACATGCCCATAACAAACAAATTTCCATAAGCCGTGTTTTTAATTTTTGTTTTTTTAATTTTAACTTTGGAGGTAACTTCACTTTATTGCGGGAGTATTTCATTTTGAATTTGGGGTGTTATTTCATAATAATATATTCCCTAATTTTTTGGAATATTATTTTTTTTTTTTGTGAGATTATTGTTTGTGGCCCTATTTCCGGCTTCTGTAAATTGATTGATCACTTGATAGTCAAAGTGTTGCATTAATTTCTAAATCTAACTCTTCTTCACTGTATGAAAATGTAAGCTTTAGTTTTGTTTACATGTATACTTAAACTTCTGTTAATACATTTATAATTTTTAAAATCTTTAATTTTAACATTGATTGAACATTTTAACATTTGATTAACATTCAACTTAACATTTTCATAACATTGAAACTATTTGCTAAATAAAAAACTATTTAGCTGAGATTTAGAAGTCATTTGCTTACCACACAAAATCCATAACATAAAAATAAAGTTAAAAGTTATAAAAATTTTTATTAGAACACCACTATGTAATAATTTTCTGTGTAAATTGAATTTAAAAAAAAAATAAAAATTGAAAATGGAAAAAACAGTATTTTTACGTGAAAAAGTTTTTAACTTTAGAATTAAGATTCCAGCATAACATTTTATTGAACAAATTGAAATAAAAATTGCTTTTTCTTTCTTTTTTAATTGGTTTTCTTTACAGTTGGTGAATGGAACGGTGAATGGAACTATTGAAAATATAAAAATTAATAAAACTTTTATTAAAAGCATTTTATTTCTTTTTTTATTCAATAAGATTAGGATAATAAGATTGTGATTACAAATTATTACGAATTCATTAGAAAAACAATTTTTTAAATAAATGAGAAATATTTTAATAATGCAATTTTAAAAATCACAACCTTTTGTTTTATATATGTAAATCGATTGTAGTTGAAATGGTTTTGAAAGCTTCCATTACATAATCTGCTTAAAAGTTCAATAGTTGCTTTGCTGAATAGATAATTTACGTTCAAAAGTATATCTAGAAATTTGTGTTGAAAAAAGATGACGGTGTTTATTGAATGTAATGCAACATTTGTTTATTGATTAATTTTTTCCATATTCAGTCCTATGAGTATTTTCAACTAAATATTTAGTGCTTCTCGTATTACTGCCTCCATTGTTTACTTTAAAATTATCTGCTAAAAACTGAACGTCAATCTTTTTTCTTCAGAAACCAAAAGAAAAGAAAATGCAACATGTGACACACCGAAAAGTTTACCATAGAGATCAAAAATGAATATATTAAACAAGAGTGGACCTAAGTGGCTATCTTGCGGTTCTCCTGATATAACATTAATTAAGTTCGAAAAAAATCTTTGAAATTTGATATTTTGCGATCTATTTTTAATATACGAGAATATCAACTAAAAAAGGAGACCGAAATATTAAAGCTGCAAGTTTCCTAAAGTTCGTGTTAATAGCATCAACTTGGTGCCCATTTTTCATTTCAGGATTTCAGAAGTGTAAACTAAAAGATTTGTTGTTGTAGAACGACCTTTCCTGAATCCATGTTGTTGTTCGTTTACTTTTGTCTTTATGATGGGCGTTATTTTGTCTACAATAATTTTTTTGAGTTGAAGAATAGCTATATCATTAATATATAATACGTAATATTCAACGAATGATTTATTTAAGAGCATAGAAATAAGAAATTAATTAAAATTAGGCGTTAGTTACATAGCCATCATAGCAATGCATATTGAAAATTTTTACTTTAAATTTTTTTACATCAAAGACATATAAAATTTAAAAAAAAAATATTGATATAATGCTTAAATGATTTCTTAAGAATAGATTCAGTTACAATTTTTTTGCCTCTATATACTAAAAGCCACAGTGCTAAAATTTTTTTCCGAAATTTACACGAAGTCTGTCTATCGTTATCTATTCCTACACACAAATCAGAACCTGCGATTTAATAAACTACAATAACTAAAGCCTTTAGAATATAGAGGCATTGTTCAAGTTATTTAAAAATTATTTACATAAATTAAAATTGAAATATTAGTATTTTTTAATCGGAAGTTTTTTTTTGATTTTCAAAAAATATAAAGAAATTATTTATTTATAAAATTGACATTAATAAAATATAAAACGTAATTAAAATTTTTCAAAAGTCTTAATATCAAAAACATACATCTCGTTTTGACAATCTGAATGCTTTGTAGTTTATTTAAAATAATTTAAAATTTATAAATAAATTTTAATAAGAAATTTTTTTTGGATAATAAAAACCTTTGTACACAACCAAATAACTAATAACAAAGTATCAAATGTCAAAAACGTGAAACATAAAAATTTCTTCGCGTAAACACTGAACAAATTTTTCATGAAAGAAATAAAATAAACAAGGAAATTTTTCTTTTAGTTTTGACATTAATTGACTTTAAAATAATATTATTTAAATGGAGAAAGTTAAGAAAGAAAATAAAACGAGTTTATTTGTTTACTTGTCATTTTAAGATGTCAATTGGACAATCGAATCGAAGCGTCCATTAAAAATTTATAGATCTTTGGGCGCTGCAGCCGTGCTTGTAGGATATATCTCTGGTACAATATTCGAATAAACACATGAGTAGAAATTCTCTAATTAGAATCTTCGTTTTGAAAAGTGTGGCGCAACTATGAATCTCAATAAAAGTGGCAAAACCCGCGCCACTTTGTAACTGATAAGAATAATTTTATATACAAAAAAATGACTCGTATTTTTTGTACAAATTCATTTTATTATTTTAAATATAAAACTTAAATTTTTTTCAGTCATAAAAAAACTATCAGTACTTTTTTTATATTTTTAATTATTTTAACTTTTATGTTTATGTTCTGTTTATTATCTTAAATGATAATCTCTTAAATAATACATGAACAATTTGCTATCAAAATTTCAGATTAACATCGTTTATATTTCAAAATATTATGTCATTAATATATATATATGATATATATATTATTATAAAAATTTCCTTTTATTATATACATAAAATTATAAGCATGTGTTTTATTTTAAGAGCTGTTTCATGTTTAACAAGCACATTTCAAGCACAGTCATTTCATAAAACATGGCTTTACAACTCAAAACAATTAGCGAGCCAGTTTTTTAAAATATGAAAAGTTATAGATACGAAAGGTTTTTTATTTTTTAAATGTCAAAAAATGTAATATAAAAAGAGACATGCGATATGACAAAAGTCGCAGAGTCAAAAAAGTCCGAATGATATATGGCTGGCATCAAAAAAGCCTGACTGGCGTCAAAAAACTTATGACTCCAAAAATAAACACAAAGTCTCTGAGAGATCATAACTTCGATAAGTGAGCTAAAAAATGAAACATAATTTCCGGTTATATTTTGAAACATGCTTTTAAGTCTTAAATATATGATTTAAGTTTTAAAGCTTATTAAAGTTGGTTACAAAACCGATTTTGGTTCTTTCTCTAGAGCATTTATGTATTTGTGTATGTAAAATTGTAAATTAGCAGCGATTTTAAAGTTGTAACTACTGCATTTTGTAAAACTGCTAATTATAATTATTATATTTCTAGAAATTTTAAAATTACATAGTAATTAAATGGTTTAATCCTGAATTTTAAATATTTCAGTTTCTTAAATCATAAGTCCGCGAGAACTTTCCCGCTCACTCATCGGAGCTATAACATCCATTTCTGAGTCATTCCAAAATGAAGCTAACACTTCCTTAACAATAAAAAATATTTTATTACAGTAAATCTTACAGTGAAAGAGTAACACAAACTAAAATATTAAAAGAACTCGGTCAAACCGCAATAATTCGCTTCTGTGCCGCAATAATTCGACGAATTTGAAAACTTTATCCCCACTTCTGGTTCCTTTATCCAGAACTGAAATGAACAAAATTTGAATCAAATTGCTTAATGTTTGGATAACTGGTCCAAATGCACAAATTTTATTTATTTATTTATTTATTTATTTATAATTAGTTCCAGAATAATAGTAAATATTGCCTGACATTATTATAGTTCTTTGCCTTTTTGGCATTTGGGGTTTTTAAATTAAATACTTTATATTTATTTAAAATAAATAATTTGTTTATATAAAATTTCTGTATATTTAAATTTTATTTGGTCATCATGGGGATTTGTAAAGAAAAATAATTTTTTCAATAATTTATTTTGAATTAAAAAAATCCACGACTTGTACGGTAATCGAATCCGCACCTCCTCGGTTAATAAGCCAAATGCTTACCCACTTACCCAACGCCCCACAAAGTTTTTAAAATAAATTTTCCTAAATTCAGAACAGCAATTATTACTGAACTATTTGTTACAACAATTTTATAGAACTTCATTTTCTCGTGCCAAAAAAGTTTATGGTTCGAAAACCACAATTTTCCCACCCCTTCAACAAATTTTCAAAACAAAACAAAAAATTCCACAATTCTTTTAGCAATCATTCATTTATACTTACACCATGAAATAACTTTTTTTTTTACAATTTTTTAATGTTTCTATTGCCTAGGAAAGAAAAACTTTTCCAGTTTTTAATTCAACATATTATTATGACGATATTTATGGTTATGATTATTAAAAAAAAATTTTAATGGTGGGGATGAAATAAAATAAAAAATTTTTTTCACCATTTTTACATCAGGTTGATATTATTTAAAATTTGGTAAAAATTATGATAAACGATTATAATAAACAATCTTCAAAAAAAAAATTGTAATGGTAATTTTTCAATTTTTTTTTTTTATTTTCTTATAATTTGTTTTCTTCGTATATTTCTATTTCGTTCTCGCATTTTATCTCAACTTTTCCTCTAGGATAAATTCAATTAATCATCACCAAATGTTCTTTGAATATATTTTGAAAAGTGGACTCTTTGGAGAAATGGGGAAAATTATAAATGGTGGAAAAATGAAAAACTTCAAATGAAAATACAAGACAAGACAAGGACAAGTCTATAAAAAAAAAATTTTAAATTAATTCTATGTTATCCCTTAGTACATATTTACTTAATGTTATATAATTATTGTTTTTTTTTTTTTCATTTATGTGTACAATCTATATATACAATCATCATTATTATCATGCCCATCAAGATATCAAAATAAAAAATAAATTCGACATTAAATATAAATCTCTTCTAGAAGTCATAAATAATTCAACAACCGGAAGAGGAAATAAAGCAAAGAAAAAAAAGTGAATCATTTTTCGTTGTCGCTGTCCTGGTCGTCATCATTTAAAAAAAACAACATCATTTTTTCGTCATTATTTGAATTCAAAAATTTTATATATATGTATATATAGATATTTAATATATGTGCATAACAAATATTTAAAAGGACGAACAATCTATTACTATGATAATAAGTACAGGGTGTCATGATCAATGTCAAACTTACGAATCAATTGGAGGATTCTGGAAATTGACGAATCAATTAGGGGATGAACTAATTATAGTGATCTGTACATTGGCGTAGTTGTTGAGAGGCTCAAACTATGGAATTGAAAGGAGGCCAAAACCACATTCAGACGCCACGTAAGTTATATTCAATAAGAATACCATTTATATGGTAATGGTTACATCGGAGAATGATAAATATGCGAAATGATAAATAATTGTTATATACGGTGAACCATAAGAGCATTTTCAATTTATTTTAAGTTAAACATTTAATAAGTATTTCAAACCATAAACTTCTGAGGAAAACGAAACTAAAAACAGTTTTACTTTTATAATAGAGTTCGATTAAGGAGAAACTTTGTAACATCGTTGACAACACTCTGCATTATTAAAGGATTTTAAATGATGATTCTACTCATCAAGACCACTTTATTCCTCAATTCCAAAACACGCATTAGAAAGAAATCGTCAAGGACACACTTCAGCCGCCAGGCGAAAATATTAACAAATAAAGAACCATCCACTCAGAGCTACAAAAATGTGAAAGAACATGGTACCAAAAAGAACGAATTGGAAAATAAATAGATTCGGGTAGAGTGGTGAAATAGAATTCCTACATGTTCCTTGAAAATGGATTGATTAGTTTCGATTTCTCGAATGTGAAAAAAATCGGATTTTCGAAAATATTACATTTCAACTCAAAATTATTCTACATCTTAATAATACACAACTTATTAACATTGAGAACTTTCACGAAAATGTAAATGGCAACAGCTGGAAAAACAAATAAAATACCAAAACCCAAAATAAAAATCTAAGAAACTCAAGGAAAAGGAATTAAAGAAAATTTGTAAATATAAGAACTTGCTTTTTGGTGACAACATAAATATACAACTTTTTCTTAGACAGAATTAAATCAATCTTTATCATTTAGTGGTGTATATATAGCATAGATCAATCATAAAAGCTAGAGAGAGACAGAAGTGATTAAAAAGGACGACAAAAATGAAAATGAAAAAAAACAAAAATAACTTCTGTAAATAAAACTAAAATAAATTAAAATTTGTCTTCGTTTTAAATAAAATCGGAAAACGGTATTAAATGATTTCATCTTAAAGGAAAATAGTAGGAAAAACAAAAGGAAATACCCGGAAAATTAATTATATTTTGTTTGGAGGGAAAATTTTTTTAAAATTAATCTACACTTTATTAAGGTTTTAATTTTTACTTTTTTAAAAAAAAAATTGGATCGTAAGCCGCGTTTGCATTAAGATATAATCTTTGTGATTTGTCAATATATAAGGCACCTTAACTTATCCGATGCGCTCATACTTTTAATCAATGCACATGCATGGAAATGCGTATTTTATTTTTCTCCTTTTCTACTCCCTTTGGGAGCATAGAGCATCCACCAAAGCCGCGCCATCTAATACTATGTTGCGCTTTTGATTTGATTTCTACCCATGTTCTTCTGCAAGTATTTTTTTGGGTCTGCTCATTCTCTGAGCAAAGGTACAAAACAAGGATAACATAAGGATAGGATAGGTTTTAAGAATATAGACAAGTATAAATTAACCAAATTAAAAGTCTTTCTTTACTCTTATTGTATTGAGCTTCTTTCTATGTACATACGCTTTCCTTTATGTTCCTAAAATATTAGATGAATCAAAGTAGGGGCTCGAATACTTATTACACGTCTCTTAAAAACTTACAAATACAGAATAATTATAAAAACACAAATTCGAACTTTTTTAACTAGATCCCATAACAACTCTTTTACGATCTTGACATTTCAGACGAAGAAAGGGAAAACAGGTCGGGAATGCTGCCTAACATGCATATAATATCTAAAATATAAACTTCAAATTTAATGTTGGGGTACTCTAATGTTTTCAAATAATGTTAAATAGCTTTTAAAAATATCCTATGGATTTATATTTAATTTTACAATGTTTACAATGTGATGTTACAACGTATAACTTCATGAGTTAATTGAAAAATATGAACAGAAGTAAACTGCTAGACCATTTTCGCATTTTGAATCCCAATACACGGGAGCCCTTTTAAATAAGAATGCACTAATTTATTGAGAACCCAATTTCCTTTAAAAACTCAAGGCATTTTAATTTGAAAAGAAACCAAATTCCGAAAAAAAGACAAATTTTTTTTGAAAAAAAGTAAAATTCAATTGAAAAGAGAAAATGTACATTTTCATAAAATTAAATAAACAAATCGCAATACAAATTTCAATAAATTACTCATACTTTATTAAAACATTATAAAAACGGCGAAGGGTGTAGTAGAGTAAACATTGTCGATAATTCGTATATCATCCAAAAGAAATTATAATTTGAAAGCAGCTCTTCGAACCTCTTTCACTACAATAAGATTTTTTGATACAAACATTAGCCATTAAAGTTAACTACTCATATAAAAAAATAAGTTGTATGGCAGGTACTCGAATCCGTGGAGAAAACTGGCTAGTGAGGACGGCTATTGCATAAAAACGAATTTGTGAAAATTTGAAAATCTTCGCTCCTTTTTTTTTTTAAGTTATCATGGGAACGGACGGACATACATAAATAGATCAATTTACTTTTCGATTCTGATGCGATCCATACCTTTAAGTGTATATATAACCCCCCCCCCCTCTTCTTCTCTGCGTTACAAACGTAATGGCCAATTTAGTATACCCTTTTAACTTCTAGTCATACGGGTATAAAGAGTATCTCAATTCCGATTCTTAAATCAAAGATCAAAAAACAAAGAATACATTTTGGTATAAATTAAATAAATAAAATTCTTGATTTTCAAATAATTTAAAGAATAAAATCGATTTTCACTCAAATTAAATTAATTGAAGTGTAAAGAAAAATATACGAGTATATTATGTATGTGTGACTAAGTATTACTAACTTCTTTTATTTCAATAAAATGTTCAGTTCAGTTCTACTAAAATTTGCAATTGAAATATTTCAACTAAATTTATTTAAAATTATTTTTATTTAAAAATCTAAACTTTGTTTTTTCAAAATTATTTTTTATCTAAATTAATTTCATTAGAAATTGCATTACATTTAAAAAGTAATAAAATTTAGAAGAGATATAAAATATCAAATAGCAATTTATATACAGAAAACTAACTTTAAAAATGATTTTGTATCTTTATAAATGTTAGAAAATATTTTTAATTTATTTCTATTCAATGTTTCTATTATTTTATATACTTTTACAAAATACATTAGATAGATATAAATATATATATATTGGTAAAGAATTTAGGGAATACGTAAATAAATAAAATAATTTTTCAATTACAAACCTATAAAGATGTAAAAATATCTTAAGATTTATAAAGTAAATTTTGGTTTTAGGCTTTGGTTAAAAATTTAAAAAAAAAAAAATCTGTTAAGAAAATTAAAATTTTATAGGAATGTAATAAATATTTAGTTTTGCAAATTAGCCTACTTTAATTATAAACTGTAGGGTTTTGAGTACTAAAAATATTTTATTTATAGCTGTCTTACTAAATGTGATTGTCAAATGCTCACATCAACGCTAGCTTCCCTTAAAATGGTAATCAAATAATGGCGTCGCTCAATTTTGTATTTGATCAAAGAAATATACAAAAAAGCGCTGCCAAATTAATATATGACTCACATATATTATCCAGAATAATATATAACGTCAGCAGTTGGTGCCACGGTTCTAAGTTCCATGTTATTTAAATAGACCTGGGGGTGAACAAAAGTCTAAGAACATCCAAAAATCCTCGAAAACTTCTCCTCCCAAAATTTTAAAATCAATGCTGTTGTCCCTCAAGGCATGGTCCTTTCACCAACCTTATTTCTAAAATTTATCATTGATCTTCTATCCATGACCTCCAACAAAATTCATAGCTTTGCTGATGATAACATTCTTGATTGTTCTTACCTTTAAGAGAGAACAGCTGATGCTACCTCAACATCGGTAAATAATGAACGAATCAAAGTTTCGAGTTCCTTAAATTATAATCTCCAAATAATTCAATAGCGGGGAAGGAAATATTTTACATCCAAATACAATTCATCTTCAAATTTACACAGACACAGACAATTTACATCTTCAAATCTAATCCAAAATTATAAAACCTACATTCGGCCGCGATTTGAGTATAAATCTCTCATGTTTGCAGGAGCACAATATATCAATATCTGCATAAGACACAAAAAAGAGCTGTTCGTATTCACAAATCGTATTCGTATTCAATAGTCACAAAAGACTTACTGTCTTTAAGCCACCGCCGTAATGTAGGAGCTGCTTGTCTATTTTATAAATATCTACTAAGTAATAATTCAGAAGAAATTAAAAATAATATTATTCAAACGATTAGCAGCTCAATCACATTCATATACAGTAAAGCTTTTTGGGTTTCAAATATAAGGGAAAGTTACAGTTTTAAGTCAAGATTAAAGAAATACATATATACGCAATCTAAGATGTTAAGTATAAAATAGTTCAACTAGGCTAAAATAAATTGAAATATTAAATTTTACTAAAAATTTTAACTTTATTGAAATATTTAACTTGTTATATACAATGTAGTGAATTCTGAAATTTGTCTGATTTATTAAAATTATCTGAAGTATAAATAAAAATTAAAAACTATTTTAGGTCGGTTGATTCCGGTGTTCATTGCTATTTAGTCAAAGGTATTTAAATTAATGTATCATTTAATCAATTGTTTGATTTACATTAGAGACGACTCGGACATATTTCAATTTTAACTATTTAAAATTTTTTTAGAAATTTGAAATTTAAAGAATTACCCTTGTCTTGGAACCCAGGTGTCTGACTAACATAATTGAAAAAATATAATTACCAATTTTTTAGGAGAACAAAATTTAAGAAATAAAAGTCTTAAAAGTACGTTTTTCAGACTTACTCTAAAAATATCTCTGAAATATTATGGTACCACTTTTTAAGAATTTTCTTAGTTTTACGCTCTTTAGTTTTTGCAGTGTATCCAGAGACAAGGTTTTTTTAATATCACATTGGTTAGACTTCTGGTGGCTCCTAAAATACAAGAGCTAGAACTTTTACATTTCAATTTTGAATCAAAATTGTTCTGAAAAAGAACTTAATATTTTTAGAACTTTATAGGTGTTCCATTCTGAACCCATATTTAAAAATAATTAGGTTTACTCTTTTGAAATACAACATTTACATATACAACATTTAATAGAGAAACTTGATTAGACCTTACAACATCAAAACACTTTGTTAGCGAATAATTAAAATTTAAACGCGTCCTTCACAAAAAAATGATTGGGATTTTATTCACCTAATAAACTACACAGTGATTCGGATCTTTTAAAAAAGAGTAATAATGAAATAATTGCATACGTTTAGGCTAAATTTTGATGAATTGATAATCTCCTTTCAATTCCTTTTTAATTCTTTATGTATTTGGATTTACAAATCTTTGTTTATACACAATTAGTAAATATATTTGGAAAACTTTAACATTTCGATGGAACCGCATATTGAAAGCATACATTTGAATATAATAATATTTAACATTTATTTTTGTAAAATATAAAATTCAAATTTAAACCTACTTTAAAAAATTTTTTGAATTAAATTACACACATATGTAAAAATTTCCATAATAAAAAAAGTTTGAAAAACATATGTATGTGCGTCATATGTTTTTCTTTTTATATACTTTAAATTTACTTTCATCAGTACCTGAATGTAAAAATGGAACAAAATGTTTTTTTAATATACTTCCTCATACATAACGAAGTATTCCTATTTATATATAGTATATAATTAATAGAATTAAGGAAAAAAATTAATAAATAAAAAATATTAAATTTTTTATTCTTAAAATTTATTTTCATTGGCCTCAAAGCAAAAAGTAAGAAACAAAATTAACCATTTTTCTTGAATTTTGCACAAATATTTATTTTAAAATCGTTGAATTATTTTTCGAATTAATAAGCAATTATTATTTTCTTTGGGGTAAGCCATACTTTTTTCGGAATGGTAAAGTCTATTTTCTTCATAAATTTATAAAAAAACGAGAAAGATTACTTTATTAAATAAACGAAGCAGCTACTCGAACCCTCTGCAGTAGTAATGGCAAATTTATTATACCCTTTGACTATATAGTCATACGGGTATAATAAAAATTTTACAGTTTAATGATGATGATGCTGTGGTACCTTGGTTTCTTTATAGACTTTAATTTAAAATGGGATGTGCATATTGATCATAGGAAAAAACTAGAAAAAAAATGGCTTATATTTTCATATAACACAGGATACGTGTATGTAAATTAACGATAGTCACCTATATATAGTCACATATTTTCATATTTTACATATTTACATATTTTCTCCAATACCAATGTTTACAAAATTGACGTTCTGCTTAAAATAGGTACCAAAAGTATGCAGACAGCTCTTCGAACATCTTCCACTACACCGACTATATTTTATTCAGACGTTGGCCATTTAAGTTAACTACCAAATTTCAGACATCCAGCTTTATTAGGTATAGAGTTACACCTCCATTTCACGCGATTCCGCGCTGATATTTTAATGTCATCGCAAGAGATGTTACATTTAGGTATATGCTGATATAAAAGATGAAGTTGTATGGCAGTTACTCAAACCCACTATTGTAGACCAACTAAATTTGCACAAACTTGGACCATAAAACTAAATTATTTTTGGTGAAAATTCAAGCATCCAGCTTTATTAGGTATAGAGTAATTTTCATATAAAAGAAGAAGTTGTACGGCATTTACATTTCAATAACGATGACGGCTATTACATAAAAACAAATTTGTGAAAATTTGAAAATCCTAGCTCCTTAATTTTTTGAGTTTTTGTGTTGAAGGGTAGACGAACGGATGGACAAACATAGCTAAATCGATTTACTCTTCGATTCTGATCCGATTTACTAAAGGACAGACGGACGAACTGACATACATAGCTAGATCGATTTACTTTTCAATTCCGATCCAATTCGAACCTTTGAGTCTATATCTTCCCTCCTACTTCTTTGCGTCACAAACGTGGCAAAGAAGCAGGAGGGCAAATTTATTATAAAAAAAAATAGGTACCAGAAATATTTCCTTACTATACACTCAAAGGTACTTAAGTATCATTAATATTTGCAAAAATGAACTGAATCATAAATGATAAAATCAAGCATAATATTAGATATTGAATATGATGATGTTACGTCTATAATCACAACATCAGAAATAAATCGCATTTCCATTTAAGTTTATTTAGAACACATATTCAAACTAAAAATTATTTGTTTAAGTATTTAAAGGCTTTACATGAGTTATCAATTGAAAGTGGAAAATATTAATAATTTAAGATTATTATAAGGACATATCAACTCTACATAAATAAATTTATGTGTTTTTTATTATTTTATTTTTTTTTATTGATTCAATGTTTAAGCTTTGGCGTTTAATTGGCAAAAATTATACGAACACACGGTAAACGCTAAGGTGTCCTAAACCTAAGGTATTCTTAAAACTTTTAGGTTAAATCTGTAGATCTTTTATTGTTTAAACACAATTGTACTAATAAAAAACTGATTGTAATTTCTTGGAAGAGTGTGCAATTTTTCAATGAGATTTCATTTAAATTTTGTTCAATTCTTCATTTATAGTACGCTCTAAGGAGCTTCATAAGACATCTAGTAGAAAACAGACTATTTTCATATTACAAAATATAATTCTCACCTTAAGTCACTCCAATTGTTTTAGCCTACGTTCACGAAGGAATAATAAAGACACTTCTTAAGGGAATAAAAAATGCTTGCCTTTGTTCAGTCTTTGCCTTGCTTTTTGTTCACTTTTAATTAAATATTTTTATAAATTTAACTTACATCATAATTCAAATTAAACTAAGGTAAAAGGTGATTAAAAAAAACTTTAATTTAAAGTAATTTTATAAAAATTCCATTTAATCATTGAAGCAAAAGGAACTCTTACACAACTCCTTTATAGTATCAAATATTGTTAATCTTATCTCAAAGCAGACAAACTCTTACCTCCTCAGACAAACCCTCCTTTATAGTATAAAATATTGTTAATCTTATATCGTATATGAATAAATAAATGAAACCTTGAAGCTTAATTGATAGTAGTAATACATTGTAAATCTGATTAAATTGATTCTGACTAAAATTATTTTTTAAGGCCAACTACAATTTTTTTATCCTGTCACAATCATACAGATAATTTTATCCAACCCTAAACCTGCAATTCCAGAAGAATTGTTTACCAATAGCAATAATACATATTAAATATTTAAAACTAAATAAAATATTTTTTAAACAGAAATTTATTTACTTGGAAATGTTTTTCAATCGTCATGTGTATGGGTATTATAAATTTATTATATCTTCTTTTTAAATCAACTTTTCATTTCTGAAAAGGATGAATCAACAACAGTCGTAATCATAATAAAAATCATAATAATAATAACAACTCCGGGTACATGCAATAAGGCCAAATGAAATAAAACCAAAACCTACTTTTTTGTCTTTATTTCAATATCACATTTGAAATAAAACCAAAATCATAATTTCTTAATTTTTGGCTTTTTTCACTTTTAAACATTTTTGAAAAATAAATAGAGCCAAAATTATAAAGAATTAAACCCAAAAATTTTAAGAGTTTTTATAGTATATAAATATTTTGGAAAAAGGGAATACCCTGATTTTGAATCCAGCTCTAAAATCCAGCCTTTAATTCAGAATCCCTCATATACACACATGGAAAGATTCTGGGAAAAGCGACAATTCTGATTGAAATAAGACCAAAATTTAAAAATTCGTTTTTTGGCTTTATTTCAAATATATGCTAATGAAATAAAGTCAATTGGCATCATTTCATTTGACCTTATTGCATGTACCCATAATTCCTATAATAATAATATAATAATAATATTAAGCACATACCTTTCAATTGTCTTCCTAGTTGATCACAAGGACTCTTTTCGAGGACACACATGATTTGTTTACTAACAAGTACTTGATTGTTAAGTAATCTAGTTAGATTTTTTTCATCACCTCTGGTTGCATGTGCTAATGGTAATGGTGTTGGTACCATTAACATAATGGTAAATATAATTATTGTTAAATAACAAATACCAGTAAATGAAAAATATTTATTTGATAATTGTGATGACATGATTTTTCGTTTTATTTTTTAATTTATTTTTTTATTTTTGATTTATTTATTTATTTTTTCACTTTTTTTTAATCAATTTTTTTAACTTTTTTTTAACTTTATTTTAATTATATTTTTTTTTTTTTGAAAGAATTTATTATTTGTATTTTAATTTCTTTAATAAAAAATAAGTAAAAATTAATTAAATTAAATTAATT
The DNA here is from genome assembly GCA_963082915.1 of Dolichopus griseipennis. Lineage (NCBI taxonomy): Eukaryota > Metazoa > Arthropoda > Insecta > Diptera > Dolichopodidae > Dolichopus > Dolichopus griseipennis. The sequence continues at coordinate 94,632,291 of OY720442.1, read as the reverse complement.
ATTTTTTTTTTAAATGTAATTATAAAATTTTTTAAAACAAAATCAAATGATTCGACTCTACACAAGAATTTATTCACACTGTGCTAAGAGCATTACAAAGGCTTCGTGTGAAAATGGGTTTTTATAGAAAACTGGAGTAAGGAGGAGTAACTATAATTACATAGCAATATAATTAAACCTAGATTATAATTGAACTTTAATGTATGTAGGTTTAAAAAAAAATAACTTCAAAATAATTGCTAACTTAATTGATTACAACGGCAGCGTTTATGTTGGAGCTGCGATAAGTGATAAAAGCGTCGATAAGAGCATAGCGTAGAAAACTAATAAATAATAAATATTATTTTTAATTTATAAAATAGTCTATTTTTTGTTTTTTTTTTATAATCTTCATTAAATAAAATTAGTTTAAAATTTGATTGAATTAATTATGAACGTTGACATTCTGATCAGTGAAATATTTATCATAGAAACCACCATAAAAGATTCATTCTGGGTTAGTTATAAAATGAAATGATTGCATTCATTTGTAATAATCGAATCAAATTTATATTATAATTTAATTCAATTTTATTTAAAAGAGTAAAATTCAATTTTAGTTTTTATATGTTTATAACTATAATGAAATATTCAATATAAACACACCATCACTTCTCGTTTATCACTTCTCACTTATCACTTAGCTCCAACATAAACGCACACCTAGTCCTTAGTTTGAAAAATTTAGTATTGAAAATGCTTAAATTCTATAAAATTCGAGAATAAATTACTTTAAAAACCAACTATACATGGCATATTTTAAAAAAAAATTAGTCCTGGAATCTTTAAATTGGGAACTTTAACAAGTTTAACATTATTGAACTTGATCAGTTAAAATTACAATCCAAAGGGGCAAAGGTTTCAAAAATAACACTATTAGATACTATTTACAATATCATAGAAATAAATTAATAAATTATGAATAAATTATTAAAAATCCTTTGTCCTAAATTAATAAATATTTAACCTATCCATTTTCAATATATTTACAATTAATAATAGGCTTTGGTATAACCTTCAGACATATAGACTGTTCAGATAGTATCTATATATATTCAATATATTTCGATTAGAATCAAATTTACAATTAATATGAGGATTTGGTAAAACCTTTAAACAAATAGACCTTTCAGATAGGACTTATATATATATATTCAATATATTAGAATGAAATTTTTTACAAATTTTTTTACATAACATTTTACCGAAGTTCAAAGAATCTAAATTGGATCCAATTATCCATTGGAGACAATTGATATATTCTAAGATCTATAGGATTCCTTTTAAGGTGATTTAATTCCTTTTAATGTGATTTAATTCCTTTTAATTTAATTTAAATTAAATTAAATTTCACAAAAATATACAAAACAAAGAATCATTTGTATTTTTTATTTACAAATATGTAAACAAACCGATTGACCACCTCTTTTAAAAAAAATTATGCTCTTGGCCACAGGGAATTAAATGGATTATTATCAGTAAAATACATTTCAGGGTCTAACAAAATGTTTTTAAATTAATTTATATCTGAAGTCCTATAAAATGTGAATTGAATTTATTTAAGAATTTAAAAATTAAGAATTAAAAATTTTTGTATAAAACTTGAAAACGACTTATAAATTTAATTATTAATTTTTAATTTCAATTACTTTATCAATTAAATAATTATTTTCAATTTAAAATTATTTTTTTTGTTTTTTTTTAATTTAAATAAAATTTCTTATTATTTAAAAAAATTATTCAAAAGAAATACTAAGAATATTTTGCAAAAATATATTGTAATAGATTAAATTCATAAATTAAATTCTTTTCTAACTTTTATTTTTCTTAAATTCACAATTTAAATTTTTTCTATTTTTTTTTACGAAATTTAATTTTTACTTCGCAAATTTATTTTCGTTTAATTTTTTTTTTCTTTTTTTTAAATTAAAAACAAATAAATTCGATTTTCTATGGAACGTATCTTGACTGTTCAATTCGAAGGATATAAAATAACTGAAATATTAAACAGTAAAATTTCTTGAAATTTTTAAGGATAACACGAACAAAAAAAAAACACTAAAGTGTTCACATTTACTTTTTTTGATTTTTGTTTTGTTTTAAATTCAGTTTATTTTTTTGTTTTTATTTTTGCACATAGTAAGATTGTACATAAAGCAACAATCATTTAGTTTCTGATTGAGATAGTTAAAGAAAAGGAAATCTAATGAAACTGTACATATTAGAAAAAGTGTGGAATTTTTTTTTATAGAAAGAAAATATTGAAAATTTAAATTTTTTCTTAAACTTATTTGTTAATTCTGGTGTAATGGTCTATCAGAAGAGTTGGATACAAAATCTCAGGTCTCATAATCTCGTATCTACATCAGCGTACAATGCTGATTTTGTAAACTATAAAATCCCCCCTATTTTTTTTCATAATTTGTTTCCATACACAAAAAAAAATATTTAATAAGGATTTTTAAAAATATTGCGGATACAGGAGATTTTAATGCACAAGGTTTTCAATACGCTCCTCTACCAGGTTTTGAACCAAATTTCAATGCCATATAAAAATGTAGTCAATGGAAAGAAAATATAAATACGAGATGGATTGTATAAGTCTTTCTTCTTGCATTATGTGGCCCATCTACGAAGCCGTTATTTATTATGGTTGTTATTTTGTATGAGATAATCGGTTGAGATTTTGATGAATTATTCGATGTTTACATTCCCAAAAATCCTGGAATTTCTAGATCCCATGATACTTCAATCAATTTATTAAAAATACTCTTCATAGGTACCAACCAATAGTCTATATACACAAAATTTGACCTCATTCCGACTGTTAGAACTAGAGATTTCTCGAAAAAGCTCGTGTATTTGTATGGAAGCCTCCTGATTTCGTTTTCCGATTTGGCCCATCTACGCACTTAACCTTACTTTTGACAAAAAAAGTATTCATGCCAAATTTCATCAAAATCGGTTGAAATTTACGCGAGTTATCGCGTTAGAAGACACACATACACAAACAGCACCACAAATAAAATTTTGCATTTACGCGATTCCAACAAAGTGGAACAACTTTTGTTAGGGCGGAACAAATTCTATTTTTTTTTTCAATGACGAACTTATAATCTTTTCTTCTACACTAATATACTATAAAGGTTATTTATATATTTATTAAATTTTAGAAAATGCATACAAAGCAAAAAACTGTTAAAATTGAATTTGTAAATAAAGTTGTAAAGTTATTAAATTTTAAAATAATGAGAACTTGAAGTGTAATATAATATTTTGAATTTTAAAATAATTGTCTTAGGTCATGAACAAATTTTAAGTTAAATATTTGAAAGTGTTTCTTAAAATTTGAATGCAATGCAACATCTGTTTATTGGTTTATTTTTTTCCATATTCAGTTCTATGAGTATTTTCAAATAAAAACTTCTCATATTTCTTACCTTTTTTTTGGTAACTTGGCAGTTTTCTTAAGATGAAATTAGTTCATCGAAAGTGAGTTTTACTTTCGGTAGTCTGTTGTTGGCATCCTGCTACCATTACATAGAAAAATTGTGTTAAATGCTTTTGATTATCGTTTTTATTGGTACTTAAGTTTACTCCTCAGGTATTTCACCTTATTTCACTGAGGAATTCTAGTTCTTTCTATACCTTGGAATAGAATATATTGAATGAAATATATCATATTTTGTTTATATCAAAAATAAATGAAAGATGAACTGCTTAAATTGCTTGGAAAATAGCTATTTTGATGGTTATAATTCTTGTTTTATATTTCAATATTAAATATAACCTTATCTTTCGGGATATGCTCAATTATGATGATCTTAATTCATATGACATTGTTCCCTGACATTGTAACATATCTTGAATTTCTTAAATAATTTATTTTAATAATTTAACTTGCAAATTTCAAATATAACAGGAGATAATTATCAAAATTCTGATTAAATCCTTCACTCAGTTCTTGAAGAATTAACCCAAAAATTTTAAAATAGTCATAATTAATCCATAACATTAATTAACACAAGTTAGGCTTCATTATTAATTTATTATTTTAAGTGAAGTTTATTTTAAGTCAGAAACTTTCTTATCATCTCTTCTATTTAATTTACAATGTAATTTTTCTCTATAAATTTTTCTCTCTTTTATATACTTACCTTACCAATATTATTAAAAGTTGTATATATACCAAACACATACAAATTTTATATAGTTAAATTAAAAGGATAAGTATAGTACATCAAACATATACATATATGTATATTAGTATCGAACTGTTTTGAAATATTATACAAACAAATACTTATATACGTATTTAATAACGGAACTTGAATAAATGTGAAAAATAAAATCATGTGTTTAAATTCAGTTGCAATTTAACATTGCTTCGATACAGTTGAAAGTGGAGAGCAACGTTTTTATTTATTTTTTAAATTAAGAAAATATTTTCGTAATATTTAAATGTAAAAAAAAAAAAAACAAACAAATTAATTTTGGAATAGGAAAATAAATGCCCATTAAAAAAGATTTGAAAAGAAATGTGAAGTATTCTCACATACAGGATTTAAAAAAATTCTCCTAGGCAAAAATAAGAAAATAAATTTTTAAAAAAAGCGAAATATATTTTTATAAAAATTTCTTTTAAATTACATATACACACACATAAATTCGTTGACTGCATATTGATTATAATGATGGTGATGAAATGAAAATATAATGGTAGATACTAAAAATGGAACAAGGACATTGCCGAAAGGATAAACATTGATTAAACAAAATAGAAATGAAAACTTTATGGTACTACTAAAAGAAAGTTACTTTCTTTCATTTTTCTTCCTTTTATGTGTTCTTTAGTTTTTTGTTCACATTTCTTAAATAAAAAATTTTTCACATTTGTTTTGTTTTTGACTTTCACTTGTTTTCTTCTTTCATTTAAAATAAAACTATTTATATTTAATTTGTATATTTACTAACATAATGAACTTAAAAGGACAACAATCTTTAGAATGGCAACAATTTCTTTATATACGATATAAGTTTATTTTTATAGTATACATATATATATATAAAATAAAATGCAAAAGTAAATATATAGGTACTTATTTGTTTATAAAACGTGTAAATTTTTATTGCATCTCAAAAATTTTAATTTAAAATTCAAAATTTAATTAAAACATTTCTTTACTATGATTTGAAATTTGATTTTTGTGAATTAACTGAATAAAAACCGGTGTACTTATATTTGAACATGACCTGGGGCTGACATGTACATTGACAACAATATTTATAAAATTTCATTGATAATTATTTTGATGTTTAAAACTATCCGGTTTTAGTTCCAAACCATAGTACAGCAACGTGTTATATTTCAATAAAAACAATGAATATTTATGAGGTATTTGGCATTTATAGGGTTAAAACGGTTTTTGGAAAACATTTATTAAACTTTACTTCCTATCTGTACTTGAAAAATATATGTATGAAAAATTGTTTGAGATTGACAGCTATGGTCCGAAAATGTAAAGATATATATTGGAGATTAGATTAAGAGATACATATTAATAGTACAAGCTGTCTCATTTTAGTAAAAAGTCAAAAGAATTTAACTTTTTCTGAGTTCTGAGCATGTGACCATATAACTTTCGGCCATATAATACTTTTGCAAAGAAAAATTAATATTTGTAATGAATATATGTACCTATTTAAGTAGGATATATTAAGGATCTTCACGTAAAAGTGCATCGAAGGAAAATAAAATCCAAAAATGCTTCATTTCGTGAACGACCTAGTGCAAAATATACATTGCAAAGTAAAAAAATACAGATGACAGAAATGTTGATTGATTTAGAGAAATGTTTTTTGGTATCCATCCATGAATGTTGATTGTTATATTAAAAAAAAAATATCAATTGGTTCCTATCTGTCATTTTCTATTTAAAAAATTGCACCGATGATTCGAAGCAAGACTAGTTACACTGCTACGTGAATACCCTTATTATGTACCTGTATAAATAAGTACATATATAGGGACATAGTCTGAAAAATATATATAATGTCGCGTCTCCTTCGAATTCCAGCGTTCTGCGTTTTCATTCTCACGTACGCGTTTGTTATTCTACTAATATTTTAATTGATTGAACTATTTCATTAAATTTGATTCAACAAAATTTGTAAAAATTGATATTTATGAATAAAAAGGTTAATTATTTATTTTAATTAATGAATTTTGTTTTTTGTTACATAATTCGATAATATTAATGTTTATTTATAGTATTTATATTAAAAGGATCAGGTGTTAAATATTGGGTTAAATATTAAAATTAAAAATAAACAAAAATTTTACAATTGATATAATATTAATTGATGATGAAATCCTTTCAATCTTACCTTTATTATTATTTTCATGATTTGATTCGGTTCTATATATACATATTATTTCACTACACATTTGGTATTTAAATATGTATATTATGTATATATTTGCAAAACTATTTAAAATTTTAAAATATTTTATAAATAAAAACTAAAATAAAATTAAAATTCCTTAGAGATAAAATGTAATATACCTACATATAATATCAAGTATTACTTCTACGCAGGGCCGGAATGGGTATTTTTAATAAAATTTAATTTGTGCTGAAAAGATATTCCTTACAAAATTTAATTTGACGCTTCTTAGCTCCTTTTTCTTCCTATACATAAATATTACAATATCTCAAACTACTTCTTTTACTTTAAAACTATAGATTTTAAAATTATTGACATATTACAAATACTTTTTCTTCTAGCGCTGCGATTAATACCTTAAAATTGGCCATCTATATGTCTCTACATATATTATCTATTAGCTATCTTGACAACAACAACGTCATGGCTGAATTACACCAATTTCTATTTTTTTTGTTATTAGATTTCTCATTGTTAAAATTTAATATGCTAAATAAATTACATTTTTTTCTCACTACGCGAATCTACTCTGCTGAATTCAAGATTTTTCAAATGTTGCTTTACATGATATATAAGGGGTATTCACGAGCACTTATTAAATATTATTAAGTTAATTTATTAAATTATAATAAACCTTGTCTCGTGAGCGTGTTTTTTGCAGAAAAAATTATTATTTGATAATTTGTGAAATATTAGTAATACTTTTTATTTTTGACAGTTGTCAAATGAAAATAACTTAGTATTTTTTAATAAGTTAATAAAATACTAGCCTTGAGGCTTATTATTTTTTATTAAACGTATTTTCTTAATCCGTTCGTTTATATAAGTTTGCTACACTTTATATTAAAGTATAGCAAACTTTTTAAATAGGAATGTTGTTTTTGTAGTTCTCTGATTGGTTGAGAATGCTACACAGTAGAATAATCGAACGGAATGAAAACTGTCAAAACTAATAAGTTAACTCTTTAAAATTTAATAAGTTCGTGAAGAAACCTATTGAAAAATATTGAAAAAATCAAATAATATTTTGAAGTTTTTGAACCATGATTTAAATTTTTGTTTATGACAGAAGTATTGAGAGTTTTTAATATAATTTTTATATTTTTATATATCTTATTAATTATATTTCAGTTTTCAGTCGCTCTTCAATCTTCATACAGTGCAGACGTTATTTTCCATTTCGCTTAGTTTGAATTTTAATCCTCTTTAAATTCAGTTTTTATTTTATCAGTTAATTTTTTCTATTTAAAAAAAAAAATATATATAATTGTATAGTGTTTAATCATAGTTTTTGTTCTAATCTTTTTTTCTCTCATTATTTGTTTTTGGATCCGTATATTTTATTTACACTAAAAAGATAAGCTTCAAAACTAAATAATTGTCATCTTCCGAACATGGGGGTACTGGGTGAAGACCCAGGAGGTAGTTCAAACTACTTCAGCATTTAAGATTCCATAGAAAATCCTAAAAGAAAAGTAAAAAAGCATTCACAATCACCAAATCTAGACTCAGTAAACAACTTTCAAGTATTAAAGAAAGCAGATATCAAACTTAATTTTACACTAAATTGTAAGAACCAACCAAATTTTGTCTTAATTAAAAACAAAGATCAATCAAAACCATTAAAAAACCTAAACATTTTTGCCCTAACAAAGGCAATTCAATGTGTTGTAGAAAATATAGAAAATATTTCTTTCACCAGAGAAGGCCATTTGCTTCTACTTTGCAAAAACGAACAGCAATCTAACAAATTTATAAAAACAAATAAATTAGCCAACTTATATGAAATTGAAGCAGTCCTCCACCCTACACTAAATTCAAGCAGAGGTGTAATATACGCTCTTATAATTACAAACTTATCCGAGACTGAAATTATAGAAGGTATGGCAGATCAAGGTGTAATAGCTTGTTAATAAATTACAAAATTTGTTAACGGTTCAGTTGTAAATACTCCTTTACACATACTTACTTTCAATTCGTATGAACTACCCAAAAAAGCTAAAATTGGTTTCATGATATTTTCTATTGAACATTACATACCTAAACCTAATCAGTGTAAAAATTGTTTCATGTTAAATCACACCGCCAAAAGGTGCACCAATTAAAAAAAAACCGAAATTTGTGGCTCAAGTTATCATGAACCAGAAAAATGCAGCAAAGTTTTTTGTGGCAATTGCAACAACTAACATAGAGCTACTAACACAAAATGTCCAGCTTTACAAAAAAAAAAAGCGATTTTAAAACTTATAACTATTAATAAATGTTCCTATAAAACTGCCATAGAATATGTTAACAAAAACCAAAATCTATTTCCAACTTGCGATTCTCCTACAGAACAACCCCTGATGCTATCAATTTAGTTAAAGAAAAACAAAAACTCCAAAAAAAATCCATATCCAATAATCAAAACAATCAACTTAATACACAATACTCTGTTAACATAACACAACAATCGAACATTCAAAAAAATTTCCCAATCAATACTATTTCAAATGAAAAACAAATACCATATAACCCTATCTCACATAATACTAAAACAAACCCACCTTAACTCCACAAATTATTCAATATAATACAACATCAGAATTAAATACCAATACAACATTAACTCCCAATATTCCAGCATATTACCCTCCTAGCGTCAAAATTTCTCCTATGATCTTGAACAAATCACCCACAATAGTCCAGGTCCTCATTTAATTACTTTAACGGATGGAACCCTCTTTGGGGCTCAGAAATTAATAATCATAGAGGAATAGTAATATAAAACTTTATATTAGCTTCTGATCTAGTTTTTCCAAACAATGGCAATGCTACACACTTTTCCACCCATAACTCCTTCACACATGTTGACCTATCAATTTGTTCTAGCTATTTGGCGCCAAGATGCACATGGGAAGTTTTTGAAGACCTTCATGGCAGTGACCACTTTCCGATTTCAATTAAAATTCTATCATACAATAATCCAAACCAATTACCTAATTTTATTCCTAAATTTAAATTACATTAGGCTAATTGGAAAAAATATCAAGACAACATTAATACCTCGCTCTCTAATATCTCCGTTACTGGAAATATTAACCGAGATGCAGCAAAACTAAAAAAAGTTATTCGAGCCTGTGCCACTAACGCTATACCACAAACATCACCTCATAAATCAGCGAAGTACTTACCAATGATGATTAAAAATATGTCTTCGGATGGAAAAAAATTCTTATGTGCATTATACAACAAAATTTTCAATATCGGTTATATCCCTCATGACTGGAAAATAGCTACGATCATACCCATCCCCAAACCAAACAAACCAATAGATCAATTAGAAAGTTACAGACCAATTTCACTACTGTCCTGTCTAAGTAAAGTTTTTGAAAAAATCTTATCTACTCGGATACTTTGGTATCTTGAAAAAAAAGAACTAATAAAAGCTAATCAGGTAGCTTTCAAACCAACAAAAGGTACTTTAGACGCCCTCTTATATATTGATCACCTAGTTACAAATACTTTATACAAAAAACCACATTTCTATCTTATCTATAGATTTCAAAAAAGCTTTTGATCGTATTGGCATGCATGTTGTCTGCGAACAACTTAAGATTTGGGGAATGGGCAGTAAAATTATTAAACTAGTTAAATGCTATTTATGCAACCGAAAATTTAAAATAAAAATTTCTAATACCCATTCCAATATATTCTCCCTAAATAACGGCATACCCCAAGGCTCACCTTTATCGGTGACTTTATTTCTTATTGCTTTTAACAAACTAAGCGAAATTATTTCTGATTATAACTCAACAATTAAACATTCACTATATGCCGATGATCTTTATTTACTTTTCAAGATTAATGATATTGATAACATAAATTCTATTTTACTTAACATTCTTGATAAAATTTCCGATTGGTGTAATAACTCAGGAGCGACTATCTCTTTAATCTCTTTAATAATATTTCATTTTTCAAGAAGGTCGCTTCAGGCGCCAAAATACCACCATCCGGCCCTGCTTGTATATATATGTATATGATATCGAATATTTTATGATCATGTGCACTTATAATTTAAAACGTATGTAGTTGGATTTAGTTTAAAATTCTAGTACAATTTCTATATTCCTTATTTAAAAATATGATATGTGTGTTTGGGTTTAATTTAAATGTAAGGTAGTTTTTAAATATATTTTTTTATAACAAATCCCTGTTCAAAAATAAATTCTAGCATTAGAAGTTGTTTGACAATAATTGACAATTAGATTTAAAATTTAAAATATTTATAAGAAAAATTTTAGAAGAATGTAATTGTATAATGAAAATTGAAATTTATCTATACAACTATTAGAGTGTATGTATATATGTTTATATATATTTATATATTCTTTCGCACTCCTATTAAAGAATATTAACACATTCATAAAAATATTAACACTAAGCTTTAGTTTCGTTAATCATAATTGTATTCACTAAGACGATGATTATACCTACAGATTATAAATACCATCAATTATCTTGAATTTAATATTGTGGCATAAACTAATAATTAGATATAATCTGAGCGGTCAAACTTGGACAAATGTCAAAGTCAAAACTTTTTTATTATACAACATTTTTTGTATATACATAGTTAGTAACAATTAGAACCAAATTAAATACTTTGAAATAAAGTCTGCGCCCGATTGCAAATTTTCTCTAACGGTACTTAAGACAACTCTTACTAACTTAAAATGTCATAACAAGACAACTTTGATCTGCAATATTATTTGAAGGTCAAATTGATTATTTGAAAATCATTTTCGTAATGTTTTGGGGTATTTTACTTAATTCTTCTATGTTTTTTGTGAAACAGTGTCTCGGAACCAAATTTTTGCAATATTGTAGAGCATAATAATATCATTAGTATGCATCTTATAGATGTCACCGTTTCTAAGATATTGCAGATATCGATTTCACTTTTCATATTATATATCGTCTTACTGCTTTGCTACATTATCATTATAGTAAATAGGATTCTCAGATTCTCATCACAGAATTTTAATTTTATTATCTTTAGTTACTTCTATAATTTTTCACCCATGATTAGATTTAAATTTAAAAGTGTTGCCTATTTATCTAATTCCACTGATAACTTTTTTTTATATGCTTACATTCAACTTTTAGGCCAACGAACCTGTGTTTTTTTTTTTTATACATAACATGTAGGCTCAGTTTGAAAAGGAATGAAAATAGGATATTAAAGGGGAATTCGGGGGTAGGGTGGAAATGAATCTGATTTGCTGTAAATTTTTGCAAGTTGTAGTATGGGACATTGTTAACAGAAGGGAATAAATTAGATGTAAGCATGTTCCCCATTTAAGCAGTTCTCACGCCAAATGAGTTTCCATAACCAGTAAACCCCCTTGGAATTTCCGCAATATAGAAATGAGCACTTGCTGCTCCTCTGGTAGTACGTTGGAATTGTTTAAGAGCAGGAGACATAATTGATTTTAGTTCAATAGAGTAAGTGTCATTACCTATACAAGATATCTATCGTTCCAACATTTCGACGTGAAGTAAGTGTTACTTGCTCGACAGGGTAACGTTAGGCGTAAGGCGCGATTTTGAATTTTGTCGAGGTAACTCAAAGAAGTTTGGAATTGAGAAGTCTGTAATTAAAAATTTTTTTTAAGACCTGTGTTAAGTTTGTCATTTCTGTCCATTAATTTAAAACCGTGATTTCAAAACCTATCATGTGTTGCTATATGATTACTAGCAGTATTAATAAATTGGAATAGTTTAATTCTTTAAAACTATTAAATGCACGTTACTAACATTTAAACCATTTTACAGCCATCTTATATCCTGCAAAGGATTTCAATAAATCAAATTTAGTGAAACTGAATCCAGAAGAGTATCAAACTATATTTATTCGTGTTAGTTTAATAAATAGATGCACATATATTTAAACATTTTACGTATCCAGTTTGAAATCATAATGATGTTATGAAACATATATAACAACTTATATCAACCAAGTTAAATTACAGAACAGTTTACATACTGACGTTTTTATAATAACCTAACATAACCTAAATATCATGTCGATGTTATATAAGCAATAAAATAAACAACCCTATTTAAAAAAAAATCAAAACTAAATATTATGTTTAAAACTTATTCAAAAAATATATATGTATATATGTATATATTTTAAGTGATGCTAAAATAGAAATAAAATTGCCCAAACTATCAATTTTTTTTTTTCTTAAAATAAATTCAAACTTTCTCTATTTTAAACGAATCTTTAAATCTTTTTTAATAGGATTGAGTATTTTCTATTTTTTTGCTTATTATTTTAATTTTTCATCCTTTCTAGTTTTTTTCAAGGACTTTTTTAATCCTTTCGTTTTTTGTTTTCTTAAAACTCTATCCTTTGAAGCTGTATTATTTTCTTTTAATATAACTACTATACAAACTATGAATAAAACATGGTCCCATTATTAATAAAGTTGATAATAGTTAGAATATTGTTTCGTTACTTTTCAACAATTTGTTCAAGAAAATGATATAAAGTTTTCTAAGATTTAATTTTTAAAGATGTTTTTTAAATTTGTTTTTTGTCTTTCGAATTCGCAGTCTCGAACATCGCAAGTGTTTCTGATATCCCCACTAAGGGTGTGAGTCAATTTGTTAAAAAGCAAAACTTTTTACAAAAATGGAAAAAATTCAATCCTAATTCTGAATGTCACATATGCATGCATATAAATAAATATTCTTAAAAAAGCGTATAAACCTAATTTTGAATGTAACTCTAAAATCTCTTCTAATTCAGAGTCTCAATATAAATATACTGTAAAAGGCGCATAAGCCTAATATGGTAATCGACTCAAAAGTCGCACATAATTCAGAACCTTACATATGCACGTATATACAAATATTTTAAAAAAGCCTAACTCTTATTTTGAATCTAACTCTAATATTTCTTCTAAAAATTTTTATGACGTATATAAATACAATAAAACACTTATAACTGTGACGGATGTAGCTCCCAAATTCGGGATAAACATTTCATTGAATTGATTCTTATTTTTTTTGATATATATTTTGTGAATGATAAAAGCCAATCTATCTTTCCAGTCATCTATCTTTAAATTCACATCTCAGTGATTCTAGACATTTGTTTTGTTCTAAACTGCTCTATAGTGTACAGTATATAGCACAAGACATGTTTTATATGTAAAGTACATGTCTTTTTAATTTAGTTTAAAAACATGTCTTTAGAAAATTCAGCATAACAAACACTTGTACAAATAATATAAGTTTTTTTTTTCAATTATAATTTTATCTACATGTTTACCTTCAGTTATTCGTTTATTTTAAATTTTAATTATTACTTATCAATTTTTTTTATTTATGGAGTTGGTTTATCAAAATTATTATAATAATTGTACTATTTGGGACATTCTGTTTTTTGATTTTATTATTCTTTTAATTTACGAAAATCGAATACTCTAAAAATATTTATGCTTCCAAATTGCTAATTCCATCTCTGTCTCCAAATTGGTATCATAACTATTAAATCAAAGATAAGCTAAAACCTACAAGTTTCCTTGGGTGAATTTAAAATGACATTCGGTCAATTAGCAGCTTACTTAATTAACGACTGGATGGCACAGTGGTTAGAGTACCGGCCTTTATTTTAGAGGCCCGAGTTTCATAAATCTGATGAAAAGTGTAAATAATTTTTATTTAGTTTGCACCTCGATTGATCTACCATTCGCTAATGGACTCAAATTAATTAAACTTAACCAATAATTAATAATTATATATCTTTAATAAAAAATGCACTTATACAACAGTTATATAAACAAATAAGAAATAAACAAATAATTTAATTGATTAATATAACTTACAGATATAGAAATATCTCATCAAAATAAAAAATTATTACAATATATAATAAATAGAATTGTATCTCATGTTTAAATCGTAAGTTGAATTTATTAAGATCAGTAATTATAATACATAATATTAAGAAAATAATATGTCCCCAGGTTGACTAGCCTAACATTTGAACAGTTTGCATTAATAAAAAAGCAACCTAACTAATCATGCTGGTTCACCTCCTCATAATCCACCTGAATGGGATCCGTTGCTTTACCATTTTCTTAAAACAGTGTTAAAGTAAACTAAAAATTATTTAATTAACTTGCTGACTTAAAAAAAAAAATTTATAAACTAAATTATAAAAAATTAAATCTAAATATTAAATTTTGTTAACTAGTTAAAATGCATATTAAAATCGTGGCCAAAAAATAAACAATTAAAATATGTTTGAACATACAATCTGAATAAACACAAGTGTTAATGTTCTACATAAAAAAAAAGCCAGATTCAATTTAAATTTTAAATTAAATATAACAAATTTAACTGGTGAACCCTTTTGTTTTGTTTATATTTCTGTAAAAGGTTTTTTTAAATATTTTTTTAACGAAAAAAATACAGGGAGCTAGGAATTTTACATTTGGAAAAAAAAAATTCTTGGGACTAAATAAAACAAAAGAAAATTTTTAATGAAAACCTTAGATTTCTTCTACTTCTATTGTTTCCATTTTCTTTTCAACATTTTTAAAGGTGAAGACTTTTATATTCTTCTTCTTTGAAACAAAATCGTTGTATTTCTTTTGTATCCCTTCTATTTTAATTTTTTTTATTTTTTATTTAATAAAAAACTTCCGATTAACATAAAATATGTTTAACATAATGCGTTTTGTCAGGTGTTTTGTTTTTTAATAGGAAAATCATCTTTTTGCAAGGTTTGCTGTTTTCTTTTGTTAAATTTTTCACATTTTGTAGGTTCCAAGAAAAGACCATCAAGACCATTATAGAATATTTTATTTTTATATAATTGTTTTTTTTATCCTTTTCTACTCCTTCAAGGAGTATAGGGCATTCACCAAGTCTTTAGACTAGACATCAGTTTCTTTGATATTTATATTCACTAAGCCGTTGGTTACTCGGCTGTAGCTATTGTATAAGATACCCCTAAATACGAGTATAATAGTCATATGAAGTCATATGATATTATATAATTTTATACGATTGTATGACATTTCATGTAACTAACTATAATAGTCATTACCATAATTTATTATCATTTAGAAATCATTCGTCAAGTCACAGACATACGAAACGAAGCGTCATACATATCATATGATATCATACATACAAGCAAACGAAATTGAAAAAAAATCGAAAACTTTCGGAATTAAACATAAGACGGTAAATACATAAATTTTTAATAATTAAATGTTTACGTTTGACATTTTATGCGTATGGTTATAACTATATAGTTATAGGGTTATGATTTTGTATAGCCCTTATATATTGAGTGTTTATCGAAAGTTCATATGACATCATATGACTATTATAGTTAGCGGTATTATGAATACACAAATGTTAATTTTGTGCGCCATCTATTATCTAACACAAGAGTTATTTAAAAATATTTATATTAAATCTTATCTTATAATATGATATTAACTAGGTATTATAACGATATAATTATACAATTTTACGATATTTTTTTATTAGATATGATTTGACCGGGGTTTGAACCCGAGACTTTCCACATGAAAGACGGCGTCTTTAATACTACGCCATTGGTTTGATATATTATCAAATTATATAATTAACATGAGCGTCCTAAGAAATATGTAATAAGAACTGTTCTAAAATTAAAATTACATAGGTTAAGATTAATTGCCTAGGACAATCTTAGATTTAGGTATTTTTGAGTGCAGTACATTATGTATTAAAATAAATTGCAGAATTAAATTGTGACAATCTATAAATAAACAGCTTAAGTTAATGTTTTATAAAAAGTCAATTCAGTTTAAATTTCAAACCAATACAACACATTTAACTTGTGGATCCTTTTTTGGACTTGTATGCAGCATGATGGGTAATAAAAATAAATTTGAAAAGTTAACGTTTATTCAAATCAATTATTTTAAATGTACGCCTACCATATGGTTATATTGTTTCGGATATAATTGTTTGACGTCGTGATACTGCATCAAAGGCAAACAACAAATTTAGAAGTGATGCAAAATTGCTATCACGTGATTTTTATGATTTTGATTGATGTTATTTATCAAATTAAGAATATCACGCCAACAACACTTCTCTAAGTCTTTCAGAATACAATCATCACTTAAGTGATATTCATCGCATGCTTCTTCATCAGAATAGGGGTGATATGTAGGATAAATACGTAGGGTTGCTGCATGCGGTACTTTAGCTGTTTTAATAACGATTGAATTTGATTTTTAGAAATTAAAAGCGTTTTTACATAATTCTATAAAAACAGAAAATTATTAAACATTTTGTATACTTAGTTCAAACAGATCTTGTTCTTGGTTTCAAACTTTTAGTTTACAAAATTTTTCAGCAACTGTCTACCTACCTTTATCACCTTCCTTTAAAGAGAAAAAACTAATAGATCATACTTGTAAACTATCTAAAATTTACGTAAAAATCTAAATCTAGGAAAACAAAATAATTAATGTGAGCTTGGTCTAGACTCTACACTAGTGAGTTGTGAGTAATTTGTGTGCGGAAAAAACCCGAATTTTGAGCGTTTCACGATCGCGGCAAAATTAAAAAAATTTAGCTCGGGTGAATTAAAATGATGGCAAAAATTAAATAAACTAAGTATGTACATACTAAGTATTTGTTTTAAAACAAAATAAGGTGTAAATAAAAATATTTACAAAACTTAATTACAGTAAATGAAAATCATGACATGGCGACAATTTTTATGTCCAAAGAAGTCTTCAAAAACATTACCCTTTGTAAAAATATACATATTGGAATTGGACTAATTTACATAGCATCTTAAAAATGGAAGGATAAAAACAAGAAAAAGCAATGTAATCAACAACAATCCTCTTGTTGTATACATATAGAATACATATATCTTGATTGTTTGATAGTTCTTGATTACAAAAGTACTTTTATAGTAATTCCTACTTGAATACTTTTAGATTTTAAATATTTAATACATACTTTAATAAAAGTTAAAACAAAATTTATATTTTATGCGTATGTTTTAAAATTTTTATTATAATATATTTAAGTTTAAAAATTTTTATTTTTTATATTTAAATTAATTCTTACTTTTATAAATTAAAATTTTTATTTTTTTACAAAATGTGTTTGTGCGAAAGTAATCATAGAGTTTTTAAACGAATTGAAAGTAATCAATGTTATCAATAAAATAATAGAAAAATATATATTTTGTTTTATATTAAAAAACTATTTCATTTATAAAAAATATAAAATTATTTTTAAAATAAGCTTTAATAAGCTCTTTAAAATTAAAAATAAACAAAATTATATTTAATTTAACTTTAAAATGTACTTACACGCGTGAAAATGTATGTTTATGTTTATGATGAAATATTGGCATGCGCATAAAGTACTTATGTACCTTTTTCAAAAAGATTTATAAATGGAAATATATTATATAAATATTATGAAATATAAATATTATAGAATATGTACCTATATAATAAAAATGTAAGTACATACTTTAAAAAATATAAACTGATCACATTCTCTGCACACGTATGGATGTTAAATTTTATACAGTTGTTTTGTTCTATTGTTTTAAGTATATTAACCTGTACTGTATCTATGTACATATGTGCATGTGTACCTATATTTGTTACAGGAAAAATAAAATTTTACATAACATTGATAAAAACCGGTAAAAATATTTATATTGAAGATTAATAGGTATTTAATTTTTATAAACTAATTTCATATTTAACGATTTTTAGCATCCCCAATTAATTCATAAAAGTTTTTGATGCTACATTACTTTGAATGCCTACTTGTACTTAAATTCAAGCCTTCACAAATGTTGCATATTTCCAATGAACTTATGTATACATACATATTTACCTAACCTATGTATATATGAATGTTGGATATTGATAACATCATAGATATGTTAATATGTGTATCTATGGTATCTATGTAAATAAATTAGTAAATAATAAAATAATTTTGTTAATTTTCGAATTTTTTTCCCAAAAATTGTTTGATGTCTGAAGAAAATTTTACGGTTTCTTTTCTTATCATATTACTTATGTATGTATGTATGTAAATACATTGAACACATGTTCTAAATACTTTAATTTAAAAACCGTTTTACTGATCCTTAGTGATAAAATTTCTAATTCTAACCCAAAGACTAGTTTTTAGAAATTGGGGGGATGGACACCACTTTTACATCCGAACCTCACGGACCGCTTTGCACCCTACAATTTTTCGTTGAACCAATTGATTTCCCCAATGACTGGATTATCTATCCTTGCTAATATTGAATTTTCCTCAAAATCTTTCACCCAATTCTATTATCTTAAAAAATTATTAAGTGTTTACTAAGATAGCTTTGATAATAATAAGGAAATTTGAAGCATGAAATACGTTAAAACTTTTGTTTCATATAAGTACATTTTAATTACTTCTTTTTGAATTTGAAAATTAAATTTGCCTATCAATTTTTTAATATTGCAAAGAACTGATATTTATGTATAAACTAATTCGAAGTTTATAATTGTCTTTCTTTCGGAACTTTGTATTATTTTTAAATTGATTCGCCTCAGATAAATGTAAATAATATGCAAATAAATATAAACCTTACTTTATTTATATAATTTTTTAATTCAAGCTTTCTTCTTGATTTTTTTTTCAGTTAGTAACGATTAAATATTTAAATAAAACTTCAATATATTCAAAATTTTATTGTAGAACTCTCAAAGCCAAATAAACACAATTTTTTGTTTGTTGAAAAATAAAAATGTTTTGTTAAATAATTCCTAAAGAACAGTTTTTGTTAATTTTTTTTTAATTTTTACTTAATTTTGTTTTAAAAATTACAATTATTTGTATTTTATTTAAATTATTGACATATAAGCCAAGTAGACATAAATATTGAATTTAAGATGTATATTATTATTATATTAAAATGTGGGATAATCAGTAGTACTTTAATTTATTTCAGTCTTAAATAAGTAATTTAAATAATCTGTTAAGCTAAAATTTTGGTTGACTTAATTTCAACTTTTATTCGATTCTGAAATAATTAGTAATTAAAAATTTACAAATATTTTTTTTTTCTCAATTCCTAATCGTTACAAACTTATACGAATTTCTTGAATTTTAATTCTATTTGTTATTTTTCATCTTTTTACTACTCTTAAACGGAAAGTATTTACTTTCTACTATTAAAGATAATTCTTACAATACTTAAAAAAGAGCGATGACAATGTTTGTAAAAAAAAAAATTAAATTAAGAAAAAATTTGATACTTAATAAATTTAAAACAATATTAATTAAAAAATAGCAAAAAAAGATTTTTTCACCTAATTTATTAGTTAGGTAATTAAAAGTTCATTAATTTCTATTTCTTACATAATTTGATTTGTTTTTTTTTTCATTTTTCCTTTTACTTGGCTTTACTTTACTTTAGATTACTTGTTTTCATTTTAATTAAATTGTTTATTTTTCATTATATTTTTGTTTTGTTTTAATTCATGAATGTCAAATTGGGACACAATTCTTATTTTATTTAAGAATAATTAATATAAAATTAATATTAAAAAATGAAATACAATTAAGTGTCTCTTAATATGGCTTTGAACGGAAATTGCCAAAGCCTTTTTGTTTATCAGGACCATAATTTCCCCCTTTATTATAATTTCCACTATTTTTGTTGTAACTGCCTCCACCGTCTCTGCTACCGCCACTTCCGTTACCATTACCACCACCACCACCTCTACCACCTCCACCACCGCTACTATTCCCACGATAATTATCTGAATAATTTGATGATTGATCATTGGAACTGCTATTAGTTCCTTCAGGTTTTGGTGCTTTACATCTATTACATTCATTTCTCCATGCAAAATTAGTATTTTTACAATCATAGCATTTCCAATCTCCTTCTCTTTGTGGCAATGAGCTTTTTCCACCTGGTCCACCACCACCACTTCCTTGGCTGCTTTCTCTGTACGACTGTTCATTTTTATAACTATCATCTTGTCCACGATCATAAGATCTATATGAATCATTATTTCTTGGTGGATAATCTCCACCGCCGCCGCTGCTACCACTACCACCACCGCTGCTCATATTACCACGACTACCGAAACCACCGCCACTACCACCACCACCCATACTACCACCACCACCACCCATACTACCGCCACCTCCACTACTACCTTTACGAATACCTCCTCCACCACCACCACCACCACCACCACCGCCGCCGCCACCTCCTCTATTCCATTTGTTTTGACGTTGTGCCAATGAAACATTTATAGTTGAACCCCTAAAATTTTTGCCATCAAACCATGATATTGCAGATTGAGCAGCATTTACATCATCATAAGTAACTGTTGCTTCACCTTTGGAAAGCCCAGTTTCTTTATCCTTATATAACCATATTTTTGGTTTTAACGTTTTCTTGTCTTTTTTAATGATTCCAATTGATCCAAAATGATTATGAATATCAGATTCAGATATCGATGAATCCATTCCAGATACAAAAATAGTATCATCTTGAATAATCATATCATTACCACTACCGCCGCCACCACCAGCGCCACCACCTCCACCACCGCCGCCTCTACCACCTTTATTATAGAAATTACCTTTTGGACCGCCAGCATTTCCAAAGCCGCCTCCACCGCCACCGCCTGAACCAAAACCTTTATTTCTTGAATCACTTCCACCATAATTTGAACTTGGTCCTTTTCGGTAGCCGGAATTATTTCCATATTGATTGTTTGATTGCATGTTACCTCCACCCATGTAATCTCCTCGGCCATAGTTCTGCCCTGAACTCATTTTCAATTTTTTTTCTTTTTCTTACGATAAATAATCAATTGGTGTGAATAAACTTTACTTAAGCACTGCAAAGCTAACACTTTCCCTAATTATATTATTCAGTACTTAAAAATAGTTGAAATTTTGATAATATTTTGTTTTAAAATGGAACCCGGGAATATACTTTGCTTTGTTTGCATGCTTTATAAAAATTTTAATTAATTCTAACTTTTTGACATTTGTCAAAATTTTCTTCAATGGAGGCGCAAAACGAATACATTTTTTGATTACTTTGTGATTACTTTTGTCGGCCATGCTCAGTTGTGTTGTATTTCTTTTGCAAATGGAAGTTAACCATCCACGATTTTGACATTTCAAAATGCCACTAATTTGACAACCGTTTTTTTTCTTATTTGTTAATTTTTGTTGTTGTTGTTTATCTTTTTATTTTAAATTTAGAATATTTTATTGTTCTAAAAATCAATTTGGATTCTTGAATGTAAATAAAGTGAATTTTATTTTTTCAGTTTAATATTAAAAATCGTCAGGTGTTTTTCATTCGGTATCGGAAAATTGTTGTTCTCGCGGAATAATTATATTCTAAAATTAGTACAATTTATTTAGATCGTGTATTTTATAGTATAAATATTACTGTATAGTTATAAACTTTTTAAAGCCGGTTTACTTTGGAAAATACTACAAATACATTCAATTGGGTGAAAAAAAAATAATTTAAAAAAATGAAATCAGTAATTATTCTTAAATCTGAGTCTGAATCAACTGAGGATTATATAGAACAATTAAAAAAGCATAAATTGAACGCGGTTTTTGTTCCTACTCTAGGGTTTGCGTTTCGTCAATTAGAACAACTTAAAGAAAAATTAAGTCAACCAGATAAATATTCAGGATTGGTTCTAACTTCACCACGTACAGTCGATGCTATTCGAGAAGCATTAGGAAATACACCAATTCCCGAAGGATGGAAAAAGTTACATAACTATTCAGTTGGCGAAGCAACACATCATTTGGCTATGATGAACTTAAATCAATTGTATACAAAAGGAAAAGAAACTGGTACTAGTAGTACATTAGCGGATTATATTTTGGAAAATTTTGATGGTGATAAAAAGAAACCGTTCTTATACCCTTGTGGAAATTTGAGAACAGATTCACTTTTAGCTAAATTACTTGCTGTTGGATTTGTTTTTGAACCTTTAACAGTATATGAAACATGTTGTCATCCAGACTTAGATGAAAATTTAAAAAATGCAATGAATAGTGAAAATGTTGAGTTTTTAGCGTTCTTTAGTCCATCTGGTGTCGATTGTACACATGAATGGTTCACAAAAAATAATTTAAGTATGGAAAAGAAAAAATTAGTTGCTATTGGTCCAAGTACAAGAAGAGCCATACAAAATAAAGGTCTTGATGTATATAAAGTAGCCGAAAAACCAACTGTTGAATGTTTAATTAAAGTTTTAATTGATCCTAGTGCATGCAGACCAAAGTATGAACCGAAAGAAGAAGAGGAATAGTTTTGTCTTTTTTTTTTGATTTTTATTTAACTCATATACATACATAAATACATATATGTTTAGGTAAGTTAATAGGTAAAGTTTTTTAAAAGAATTATTTGAAACACTTTTTAATGCAATTTAAAGTGTAATTTAGGACACTTCTTTTTAAAATTTTTCTTTTTTTTATTTCTAAAAATAAATAAAATTGAATGCTAACGAAAATAAAAAATTCAATTCAGATATCTTTATTTGTTGCGTATTTTTATTTTATTTTTGAAAGTAAATTAAAATTAAATTATATTTATTTTTTCTTTGAATATAAACGATAATTCAAAAATGCTTTAAAAATTTTCATTTAAATAATTCCAGAATAAATATTTGTGGTAGGCGTTTACATTATATTTAATAATTTATATTTCACTATTAAGTATTATATAATAGTATAGTATACGTATTTCATTCCTAATAAATCATATATTATATCTATATAAAAAATGACTTTATTTTGCAGTTCTATTTTGTATTTTATTAAATTGTTTAAAAAAAAAAACCAACAACCTTGACCTAGAGCGACAGAAAGTTTTTATTTTAATTTTATGAATTATTTCAATATTTTTAAAAAAAAACTAATTATTTTTTAAAATTTAAACTTACAATTTTAACATTACAAAAGTTTCAATTCAATAGTTAATAAAATTCGTAAAAAAATGTCTAGGTCCGGATTATTGTTAAATTTCATTAGTACCTACTGATGAATTAAAATTAAAATTTTTATTTATTTTGCAAATCTTTTATTTAAATTATATGATATTTGTTTAATTAAAAACATTCTTATTTTTAAATACTAAATGATGTACTTATTTTTTGAAAGAATAGTTTATAACCTATATTTTTTGAAAGAATAGTTTGTAAAACAAAAATTGTTGTTGGTTTTTTCAACTACGAAATAGTAAATGATTTAGTATTGGAACAAAATTAGATATTTAACGATTTTTTTATTTTTTTATACTTAAAGTATGCACTTTATTATAAATAGGTTGTTTTTATTACCAGAAATTTTTCAATTTCTTCTTTCTTTAAAAATTCAAAAATTACCTGCAATATTTTTTTAAATAAATTTATAATTAAACTTACTTAAACCGAAAGGTAATATTAAACAGCTGGGTGGCACAGTGGTTAAGTGCCGACCTTTCATACAGAAGGGCCCGGGTTCGAATTCTAGTGAAAGTGAAAAAACTTTTCTGGTTTTCGACTCGACTCAGTTACCATTCGCCATTGGGTTCAAATTAATGGCATAATCAATAATTAATAATTATAAATCTTTAATAAAAAATACTTTAATATAAAAATATAAACAAATAATTTAATTAAATAATATAACTCGCAGATATAGAATACCATATAAGTTAAATATAAAATATTACAATATAAACAAAAAATAGAATTGTAAATATTGAAAATCTAAGACGTTTCTACATGTTATAAGGCCTAGTACTATCTCATGTTTAAATTGTATGTGGAATTCAATAAGACCAATTCTAATAACACGAATATAATATGACCCCCTGTTCCAACATGTACCTATGGTATAGACAGGCTAATTAGCCTAACAGTTGAACAGTTAGCGCTTAAAAAAAAAAAAAAAAAAAAAAAAAAAAAAAAAATATATCTTTTTACAAAAATTTTACTTTACAATTAGTAATTTAAATTTATTTCATTTTAATTATTTGAAAGTAAGATACATACTTATTTAAAATATTTTATAAATAAATCATAAAAAATATTAACCCTTTATAAATGAAAAAAATTTGCAAAGTTAAAGGTATTAGAGGTATTAGTTACAACTAAGTTTGTCTGCTTGCAAAACTTTTATTTAATTTTCTATGTAACTACTCCTGTGCACTATTAATAAGCTGTTATGATGTGCAATTCACAAAAATTAAAAAAGTTTGAATGAATTAACTTTAAATCCACTAATATATTTATTTTTGTATTAATAACAAAACTTAGCATTCTGGTAAATAAAAGTTAGTTAACATTTGTAACTTTAGCTTTATCCAATCTGTATTGACCAAATTTTACTTAAGTCAACCAGATAAATATCCTTTTTATAATAATAAATGTAAATAGGATATAGTTTTTTTTAATAAATTTTAAAAATTTTTTTAATTTATCAATTTTTTAAAAAATTTGTTTCAATTAAAATTAAAATTTTTATTTATTTTGCAAATCTTTTATTTAAATTATATGATATAACAGTATAACAAAATTGTATTTTTAAAACATTATTTTATAAATTTAATTTAATTCATCAATTTTTTATAATATAATACAAAAAAAAAACATTTGTTTTTTTAATTTCAGGTATTAGCTTCATCTCGATTCACTCCATTTACTCTCATTCGAAAACTGGAACTGTATAAAACAATAAAAAGAAGAAATCGAAAATTAAATTTAATTCAAGAATTAAACAAAAAAAATTGAAAAGAAATTATATTCAAATTTTTTAATCAAATTTTAATTATAAGTTTTAGTTGAAAATGTTGAATTAATAATATATTTATTTTTTCTTAATTGTCAATAATTAATAATATACAAGTGATTTTTTTAATAAATTTAAATAAATGTTGCTGTTAAATATTTAAATAAAATAAAATATATCTTTTAAAATTAAATCAATATTATTTTCTTTTTCATTGTTTTTATTATTAACAAATAAAATTGGAACAAAGAAAAATCAATAAATATATTTAATTAATAGAAATTTATTCAAATTTTCTTCATTCTTACCCGATTCTTTCGTCTTCATCTTCAATAAATGCTGGGTTAAATCCTGTAAAATAAACAAAAAGAAAAATTTAATTAAAATTAAAAATATAAAACAATATGACGAACAGTAGATGTTTCAAAGTTTTTTTTTTTTTTGTGATTTTTATTTTTACAATCAACTTTCCTACGTAATATTCTATTTTTAATTTCTTTTTATATTTAATTAAAATTCTATAAGAGAGGAAAAGTGAAATAAAAAAATTAACCGAAAATAAAATAAAAATATTACATATCATTAAAAATTTAAATTGTATGAAGTTTAAAGAAGAACTTATGTCGTAAAATAAAATAGGTAATTTTTTATTAAAGATATTTTATATTATTAAATAGCAAAATTAATATTATTAATTTTTAGTTAATTAAATAAACATAAACTTTATTTTGAGTCTTTTTCTGTTATATTTAGCCATATTATATTATAATATGTAGGTTAACTTGAGCTGAGCTTAGCTTTCGATTTAATTTATCTAATATGAGGTTACTTTTGTCATATTAAATTGTTTTTAATTAATGTTAAATTATTAACCCCAAGCTTCGACTTATCGAAAGCTTAATCAATTATTAATAATTGTATATCTTTAATGAAAAATACATAACATAACAATACAAATAAATAATTTAATTGAATAATATATCTCACAGATATAGAATACATTATAACTCAAATACAAAAAAATCTACAATATAAACAAACTAGAATTGTATCTAATGAAAATCTAAGACGTTTCTATATGTTATAAGCCCTAGTACGAGTATTATCTCATGTTTAAAATTAATTAGAAATTAATTATGTAGAATCATTGAAATCTATTGTAATAACACAAATATAATATGACTCCTTGTTCCAACATGTACCTATGGTATATACAGGTTTATTATCCTAACAGTTGAACCGTTAGCACTTTAAAAAAAAATAAAAAAAACATTCTAATTGCAGCTTATTGTTATTTTGAACGTTTGTTTAAAATTTGTAATTAAAAATTTTTTTTAAATCGTTACTAAATGTAAACGTCTAATTAATTTTGTAATGTTAATAAATATTCTATAAGTAAAGGTAGGTATTAAAAATAAGATAAAAATAGAATAAAAAAATTTGGCATAAAAAATAATTGATTAAAAAAATTGATGGTATACTTTTTGTTGAGGTTGGTTCAGGTTTTATTTTAAATTTTATAATACAAAAATAAATTTGTATTTTATTCTAATTTATAATAATCAAAAAAAAAAAAAAAAATATGGTTTAAAAATTCTTTTAGAAAAGAAAAACAAATTGAAATACCTAATTTATTAATAGCCCTGATATTGAAAATTATTTTCACTAAAATATTAACTTATCAAAATTGAATTAATAATATTTCAAAAATATTTAATTAGAGATTATTTATAAATTATAAGGTCAGTCCATTATTAAATATATTATTTACCAGTTACCTTCTATATTATTCTAAGTATTTGTATAAACATTTTTCAATTACCAAGTATTACTATTATTTATTTTGTTTCTTTTATGTTAAAATATCAAAGTAACATTTATCCCACCTACAATTTTAATAATTTTAATGTAATTAATCATTAATTGAATTTCCGAGAAATTTTATTTTCGATTTTTAGTTTATTGAATGAAAATTATTTTTGTGAAATCCATTTGATAAACAATTTTCTCAGTAATTTCACTATCTGATATTAAATTTAAAGTAAAACATGGCTTTTTGTCGAGTTAAAAGGACATGAAACTCATCAATAATTCATTTAATGAAAGTATGAGTGCTAATAGTGCTTTTTTGTTTTAAACAAAAGCAGTCTGAGATCTAAGAGCTATAGTTATAAAACAGATAAGTTACCTAAGTTTTTACTTTGATTAAGAGTTTAGAGAGGTTCTGGTAAAATTTTATCTTTAATATAAGAAACTAAGCTATAAAAGATGAAGCTATTTTTAAATAGTAAGTGTTAGAACTTCAATCTAATATTGGGTGGATTATAAAAAAGAATTAAAAAACTCCCGTAAATAATATATTTTTTAATTTTATACAAGTTTATTTAAAAAAGATTAATTAAATCTTTCCTCCTCATTTATTTTGAAATATTCTGCAATAACAAACTAGAACATAAATTTAATTTTATATTTTAAGATTTTTCTGTAAATAAATGTGATGTATTTTCAATATACATACGAACTTTCTTTTTTGATTAATTTCATCTAAACATTTTCTTTTTGCTTTTCTAATTTAATATGTTATGCTTATGTTATACATATGTATTAAAATATTTTATATTTATATATACATACATAATAATATTATACAATATTCATACTCACATGTAGATATATAATAGACTTTTCTTTTTGGAAAAATTTTGAACTGAACGCATCAAGGTCATGACGGAAAAATTTATTTTGTTTTGTGGAGCGAAAACATTTTGTTCTTAGACTGTTTGGGGGTGAAAAATTTTCATGTAAAAAATTAAATTTCATTTTATAATGTTTTTATTTTTTTTAATGTTCATTATTTTTTTTTTTTTGTTTTTTTGTGTTTGAATATAAATAATTAAATTGTACCTATTATATATATTAAATTATATTTTTGAAACAAATTTTATACACTTTGAATATATTTTTTTGGTGGTGTAAAATAAAAATAATAAATTAAAAAAAAAAACCTTGTTTGTGGAAATTTGAATTATTTTTTGAAAAGAAAATGTTTAAGCAGCTGTAAAAGTATAACCTTCCATAATAAAAATTTTGAAATTTAAATTAACCGTATATTATATAAATAATAATTAAATTACTGATTGAGAAATTTTAAGTTTTAGATAATTAAATTATTTTGTAATTGTATAATTTTAATATAAAGTTAAAATTTTTTTTTAATATTTTGCTCTAATTATAAACTATATGGGGATGTATTTTAAATTATCTGAAAACAAGCCGTCAGAAATTAAAGATTTCAAATTGCCCAAAATATTTGTAGTACCTATACCGTTTTTATGTATTGCCTAGTTTCTTCCCGAATCCTAATTTTAAAAGTAAAATATAAAGGAAACTTGTGGAAGAGACAGCAAACAATTAAGCATCGAACATTTTATGACTACCTAGAACAACCTAGAACACAAAAACTAATTGAGTTATCAAAATTGACAAATAATTGTATATCTATTTAATTAAATTTCCAGATTTTTGATTGTTTTTTTTTGTTTGAATTTTTTTTATATAATTTTTGTACAAATGTTTAAAAGAACAGAAAAATACAACTTAGAACAGTTTTTGAAAAACTAATGAACACAAAAGTAGAACACTTTCGGACAGATAAATACCTGTTGTAAAACTAATGAACGTAAAATCCAGTACTTTTCTATTCTAGGCTGTTCTAGATTGTCCAAGAACTGACTAATAAAAATTAAAAACATACCTATGTTTTTTTGGCTTTAAAGAGTTGCAGATTATATGGGTATACCATTTTTCAAAAAATTTAAGTTATATGGGAGATTCTGAATCAAAATAATTTATAGAGAATCAATATCAAAGAACGAAAAAGAATCTTATATTTTTTATTTTCTAATCAATTTATGTTTTTAATTTTAAAATAACTGATTCACTTTAAAAGATTCTCAAAAAATCTTCTAAATAAACACTTTTTACATTAAACTCTAAACACAAAGCGTCAAATAAAATCCGCTACACAATTTAGCATAAAATATTTTTGCTGCAAAATTAATCTGATATTACGCTACAATGTAGCGCCAGATAAAAATATCGTTCAGTAGAAAATTTATCGAGCGCTACAATTTTCTTTTTTTATTTTTTTTTTAGTTTGATATTAATTATGTGTTGGATTTCAATATTTGGAGCGATTTAGGAGACAGTTGCTACATAAGTAAAAGTACTATAATCACAATATTGTATTAAAAAACTTCATTGAAAACAATATGAAGTAAATGGTTGAGAGCTAAAAGAATGACTTCTTTACTAAAACATTCAAAATCTAATTCTTCATCTAATAATAGAAAGTGGTTCTGTACCTTCTATTTTATTTAAATTAAGTTGAGTTGACTACTTTGTATACGTAATATCCGTGTACAAGTTCTTTATACCCGTATGACTATATAGTCCAAGGGTATAATAAATTTGCCATTACGTTTGTGACGCAGAGAAGGAGGGGGGTAGATATAGACTTAAGTGTATGGATCGGATCAGAATCGAAAAATAAATCGATTTAGCGATGTATGTCCGTCCGTCCGTCATCACGATAACTCAAAAAGTAAAGGAGCTAGGATTATGAAATTTTCACAAATTCGTTTTTATGCAAAAAACGGAATCGAGTTTTAAATTCAGCCATTTTGGTCCACGGGTTCGAGTACCTGCCATACAACTTCTAATTTTATATAAGCATTACTCTATACCTATGGAAGCTGCGTGTCTGAAATTTTGCCTAAAGTAGTTTAGTATAATGGCCAAAGTTACTGCAAAATTTGGTTGGTCTACTGCAGAGGGTTCGAGGAGCTGCGATACAACTCCTTCTTTTATATGAGCTTTACACTACACCTGATGAAGCTGGGTGTCTGAAATTTTGCAAAAACTAGTTTAGTGTAATGGCCAAAGTTACTGCAAAATTTAATTGGTCTACTGCTGAGGGTTCGAGTAGCTGCCATACAACTCCTTCTTTTATATGAGGATTACACTACACCAAATGAAGCCGGGTGTCTGAAATTTTGCCAAAAATAGTTTAGTGTAATAGCCAAAGTTACTGCAAAATTTGGTTTGTCTACTGCAAAGGGTTCGAGTAGCTGTCATACAACTCCTTCTTTTATATGAGCATTACTCTACACCTAATAAAGCTGAATGTTTGAAATTTTGCCAAAAGTAATTAACCGGATGATATAATGTATATGTTACGGTCATACGGGTATCCCAGAGTTGACACAGTCTACTCTACTACACTCTTCCTCGTTTTTTTTAAAAACATATTTACATACATACATAGTATATGCTTTCTCATAACCTATAGATCCAAGATTTATATAATTTATTTTTTATTAGTTCATTATTATTTTTGTGCTGCATGTTACTTAAAAAAAAGTACGTAATAAATGGGTCTATGACACTTTACTGAAAAAAAAATTCCGAATGAAAAAAAAAAAACACCGAAAATATCAAAATCCCGAATGATTTAAAATCTTATAAAAAAATCACACAATAATGAAAATCCCGAATTCCGAAACCCTTCACTTAAATATACATACATATTTAGTAAAAGGCAAATATAAATACTCAGGAAAAGCAGCATTCCCGATTTTGTGTTCAACTCTAAAATCCTTCCTAACTTTTTTTATAAATAATATCCATCAAACCCGCGCCAAACAAGTTATTGGAACTCTCATTTTGTATCCACCTCTGATATCCTTTCTACCTTTTTTTTTTACAAAAGCATTAATATAATGGAGGCTGCCGCTCTCAAAAGAAATTATTGAAGTCCTGATTTTGTATCAAACTCTAAAATAATTTTAAACTTTTATATATGTATCTTTTTCTTTTTCAAGATTTTTGGTTTTTTGTATTAGGTTTTCGGATTTTGGAACATTCGGAATTTTTTTAAAGGAATTAAAATTCAGGATTTTTTCATTTGGGATTTTTGTTTTCAGTAAAATGTCATGCACCCGTAATAAATATTTTATGAAAAAAATTAAAATATGTCTAAGTAAATAATAAAAACCAGAATGACCTAACTAACCTATGCAATGCAAATACTTTCGTGTTTTTAACTTAATCGATATATTATTAGGCTTAGAATACTGAAGAATTATAGGAAATTTAAAAATATGAAGAATAGAAGCTTAATATTATAACAAATATAGTAAAAATCTGAATATTATAATTAATTAATTTTTATGATATGTAATACGATACTAAAGAACTTTATTGAAAAGTACAGCGAGTTAACGGTTGATAGCCAAGGGAAAACTTAAATATGATAGTATATGGTAGCTGAAGAAGGATTTAAAAAAAAAGTTCAAAATAGGGATGAAACTTTAGGTGTTCTGTATGTTAGAGCTTCTGTAATTAGTTTTTTGTACAAAATCTTTGAGGGTGAAATACCGCTATATATAAGTGAATTAACAATATTTCTATTGCACATATAGGTGTCAATAATTCTATAGTTTAGTTTATAATTTGAAAAATTTATTCATTTGGGTCTATAAATATTCTACAATTGTACAATTTCTATACATAATATAACACAAATAATATAAAAATAAAACAAGTTTTAATACAATTTCAGAATATATTGTTGAAAATTATAATAAAGCTCTAACATAAAAACCTCATAGGAAACTTTATAGTATTGTGGAACAACTTGATTTTCAAGATTCAAATCATATATATGTACGTAGCATTTATTCAATATTAATATTTAAAGTTATTGGATTAATTTGGTCGAATTTTACGGGAAATAATTAAATTTAGAAATTCAGAGTAGAATTAATTGAAAAACAGCATGATTTGATTACCAACTGTTGAACTATAAGAAATTTATATATTCAAAAGTATCTAAAGTAGTACTTGTTTAATTTTATTTAGTAAAAATGAGATCAATTCAAAAAATAATTTAAGTATTAAATAAATTAAATTTATCTTTCAAGATTTACGTATATGCACTTAGACATTAATTACTTAAACATTTTAAATTAAATTTATAACTATATAATTTCATTTAAATACAAAATAAAATCAATTGTTCAAGATTAATTAAATAAAAAAAAATAATAAATTTAAAAAGAATATTACATTATAATATTTATATTTAAATATATATAATATTATTTTATTGAAAAAAGTAGCAGAAGAACATAAAGAAAATTACTTTTTCATGCCATTTTCGTAATTATTACTTTATTTATGAAGCGATCTTTATTTAAAAATCTGATAAAACCGAAGGAGTATATAAAAATATTATTTCATTAAAATCTAAATAAATTGCTACAAAAGCCAAGGAAAATTAAGAAGTTATTAAAGAAGAATATGTTAATTCTGGGAACATCCAATTTGAAATTTTGAACCAACCTTTCATTCGAGAGACCCAGGTTTGAATCCCAACAAGAATGATAAAAAATTGATCTGACTTATCTATCATTCGCCTTTAGGTTCAAATTAATAGCTTAACCAATAACTTTTAATTATATATATCTTTATCAAAATACATATGTATTAATAACATTATAAAAAATTGCAACATTATAATTTAATTGAATAATATAACTCGCAGATACAAAAATACTTTATAATTCTTCGAAAATAAAATTATTTCAATAAGTATACAACAAAATAGAATTATATCTATATTGAAAATTTTGAAACATTTCTACATGCTATAAGGTCTAGTACTGTTTAATGTTTAAATTGTATGCGGAAATCATTAAAACTAAGCTAATAATAAAAAATATAATATGTTCGCCTGTTAAATACAATATACCGATGGTATACACAGGACTAGGCTAACAGTTGAATAGTTAGATCTTAAAAACCAAAATTCGAACATTTTCACTAGATCAACCAAATTTTATAAAAGATTTTGCCCCAAGGGTGCTTTAATTTCTCCAAACGAATCCCTGCCGTAGATAAGGAATTGATTTAGCGAGTTATAATTTTTAAGAATTTCATTCAAATATAAGCGTCTGAGTTTTGACAGTTAAACAAAAAATGTTGTATGGAATTATAAGAAGTTTTAAGATTTTTTCAAAAACGTCAAATAATATGACGCTCATTTAATAATGACTTTTGCATTTGATTAGCAATAAGTAATTGTAGATGACTTTCGCAGTAGCAATAAAATAATTGCAGAATTGTTTTGATTTTTGCAACATTTTGACAATTAAACAGTTTTCGAATTTCTGATTGACGCGTCAAAAAAGTTTATGAATTTTTGATTTTGACCACCGTAGTATTTTTGACATTTTTGAAAAATACCTTACTCCAACTGGCCCACTAAGAGCTTTTAATATTATAATGGTCGTTCAGTAGCATCGAGCGCTACAAGAAAAGTGCAGCGCTCGATAAAATTTTCTACTGAATGACTTTTTTTTTTAACAGTGTAGCGCTAGAATAATTTGCAACAAAAATTATGCTTAATTGTGTAGCGGATTTTATTTGACGTTTATGTGTTTACACTTTAATGAAAAGTGTCAATTTACAAGATTTTCTGAGAACTTTTTAATGTGATGCATTTATTTTAAAATTAAAAATATAAATTGATTAAAAAATAAAAAATATAAGATTGAAAAAAAAACGAATTTGATTAATTTTAAAAATTAGAATTTAAAAATTAATTTAAGCATGAAATAGAAAAATAAATAAGGGTAGAAATAGAATTATTGAAATGTTTTTAAAGGCCATTGAAATTCTCTATTGTGTCCATAATTAAAATAATTTAAAATAAAAATATAATTAAAGTCACTCAAAATCAAATGTCATTTAATTTTGCTGCAAAAAGTTCCGTGCAATAATGTAGCTTAGATGCTACACCGCTGCAACCTAGTGTAGCGCTAGATGCTACTGAACGCGACCAATAGACAATAGTAAAGATAGTACATAAATAAAAATGATTTCAAAATTTAGTATCCCCTGATGAATTTTTCGGCAGACTATATCTATATACAATTGAGTCTATACTCTATTTTAATACCATTTATTATACAGCGTCACAAACTTAATAACAAATTAAGTATATCCGTCGCGGGTATATAATTGAAACTATATTTGTATGTTAAATTTATAAATAATAATAAAACTTTTACTTTTATTTTAATAAATATAGAACAGGCACTAATTTTGTTAATGGTGGTATTATTTTGGGTTTTTTTTTTTATAAATTTTTCATTTAAAAGCGATTTAATGAAATGAAATTGTAAGTTGCCAAGAAATAAATTTGATACTCATCATTCATTTTGAAAGAAACAAAATTAAAAAATTTCGTTATATAAATAAGAAATTTTTAATTTCACTAATTTTTTAATATACATTTTGTTTTTTATATTTTATTTTGGATAATTTGATTTTGTATTTTTTAAAACTTATTTTTTTTTTGGAATA
The DNA here is from genome assembly GCA_963082915.1 of Dolichopus griseipennis. Lineage (NCBI taxonomy): Eukaryota > Metazoa > Arthropoda > Insecta > Diptera > Dolichopodidae > Dolichopus > Dolichopus griseipennis. The sequence goes on along the minus strand of OY720442.1, from coordinate 94,597,506 downwards.
AAGCCAATTAATATAAAACTCATGACTTTGTTGTTAATATCATACTCTTGTTTAATAGTAATGTGTACAAATTTACATCCAATAAATTTGGAAATTAATTATAAGTATATTTTATAAATAATATAATTTTTAATTAAAAATTGTGTCTTTGTTATCATTTTAATAGTTAATGGGAAACTAAAAATGCAACAATGTCCATTAATTCTTATATATTCGTTTAAAATCTCTGGGGCTTTGGCTTCCTTCCAATTTTATTATAGGTTCATCTTTTTTCCACTCAAAACTCTTTTGTCATTTTTTTTCTTCTAATTTATTTGTGACCAATATGCTAATTTTATTCTTGATAAATATCATCTAGTTTTTAGATATGGAGCAGTGGACCAACGAAGGACACAGTGGTTTTTTATATATTCGATGTATAGTATTCATAAATCATATTCTAGTTCAAGTTTTATTTACAAAGTCTTGTGGCTAATAAGTGATGCGTCAAATTATTCTAATATAGAAATTTTGCAATATACTCCATTTTCTATTATAAATACATTTATTTTTAAATATCTTGTAATTTACCATTCATTCACAATAAATATTTGTTTTTATTACATTTTGAATAAAAAATAAAAAAATTTCCCATTAATATTGGATATAAATACGTATACGATTTTGTAATTTGGTAGGAGTTTTTGGAATCATATGTATTATTTTTTTAATATGTATGTATAAGTATTCAAAATATATATATATATATATCTAATATTTTGAATGAAAATTTTTCAAAAACAAAAAATAATAAAACAGGAAGTTGCTCTTGACAACTTATACAAATACTATTTTTTAAAATACTATATTCATACAGTTCTTCATTCATAATATGTATTACTATTTATCAACTCCCTTAGACCTTTATACGGCTCTGGAAAACAACTCTCCTAAGCTGCGGCTTCCGAAAAGTTAACGATTTCGAAATCACTTTCCATAAAGTATGTTAAGATCGATTTAAAGGAAGCACATATAAAAAAAAAACCGCAAACTGAAATTTGTATAGCATAGTTACGGAAATTATTACAGTTATTTCATCTGTTACATAAATTATCCATTTGCAATTTTTCTTTAATTTTCAAAAGTTCTGTTCTTATTAGTTTTGAAAATCCTTAAACTGAATCCAAAAATTTGTATGCCAGTTTCCCGAAACTATGTTATCCAATTTTAACGAAAAACGAGGAAGAGTATGTAGTAGAGTAGGCTGTGTCAACTCCGGGATACCTGTATGATTTGACATATAGATTTGACAAAATTTTAAATACACAATTTTTCTAGGCTCTTAGTCATGAACCAAAGAAACTATAAGTTGAAAGGCAGCTCTTAGAACCTCTTCTACTGCACAGACTATATTTTATTTAAACTTTGGCCATTAAAGATAACTACTATTGACAAAATTTCAGACATCCAGCTCTTTTAGGTAATGCTCATATAAAAAAAGAAGTTGTATGGATTTTCATAATTTTTGGCCATAAAAATAAACTATTTTTCGGAAATTTTCAAATCTCCAGTTCAATAGGTGTAGAGTAATGCTCATATAAAATAAGTCGTTGTATGACAGGTACTCGAACCCGTTGAGCAAACTGGCTGGATTTCAATAGCGATCACGGCTACTGCATAAGAACAAATTTGTAAAAATTTCAAATTTTGACTAATAGTGACACGGATATACATATAACAAGAAGAGACTTGGAGGTTGTTTCAGTATTGTTATGAATATACGACTTAAGCTCTAGTGAGTTATCATCTGATAGGTGGACGAACATACGGACATTTAAGTTACCATTCTTATATCCTTTAGTTCATTTCTAACATATCTATGCAAATCCATAAACATTACGAACGGAGTTCCAACTCTAATATACTCTTAACGTTACTATTTGCACGGGTATAAAAATACGAGAACAAAATAAAAACAAAATATTTTTTTTATGAAAATATGACGCAAACTATAATTTTATAATTAAGAACGGGGGCAGAGGAATCTTCAAGAAACACAACAAAATTCATAGATAATATTTTTAAAAAGTTTGATAAATTTTTCATGAATAAGATGAATATTAAAAATCTATAAATTAAATGTTATTTAATAAATCTAAAATTTATAGTTGATTTGACCTTTACCCATTTTGTTTTTTTAGTTTGAATAACATTCATACAAACCTAAATATAAATGTGAAAAAATCAAAAAATAGGATACTTACCCTCTTCAATCATTTGACTACTTTCAAAATCTGTTGATATACGTCTAACATCACTTAATACAGATGGTATTCTACCATTATCAATATTATAACCAATTTCATTACCATATATATTTGATGATGTTGTATGATGATTTGTATGACTTGGAAATAATTCTGGTACAACTTGATCCGGTGATGGATACATTGTTATATCAATATCATTATTATTTGTTTTATATTCTTTTTTTTCATCATCTTCTTCCAACTGAACCCATTTATTTTTAATAATACCAGATTTTAATATGGCAACACCAATTATAAAAAATACTAAAATAATACCAACAACAACACTTAACCATAATAATAATTGATGATTTGATTCAGTTTTATGATATACTAAATAACCGGCATTTTTAAATATTGCTTCAGCATAATTATTCCATACATCTGATAATGCCGAATGATTTAAACCAATTGGTATTCTTGGCATTCTTTCAATTTCATATTTATTTTGATATGGATCAATGGTAGTCATTGAATCAACAGTTGCATATAGCTGTATTGCAATACAAATTTCAATACAATCAATTGAATTTGGCCATTGTTGTGGACAATGTGTTATTGTTGTAAATGTAACATTTTGTATTGAACATGGTTCTATTGTTTGATTTGTTACTAATTTGTTTAAATATTGATTTGTTGCTTCACATAATAATGTTTTCATATTTAACCAAGTTTCATTTTTCGATTGTTTAATACGATCAACAATTAACAATTGATTAATTGTTTCTAATTTATCAAATGGTACAGTAACATCTGGTGGCATTGTTGGTGGTGGAATTATTTCACCATATGGTTTATATGTGATAAAAAATCCTGTGTAGGTTGCTGGTGGTCCTTCATTTGGATCATGTTCTAATGCTTGAAATTCTATGGTAATATTTTGTGATGATAAAGCTCTAAACCTGATTGGTTTCTTTAATAAACCAGTCATTAGAATTGGTTTTGTTTCAGTTATTATTACTTCATTTTCTGTGGGATCAGCGGTTTTCAACGATTCAATAATAATTTTTAAGTAATCATTTATCGGATTTATATTTAAACAATGTATTGTAAATTCGATACTACTTCCAGAGTCTATCGTTATTCTAAAATATAAAAAGTTTTTTAAATTAGTTTTAAATTGCGATACAATTTAAATGACAATGACTAAAATTTGTGTTTATTGTTTTATTATTATTAAACTTTTATATCTAGGTTGCTTATATGTGTGTACATGTATGTTTTATCATTTAATTATCATTTAAATAAAGATAAAAAAAAGTTTTTTAATAACTCGTTTGCTTTTGCTAGTTTTTTTCTTCCTCTATTGCTTTGTTTTTTTTTTTTAAATATGGAAGATATAAAATTGAAATTAACTTAGAAAACTTCAAAAACTTACGTATAATTTTGTTTAAATGGAATTGGATATGGTCCGGGAAAATCTGGTGAATTAATACTTTTTTCATTCTCTTCTAATTTTATATTTCCTGTAGCACATGTTTCTGGAATCACATCTTTCGAAGTTCTTTCCAATATTTGAAATTTTTTCAATGTACTTTGTTGTGGTATCCGAATATCAAATGAATCTTCCAAACTTGATGCACTATCATTTTTTATTTTTATAAATTTACTATTGATAATTGTTGTTGTTGCTGTTGTTGTTGTTGGAACATTTTCAATTGCAATTGTTGAGTTATTTGATGCGATAGATTGTATTTCTACAACGAGCACTAAAAAATCGGATAAAATATGATTTTAATGTGATTTACTATGAATTTGTTAGGAGAAGATTAAAATAATTAATAAATATTTACTAAATGAGCTCACGATAAGTAAATTCCAAATTTTTTTCATTCCTTAAATTACATTTAATACAGCACAAAATTTTTTTCTACGTATATTTCCGTCTACAGTCTTAGCAATTTTAAAATTAAATTAACAGAAAAAGATAGTAATAAGTTTATTTTGTTTTCTTATCAGAATGACCGTGTGCTGATATTGTCTGATATCTATATATATAAGTAATTTGATAAAAAAAGTTAAATAAAGAAAATAACACCAAGATACTGAATTAAAAGCACAGGTTTGTGTATATAAATATAAGCTGATGGTTTTCAATATTTAATGCATTTTTTTAAGTTTTATCAATGAATTTTGATAATTTTTTAAAGCAAACAAATGATAACATAATACAATATTAATTAAATTTGACATTTTTTTTTAAAATACTTATTCAATACTAGTTAAAACGAGGAAGATTATAGTTGCCCTTGTCAACTTTTAGATACCCGTGCATACCCACTATGGTGTATAAAATAAACCGTAATATACTTATACATTTAACTCATTACTCCATAATTTTGAAGAAAAAAAAAAAAAAAAAAAATTAACAAAAAAAAAAAAAAAACCATAAAACATAAAACAAAATTTTCATTCATTGTAACATTACTTTAGCTTAAAAAAAAAAAAAAAAAAAAATTAACAAAAAAAAAAAAAAAATCACAAAAAAAAAAAAACAAAATTTTCATTCATTGTCCCATAACTTTAGCTTAAAAAAAAAAAAAAAAAAAAAAATAACAAAAAAAAAACAAAAAAAAAAAAAAATGGCCCACCCTAAAATTCCGATGGTCCGAGTGATGTCCAACTTTGCCAACTAACTTGCCCTATTACTTTACCTGCCCAATTTTAATTTTAACCTTGTAGCTTCATTAGATTCGCAGTTATTGAATCAAAAACTTTGTATGGCAGCCCCCCAAAATGGGGCCGTAACATTTTGAAACTTCATATAAGTGCTCGATTCATTATATAAATAACCGTGTGTAATTTTTATCGTCGTAGTATAATTAGTTTTGAAAAAATTCATATTGGTGCAAATAAGTTGTATGGCAGCCCCCCGAAAATGGGGCTCTAAAAATTAGAAACTTCATATAAGTGCTCGATTCATTATATAACTAACCGTGTGTAATTTTCAGCCTCGTAGTATAATTAGTTTTGAAGAAATTCATATTGGTGCAAAGAAGTTGTATGGCAGCCCCCCGAAAATGGGGCCCTAACATTTTGAAACTTCATATAAGTGCTCGATTCATTATATAACTAACCGTGTGTAATTTTCATCCGCGTAGTATAATTAGTTTTGAAGAAATTCATATTGGTGCAAAGAAGTTGTATGGCAGCCCCCCGAAAATGGGGCCCTAACATTTTGAAACTTCATATAAGTGCCGGAGTCATTATAAAACTAACCGTGTGTAATTTTCATCCCCGTTGTATAATTAGTTTTGAAGAAATTCATATTGGTGCAAAAAAGTTGTATGGCAGCTCCCCGAAGCCTTGGTCCGATTTTAACCAAAAACAATAGGGAACCTAGAAATTGTCTAAAAATGACTTTGTGTGAATTTCAAGACTCTAGCCCTTTTAGTTTTTGAGTTATCGTGCTGACACACGGACGGACGGACGGACGGACGGACGGACGGACAGACACACATAGCTAGATCGACTAATTTTTCGATTCTGAGCCGATACGTACCCTTGACACTATATCTAGCTCGTCTAGATCGATGCGTTACAAACGGAGGAGCAAATCTAATATACCCGATGTCATATATGTATGCACGGGTATAATAAGAATTAGAACAAATTTCTTTACTTGTAATTTTGATTCATCCTAAAAGTATGCAATAAAATAGTTGTAATGTTAAAAATTATAATATTTTCGAATAGAAAAAAGCTTTTCGAAACTGTTCTATCTTTCTATTTAGAAATTTGAATTTTTTGACAGTTATAACTGTTTTTTATTCATTTTAAATGTGGAAATTATTATTTGTGTTGATTTATATAATATGATTTATAATCACTGATATAATATAATAAAACTCTTTAATTTTTATATTAGGCCACTTTGGCATTATCCTAAAATGAAAATAAATAAAAAATCTGGTGGCTTAGGCCAATTTTTAAATTTTATATTCTTATTTATTTATTTTTTATCAATATTTTTTGGACCTCTAGAAATTAATTTTCTTAAAACAAAGTAATTTTAATTAAAAAATAAATTCAAAGAAAAAATTCAATAAAAAAATAAATTAAAAATTAAATAAAAATTATCCATATACATGTAAAAAAAAAAATGAAAATATTTTTGATTTTGATCTTATTCTAAGCTAATGATAAGCAATTTTTTTTTTTTAATTTCTTAATGATTAAATAAGTAAAAATATTATAATTTTTACTCCTCCTCCGACTCCGTAAAAATTATATCTTCTACAAGAGTTTGAGTTTGAAGATTTTCATAAAACTCATGATGAATTGGTGGAATATATTGTAGTAACTCTATCAAATCTTTTAGTTTTTCAACAGAAATTTTCCTCCCATTTGGATACGCCAACATTTGAGATATGAAATCGGGAGTGGGACAAGATCGTTTCTAAATATTTAAAACAGAAAAATTTTCTTCCGGGTTAATTGAATATTTAAAAAAAATATTAGATGGAAATGCTTTTTCAAATTTTAACAATTGACTTTTGATCCAACACAAAATACCTTGACTGGGATTGGTGTTCAAATTATGATACATCTGAAGTTTGATTAGGCTGCGAGTAATCAGACTCAGATCTTGCACAAACATCTAAATTTAAAATTAAAACAATTACAAAAGCTTTTAAATAAGCAATATTATGTAAATGCCGGGAGAAGTGAAAAACTAGGGTTAATTTTTCCATCACTGGTGATTGTTATAAGCTAATAATATAGATAATTAAACATTCAACTTGCACTTGAATTTAAAATAAGTTTATTACGCACATTTAAGATAAGGAAAAAATAATTTTAAAATTACACAGAGTAGGTTAGGTATAAGATCAAACTAACTTAAGAAATAATTGATGAATTATTAAATGGATGAAATTGGTATATCAAATTTTCTATTTATAATGGTATTACACATATGTATGTATATATATGTATGCATAATATATATACATTTTTAAATATGCGTATTTTTATATTTTTATTTATATATTTTTAAATAAAATTGAAATTATAAAAAAATTAATAACAAACTGAATTCCGTTAATAGAAGACGTTGTTTAATGCAAGTAAAATGTAATTAATTGGAATTAAAATTTAATGAAGGATTAAGGATAGGTTATTCAAGTCCATTTATATATTAACGCACGTGCGTAAATTAAATATAAATATTAGATATACAATTATTGTGATATTGTTATTTCAATTTGCTTTAATTTAATTTTTACTAAAATGTATACATATATTATATATATATATTTTTTTTTTTAAATAATTTAATTTTTACCAATACATTAATTTTTGAACACAATATAGTAATAAAACTACAATGCACTCCATAAAATATTTGAAATTTTTTTAAAAGCCAAAGTGGCCTAACCAAAAATGTGGATTAGGCCACTTTGGATTTTAAAAAAAAATTAAATATTAGAATGCCAAAATAATTTTTGCTATAAATAATAGGGAAAACCCCATTTTTTGAAATAGCAAATTAATACCATCGACTCTAGAAATCATATACGATCGATTAAAACAATAAAAAAAATTTTTTTTGCATGAGGGTTAGGCCACTCTGGTGCTGACACACTCATATTATTATTATTATTATTATTATTAATACATTTGTCTACTTATAGAGTGAGTTGTAGCAAACGGATTCAATTAAATGTGTTTTGTTGAATATGTTCAATTATAAAAAAAAAAAATATTAATGTTGAATAATTTTTTTAATAATTAATTTTGTTGCATAATCTGCGTAATACAAAATATAACGATGGTGATTTTATATAAGAAAATGGTATTGGTATACAATATATGTATATGTAAATAATGAAATTAGAAATAGTTCTTAATTAGAAAAAGTTTTTCTTTTAATGGATCTTCCGTCATTCTGTGACGGGCCAACAGCTAGTTAATAAATGATGGTTTACTGATCTGAAAATTTTGTTAATGTTTTATTAAAAGATATATAAGAACATAATCTGAAGATTTCCAAAATATTTAAATATGAAAAGGAAATGGGACATAAAGTTCCGCGGCTGAGTGATGACTTTATAAAATGAAATATTTAAAATTCAGTTTGAAAACAACTGGTTAGTTCAAAATTTTTAAATGCAAAACTCAATTATATTTTTGATAATAAAATTAATAATTATGTCTCTTAATTTTTAGGTGAATTTTGGTGTACTCATCTAAATTTCGGCTTATTTTTTGGGATGTTTGTACGCGGAAATTAATTAAGCGGGATGCTATTGGGCACAACAGTAAGCAAAAACCATACAAAAATAAAACAGTAATAGGAAATAGGTATTAGAAAACAAAATTTTCCTGAATTGTGAAATATATTCAACGGATAAGTGGTACAGTGGTTAGGGAGCCAAAATTTAAAAAAAAAATTGTACCTTGTTTTAGATTTGACTTCGATATCATTCGTTGTTAGGTTCAAACAAATGGCATAACCAATAGCTAATAACTCATATCTTTAATAAAAAAAACATTAATATAGCAATATAAACAAATACAAAGTATAATCAAATAATTGAATTGAATAATAAAACTCGCAAATACAGAAAAATACGTTATAATTCAAATATGAAATTATTACAATATACTATAAGAAAAAGAATTGTATCTTAAAACCTAAAACATTTCAACATGTTATAAGGTCTAAGTACCATCTCTATGTCCCCATGTTCCAATATGTACCCATGGTTTTGTTTAGACAGATTAATTCGTATATTGTAATCTTCATAAAGTTTATATTACAATTTCCCACACAAAGTTTTTCTGGGGAGATTCAAGTAGCAATAAAACAAAAAAGATCCTAAAACTAAAAAGGGACCAATGACAGGGATAAGCTCGGGTTATTTAATGCTCAGAGCCAATACACCAAGAATAGATAGAGAAACTACGAGAACGTGCAGAGGCTACAGAAGGGAGTACGAAACGGTTCTTCATGTCCTATACCAATGCGAAACTTTGGAAGACTTAAAACTTAGGATTTTAGGAGGAAGACACTGGGATAACTTCAATTCTGTTAGGAAGTTAGACCAGGGAAAATTAGTAAGATTCATGAAGGGTATAGAATGGCTCAAGGAGCCGCTGGAGGAAGAAAAGAACAGAGGTGCACAACGGAACGCGAGACCCAGGCATGAGGGAGATCCGTTCCTCCTTCCCCCCTTCTAAAAAACAACAAAAAGTTTATCTTAATTATTTTACTGAGACTTAATGAGCTTAATTACTTTACTGAGACTTTTACTTAATTAATTATTTATTTACTTAAAACTTAGGATTTTGATAAAATGGTTTGGACGTCCTTTGTAAGATAACAAATAATCGTATCAGTTTAAAATCAGTTTAAAATAAGTCTGTATAACTAGATTAAATAATATGACAATCTTAACTACTTTATAAATTCTGAAACCTTTAAATTTTCCTATATGTATTTATATTTTTTATTACCATGTGATAAAATTTACTAATTTATAAATTCTTTATTTTATTTAAATTTTTTTTTTTTATTTTTCTTCATTTTCAAATTAATTTCAATAAAAGAAAATTAATATAAAAACTTAAAAGAAAATAAGATAAGTGATAACCAGTTCAAATCACGTTATAAAAAATGGAATAAAAAAAACGCGAAAAATTTTAATTAAATATTGCATGCAATCGACCCATTACACTTTTACTATAACTGATTAGCATACCAAAAAATGTATATACAATATGTACATGCATACATATATTAGATAGGTACTAATAATATTTTGTTCATCTTTATAGATAATCATTTCAGAATTTTAAAGTTCCTTTGGAAGAAATATTAAAATAAAAAAAATAACTCTAAAAAGGAAAGAAACTAGTCATGTATTAATACAATTGATTGGTTCTCAGTTTGACAATCTTGTATTGAAACATTGTCGTCATATTAAAATAAAAAAAATGTTTCTTAAGTCCAGTGATTATAAATTCAATTAGGCTCATCTTCTTATGAAAATTATAATCTTTTGGAAATTAACAAAATTGGTATTAATTTGTATTATTAAATAGTTTTATATTAGAGTTTTTAATTTTAATATGATTTAATGATAAGACATTTATCTATGTAAGTGATCTCATATGATTTGAAAAACTATATTTTGAGCAGATGTTGGCTATATTAAACTTAACTACTTTTGACCAAATTTCAGATACTCAACTTCATTGGAATTAAGTTATGCGCAATACTCATATTAAAAAAAGAAATTATATGGCAGTTTATTTTCTAAACTATCTAAATTTTAATAGCAACATGCGATTCTTGTATAAAAATCTATTCGTGAAAATTTTGGAATCCTAGCTACTTTTTTTAAGGGCGGTTTTCTTTTTCTTATCAGAACAGAGTCAGAAATGTCAAGCTAAAAAAATGTGTTTTTTTTTGTGCTCAGATTATTCAGATTATCCATTTTGTGTTTCTTTTTTAACTCGCAGAGGGCTCAGAGCTCGTAAAAAAATTTCAGATTTCGCAGAGTTGTCAAAAAAACAAAAAAACGTCAAATTAGAATAACATAATAAAATCGCCTTTAAAATAAATATCTCGTATATCAAGACATTTTGTTTTTAAGTTTTTTTTTTAAATTTTGTATTTTTAATATTAAAAAATGGAGAACGTACATTTAGAAGGTTAAAATTTAAAATTTTAAATCTTTTAAATTTGAATTTTATAAAATAAATTTTGAGGCAATCAAACAATAATGAGGTTAGAAAATAATTTGGATAAAAATTGACAATCTGTGCTCTGAGCATTTCTTTTTTAACTCAGAGAGTCAGAGGTCGGATAAAATTTTAATCTGAGCGCTCGACATTTGCTCTGAGCACTGATCTGATGAGAAAAAGAAAAACGCCCTAAGAATCCTAGCTGTTATTCACTTTTCGATTCTAATTCGACGCATATCTTAGAAATATATGTGCCCTAAACCTCCTCCTCCTTTACAGTATCAGCAGCCACGTAATAAAAACTTTAGTATATCATTTGAACTTGGTTCATGAAGGTATAAAATAAGGATTTTAATAATAATAAGGTCGATTTAATTACTTAAAAAAGTTATTATAAAAAAATTACTTAAAACACTTATTTTTAAAAAAGACACCACATTGAATTAAAAAATTTATTTTTGATTTATAAAGAACTTCAGAGAATCCAAAGAACTTAAAAAGTTAAAAAAACATATTCACAATACCTGGCATTTTATGTAAATTCATACTTGACATTTTTGACAGTTAATAAGTTTTTTGACAGTTACAGTTTTACAATTAAAAGCTATTATACTGTTCACTTTTGAGTTTTCCAGAATTACAAAGTGTTGCGTCCTTTATATTTGTCATATGAATTGTGTAAGAAAATAATGAATTGAGGATAGTCAAAGTATTTTTTTTCCTCATTTTTCAAATTTTACCAAGCAAATATTTTCTTATTGACAAACTTTTTTTCCCAACATAGGCATATTTTCTTTAATTCAGGTACAATTTCAAATCCAAACACTTTTAATAATCGAAAACTTTAAAAACTAAACTTTACTTCAATAGAATCTGCTTTCCAATCATTTGGAAGTTAAGAAAATTATGAATCGGATAAGTAATATGAAAATGATACTTTATTTCAAACTTGACTTAGCAGTAGAACTTATCATTTGACTGTAGAATTTTGATTGACTTTGTTTTACCACTGTCATTTAACATTCGCTAACACTAATATACTAATGCTTTGAGTACAATTAACGTAGCCATCACGTAGTCATCGAAGTTGCAAAATGTCAAAAAACGTTTAGCTGTCAATTTTTTGACAAAAAAAACATAAACTGGTGTTAGTATTTTACACAAAAACTAACAAAATAAACCTTAGTATTCTTATTCATCTTCTTACTATCAATTTAATACCTAACTATTTAATTCGTTTAGTAAAACTAAAAATTATTCAATACAAAAACTATGTTAAAAAAATTAAGATTAAAATCAATACAGTATCAATATCACCACTGATTTAGAAAAATTTAGATAAGAAATGAGTTTCATGACGGTGAAATCTTATTTCTTTTTCGAAATTAACTAATTTTTTTCTTTCCTTTGTAGAGCGGTAAGTGTTCAGCACGCAGATTGATTTCTCAAAAAAAAAAAAAAATTAAATATTAAAAATATCAATAGTTTTAAATCCATCTAAATACCAAAGAGTATATTATATAATGTATGTACGTGACATTTATAATAAATATAGATTTTCAAGTTTATTATTAATTCTTTAAATTTTGCATTTTATGATTCTGAAATGATTAAAAAAACAAAACGAAAAATCAGGAAGATTTTAGTTGGCCATGTCAACTTTAAGGAACTGGTGTGACTAGCATGGTGTTTAAAATAAAACAAACCAACAATTTACTAATGATATTATTAAAAAAAATATTTGGTCCATCCCACCACATTTTCAACTTTAACTAACGCTCTTGTCATATTACTTTACTTGCTTCTTTTAAATTTTCACCTCATAGCTGGATTAAATACATCGTAACCTGGTTCAGAATTTTGTATGGATGCACTTTTTTAGTAAAGAACACGTTTTGTGAATTTCAAAACTCCAGCTCTTCTAGTTTTTGAGTTATCATGCTGACATACAAACGGACGGATTGACACACATAGCTAAGTCGATTTATTTTTCGACGCTGATCTGATCTATACGCTTGAGTCTATATACCTGTCATGTCTAAATCGATGCGATACAATTGGAGGAGCAATTTTAATATACCCATGACCTTTTGTTTGCAATGGGATAAAAATAAAAATAGTTTTAATGACAAAACATTCTTAGGTAATATAAAAATGACAAAAAAAAATGCTAGAAAAGGATAAGAACATTAAAAGATCATTGCCAGCTGCGTTTTCTTTAATTGCAATGCCAATTTCACTTCGTTTCCTTTAACATTTTGCTTTTTATTTTTGTGATTATTCTAATTTTTTTTTACGACATTAAATTAATTCCGATTAAAAGTTGATTAAACTCTATTAATTAGCTGAAAGAAAAAAAATAAAGATAGTTATAGTAAATTAAATTTCTATCTGTTAATTTTTTTTTTTTATATAAATTTATAATTTTATATATTTTATTAAATTAAATCTATGATTATATAAATGTACCTAATTATGCAAAAACTGTCATACTTTTTATTAGAATTGAGGAAAAAAAACATGGAAATATAATTAAAGAATAATATTTTTTTCTTTACACGATTTCCAAAATATATCTAAGATGTAAATTAGTTCGAAAATGAAGTGTTTTTATTTTATTTGGAGCTCCATGGAAAGACGCGTTAATAAGTTAAGCACAAAGCCATTTCTCTTATAGATGATTCTAGTTTTATTTCAGAGTTGACAAATTACTTTATAGGTTCTTAGTTTAGACGGCCTGTTCCAAACAAATAAAGTAATTAATGCCTCGACTCAAAATAGATTCCCATTCCTACCCAGGAAAACTGGCAGTTAACGAAGATAGAGTCATATATCTTCCAATATGTAATCTAAATAAAGTTGAAGAAGAACATTATTGTCTTTTTCAGGTACGATTCCCGTACACGTCATGAAATATTTAATTTAAAAAACTATTGTGAAAAATATTTTTTCTTTACAAAATCGCCTTGGTAACCAAATATAAATTTAATATAAAATATATAACATTAACAAAATAAATAATATTATTATCTGACCGATAGCTAAAGTGGCGGCTTTTCAATCGAAAAGCCTGGGGTTCAAACCCTGCTCGGATCACATCTAATAAAAACGAGGAAGAGTGTAGTAGAGTAGACTGTGTCAACTCTGGGATACCCGTATGACCGTTATATAAACATTATATCATTATTATTATAAACATTAATTACTTTTGGCAAAATTTCAAACATACCAGCTTTATTAGGTGAAATATAATGCTCATATAAAAGAAGGAGTTGTATGGCAGCTACTCGAACCCTCTGCAGTAGACCAACCAAATTTTGCAGTAACTTTGGCCATTACACTAAACTTTTTTTGGCAAAATTTCAGACACCCACCTTTAATAGGTATAGAGTAATGCTCATATAAAAGAAGGAGTTGTATGGCAGCTACTCGAACTCACTGCAACAGACCAACCAAATTTTGCAGAAACTTTGGCCATAAAACTAAACTACTTTCGCCAAAATTTCAGACACGTAGCTGTAATAGGTACAGAGAAATACTCATATAAAAAAAGAAGTTGTATGGCAGCCACCCGAACCCATGGACCAAAATGGCTGGATTTAAATAGCGATGACGGCTATTGCAAAAAAACGAATTTGCGAAAATTTCAAGATCCTAGCTCCTTTAGTTTTTGAGTTATCGTGCGGACGGACGGACAGACGGACGGACGGACGGACGGACGGACATAGCTAAATCGATTTTTTTTTCGATTCTGATCCGATCCATACACTTGAGTCTATATCTACCCCCCCTCCTTCTCTGCGTCACAAACGTAATGGCAAATTTATTATACCCTTTGACTATATAGTCATACGGGTATAAATATAGTGTATATTGAAATAATTAAATAAGAAGTCCAAATGTCAAATAGACAATGGATTATTATTATCTGGTACTATGTCTGGTACTATAAATAAATAAATAATATTATTGTAATTAAAAATTAATAAAATCTATTTAAAGTAAGAAGTTCAAATTCCAAACAAGCAAAGTTATTATAAACTTTTCAACTATTTATTAGTGAGATTGAATTGCTCAATTTTAAATAATATTCCTCAATTGTTCAGATTACAATAAGAGTTCTATTCAATGAAACAAAAGAATTTCATTTTCTTTTCATTATAAGCATCCTTTATTAACAGAATACAATTGATACTTCTCTGTTCAACCACACCCTAAATAATCTTATCAATCATCGATATGTATAATGTGTATACATAAATATGGGAATCAAATAAAACAAAAGCTTTCACCACTTTCTTAATTGTAATCCAACATTAAGTTGATTGTATATCCTATATAGAAAATAAATTAAAAATTTCTTAGAATTTAAATAGGAAATATTTATTTAAATTTTCAATTAAAATATTCAACATTCTTGATTTATTCAATTATGTATGAAATAAAAGACAGGTTTCTATTTACATATTAAATAAAATATAAACATATAATATGTTAGTTTAATACTATGTGTGTATTTAAATAGCAATTGCCTTTATTTTATTGCATGTTAATTTTTTAACTGACAGTATTTATAAACAAGTGATGAAAAAAAACCAAGGATTTTTAAAAAAGCACTTTTTCCAAATTATATTGTATTACATACTGAGTTTAACTTTGGAAATATTTACTTGGAAATAGTTACTGCTTACTTATAAAATTTACTGCTACCAGTAAAGTTTTTATTTTAAAGTTGTTATAGCCCTTCAATGGAGAAGGTTGCCAAGTTTCTCAAGGATCTAACCACATTTTTCTTTCCCGCCCCCCGTTCCCCCACCATTTTTTTAGGTTCTAGTAATAAAACTGTCAATAAAAATTTGGAATTTTACTTAGAATTATACAATCTAAGCAAAAATAGGTAAATCTGAGAGTCACTTTCTTCAATTTAAGGAACCGCTTTTAAATTTAAGAAAAACCTTTAATATATGTATAACATTATTTTGTATATTAAAAAAAAAAAAATTGGACAGGTATTCAAGTTACAAGTGCTTAAAAATAGCAAAATTTCACTTTTCGAGTCCTTATAGCTCCTAAACATAGGGCTTGACAAAAAAATTTTGTTAACCGACTCCTACTAATATTTGAGGATCTAACTTCTCCCAAAATTTCAAAATCCTATCTTAAACCATTTAGGAATATATGGGACCAAAAATTTTGCAAAAATTGAGTTTTATATAATCGTAAATTTTAGTAGCGTATGGCAACCCTATACATTACAGTGACATATTTTTGTAAAGCCTATAAAAGCAGCTCTCTTCTACCGTTTTTCGATTGGAAATAAACCTAACAGAACTCTTGTTATATCAATTTAAATATGGGGCTTTTTTGGAATTTGCAGGGGCTGTAGCTTCGTCATCCTTCAAAATTAAGAAAAATCTTTGACACATGTTGAAATATAATTATAGAGCTTTGAATTTTGTATATCACTAAAAAAAATTTGGACAGGTGTTTAAGTTACAGGTGTTTAAAAATAGGAAAATTTAAATTTTTGAGCCCTTATAACTCCTAAATAGGGGGCTTGACACAAAAATTTTGTTAACCGACTCCTACTAATTTCTGAGTATCTAACTTCTCCAAAAATTCCTAGCTTGTACCGTTCAGAAGATATGTGTGGCCAAAAATTTTGCAAAAATTGAGTTTTGTGTAATGTTAAATTTTAGTACCGTATGGCAACCCTACACATTTGTCTTTTAAAAATTTAAAGTTTATGAAACCAGCTATCGTTTGCCGTTTTCAGAACTTTTAACAGAACCTAACAGAACTTTTGTTATGACAATTTAAATATAGGGCTTTTTCCAACATTGGGGGCTGTAGCCCCGTAGCAGGTGGGGCTACAGAAAAAAATTCTTCTACGAAATAATTTTTTTTGCAAAAACTACCCATGGTTAAAATTTCTTTACTCTATTTCAAACGGTGTAAGAGTGTTTGCAAACATCCGGACGGACGGACGGACGGACAGAGTGAAGTTATATAGGCACATATTTACAAAATGTTTTGAAAATGTGCTAAAAATAACTAACCTGTCATAAACACTTAAAATTAGATAAGAATATTTCATGATGTACAGGGTATTTTATAGTAAGAGTCCTATAGAACTTGCGTGAACTTATATTCTCTAGAACAATTGAGATTTATGTATAATCCGAGCAATTTAAAATCTGTAGTAGAATTTTTTAGTATATTACACCATCTAACAGATTATGTGATATTTGAACCAATTATATGAATACTAAGAGATATCAATTCACTATTTAGAGCTCTATAACATGCAATATAGTATATAACATGTAGTATATAACATGCAATATCATTGATAACCTGAGTTCAGCATTTACGACCATATGCAAATGAATTTTTCTATTTTTAAACTCTTAAATACTCAAAAAGAACTACTTCTAATACTGAAAAAGTGATGGAAAAGTTTTCAAGGAAGTAGAAAAACTTTAAACTTATACTATCTAACTAACATTGGGAAATGATGCCTCAATCAGTTGGTGAAAGTTCTCTATATTAACACTTACTGAAGCTTATATTAAGCTAAGTGTCTGATACAATATTTACTAGCCTCTACCAACACATTCTAAGTATTTATTTTTTGATTCACTCTGTATTTAATTAATTGTCGAAAGGTTAAAAGGTTGTTAAAAATCTGTATAGTATTTTAAATATAAAAGAAAAATTAGAAAATAAACTTGACAATTTTTCACATAGCTTCTTCGTTTTTTGCATTTTTCAATAAAAACTTAAAATTTATTTTTAGAAATTCTGTTTATTATTGGCATAATAAAATCAATAAATTTTAAAAAATTGAATGAAATTAAAAAAGTTTAAGTTTCAATTCCGGATTTACAATATAACATTTTTTATATTATAATGGTATTTGATTTAATGATAAGCTTCTTATACCTACAGTTGAGCATTCTTCAAACAATATGGTAATTTTTATTTCACCATTTTTTATTCACAATTTAAAATCGTTGACAGAATTAAAATATTACTTTGTAAATATGAGAATCTTTAGACAAAAGATATTTCATGAATATTTATGAACCATCTGATCAGTATTATATTCTATAGATGTGGCATCTATATACTCTGGTGCTATATTGTGGTGCTATATGAAATAATTATATATATAATATTATGCAGTGAGATCGATAATTAAAATGAATTTTTATAATTTTAAATAAATCTTTGTCAATAATAAATTTGAATTAATAAATAAAAAACAAGTAATGAAACAACAGTAAGTCGATGCAATCGACTCAGTTTTATCATACAACTAAAAAATTCAATTTCTATCTTTATTAATTTCGAAGATATGCTTGTTAGATCTAGGAAGGTATATGGAAGGTGTCCTAACCATCACTCCCACTTCCACAAATTTTAAGGAAACAATGGAATAGGAAGGCTTTTGTTTTGAAAGTTTTATCTTCATGGGTTCAGATATACTTGTGCATTTGACTCGATTGAAAACTTCCAAAATCCCCATGACGTACAGACGGACTGATGGAATTAAAGTTGTGAAGTATCCGAGTCAAATACTCTGACATTTTCAGCGACTCAAGGGGTGACGTTAAGATAGAGTGTCATAAATTGGCTTCATTTATTATATTTTGTCCGATACTGTAAATTTTGTTTGCAAATCAATAAATTAAAAATTGATGGTTTGTGGAATATATTAATATACGTATGCAATTGTTTAAAAATACATAATTATTTTTCCTGATTCTTTAATTGTTTATGATTTCATTTGTAATAATTGCCAGTTTCTAACGATATTTTTTTATTAGTTTAATAGGTGGTATCACATAGAGGATATGGAATATCATCATTATTTACAAGTAAAGCTTTTTAAATCTCAAATAAAATATAAAATAATAAAGCCTGTGTATTCTCTATGTCAAAACTCTTATTATCAAGGAGTAAGACAAATGTCAAAACTTCAAAGAATAATATAATTTGTATCACAATATTATGCCGAAACTCCTAAAATTTTTATAATGACATTGAATTAAAAGAGACTTTAGAGTTGGCTACAAAAATCAAGGTTCTACGTCTTTTCCAGAATATCCGTTTATAATTCCCCTAATTCAAAAACTCACATACGCATATAAATAAAAATATTCTGGATTAGTACACTAATTTTACATTTTTAAGAAATGACAAAAGTTATAAAAGTCCTAAATTTCTAACATTTGGAAATGACGTTGTATTCCATAGTCCCGTTTTTATAAATGAAAATTTTTTTAGGATTTTTGATAATTTTCTTTAGAAAATTTGACATAGAGTTCTTCAAAATTTCGATAATATCAGGGAATTCTAGACAGATATATAACCATTATAATATATTTCAAAAGTTAATCAATGTCTAGATACTTAAATTTTACGAGCTAAAGCAAAAAATTGGCTTAGTCAAATTAAATTTTTGGTATAGCTAAAGGTGTAGCAAATTGTTTGGGCACCGCTCTAAAACTAACTTTATTTCAACTGAACTCCAAAAACTTACAACATTTTGCCAAAATGAAATATAAATGACATTTGACTGCAGCTCCCAATCCCGATCACCGAACAAATTATACACTGGTTAATTCCGAATTTTGGTACTAAAAAATGGTCAATTTTGTTTGAATACAGTTCATCATTACGAAGGGGAACCTGTTGTAGTATTGCTAGTTGGATTTCAAAAAACAAAAATCTATTGATTCAATCGTAGCTAAAATTCATAAATTATAGTAAAATGTCGAGGCAGTTGTAATTAAAATTTTTTTTTTTTAACTTTTAGTTTTTAATTTAACAATCAAAAGCCACTTAAAATTATCAAATAATTTTGTAGCAATTAATGTTATAAATAAGATATAAAAGAAGTGGGTTTCGAGCACATTTTTAAAAGATTTTGTAAAAATGTGCCTATGTAGCTTCAATCTGTCCGTCCATGCGTATGTTTACAAAAACTTTTACATCGTTTGAAATAGAGAAAAGAAATTTTAACCACGGGTAGTATTGCAAAAAAAAATAATTTCATGGAAGAACTTTTCCTGTAACCACATCGTTCCGGAGCTACAGCCCCCTAAAGTCGGAAAAAGCCCTAAATTTATATTGTTATAACAAGAGTTCTGTTAAATGTATTTTTAATCTAAAAATGGCACAAAATAGCTGGTTTTATAAAATTTTTAAAAGACAAATATTTAGGGTTGCCATACGGTACTAAAAATTACCATTATGCAAAACTCAATTTTTGCGAAATTTTTGGCCACACATATCTTCTAAACGGTTCAAGCTATAGTCTTGAAATTCTGGGAGGAGAAAGATCCTTCGAAATTTATAGGTGTCGATTAACAAAATTGTTTGCCACGCCCCCTGTTTAGGAACTTTGAGGGCTCGAAAATTGAAATTTGGCTTTTTTTAAACACCTGTAACTTGAATACTATGTCAAATTTTTTACGAATATACAAAATTCAAAGCTACAACATTATATTTCATCATGTGTCAAAGATTTTTCTTAAATTTAAAAGCGGTTCTTTAAATTGAAAAAAGTGTCTCTCTGTTTTAACTTTTTTGCTTAGATAGTAAAATTCTAAGTAAAACTCCAAATTTTGATGGAATTCACAATTTCATTCCTAGTACATGAAATAATGAGGTGTGGTGGGGGTAGATTAAAAATTTTTTAGAAATTAAAATTTTACTGTTTTTATGAGTAAGCAGTATCTTAGTCACCAGTGTATATAGTTCCTAAATTAAACGTAAACATTGAATCTCCAACATTACTTTTTAATAAAATACTCAGTATGAAACACTATATAATTTTGAAAATGCTCTTTTTAAAAACCCTTGGTTTTTTACATCCCTTGTTTTATAAATTTTTTTTTTTGTAATGGATAAATTTTTCTATTGTAATGATACTAGACAAACTGTTGTATGAATAAATTATTTATTAGATCTTAACTTCTTAAGTATTAAATAATATTGAAATTTTACTTAGAGTAGGTGATTATTGAGTTGAGATGTTGACATAAAAAAATGATTCAATACTAGAATAAATATTGATTTAAATCTGGAACTTAAACGTTTAAATATTGATAGGTTCCTGTTAACAATTCTTTAAGTAGCATTGTTATATATTAAAACTATTTAAAAACTTAACATTCAAATGTAAATATTTTCAATTTTTTCCATTTTAATTTTAAATGCCAACATTATGTAAAATCAAAGATTATTAATTATAAACGAATGAAATATTGTGGGTGATATAGTGACTGTGATTGATGAATTGTTTACATATAGAAGCGGTTTAATAAGGATTAGTCAGTAAACAGTTTCAAATTCATTTGATTTAAAGGATTTTCAAACTTTATGACATATAGTTATTTGCATGACAGATTTAAAGCAGCATGAAACGCACAGTATGTTGATTGACTGTCAATCATTCCATACGTGTACAAATTTTGTTTTTATTTATTATTTGGTTAAAATGAAAGAAAATTTCTGGATAAATTAAATCTAAATGAATTTTATAAAAATTGAATGAATTTTGTCAATTTTATAATAATACTATAGCATATCCCAGCTTGCATTGGTTTAACTTTTTGTAGTAATTCTCAGTTGACGTGTAGTCCTTTGAAAACTGCATTTCATTTGTATTTTTTTGATGCAAGAAATTTTAAGCATTATAAGATAGACCAGTGTCCCAAGTGCTTCTTATATCATTCAATTTTATTTTAACTTTAGCGACCATACTGTAAACATTACTTTTTTGCTCGCTATGCATCTGAAATATTATTGGCTGAAGATTTCAATTCTTAACTCAAAATATTCTGATAAATTATTAGTCTTTACACTTTAGTCCCTTTAAAATACTTGGAATTAAAATTAAAATTTAATTTCTCCTAAATCTTTTAACTGAATTTTAGTCTTTTACCAACCGCTTATACGAAACATAATGAGCGGTAGGTGTTGTTTTTGCAACCAAAACTGGACCCCGCGCATCCTCCGTATATTTAATTTACATTTCTCTAAATGATAGATAATACAATTTTTGCATATATATGTGTTTTGAAATCTTTTAAGAATCTAGTTTTTATAAAAATTTTTAACACATAATGGCAGAAAAATCTGTTAAAGAAATTTTGCATTAAGCTTTTTCTGTAATAACGGTTTGTTCTGTAGTGGACACAGCATTTTTTTTCAAATCAAAAGCAATACCAACATTTTTAAATAAAATATTTTTTTTTAAATCACACCTGTTTCATCGCTTCTTGGGTGCTATCAGGAGTCAGATAAAAACCAATTTAAAAAGTTATCCACCAATTTTCTAGTTGAGTTTAAGTAAAATTAAAAAGTTCGAATATTAGGCCCATCTTCAGTAATAGACCTCAAACTATTATCAAACTAAATTTATTTTCTAAAATAGATATCGCAAAAAAAATTTTTAGCTCCATTTGTTCAGAAGCAATAGCCTCCTAAAGTCTGGAAAAGTTCTATATTTGAATTAATATAACGATAATTCTACAAGATATATTTTCAATCGAAACGGTAAAAGACAGCTGCTTTTATAAGCTTTATAAATATATGTAGCACAAATTTGTATGTTTGCCTTTAATTAAAGGTAAAAACACAATTCCGACTAACAACGAAATATTCAAGGCGAAATTTTAAAACATATGGGTTCTTATGTAATTGCACATAATTGTGACGAACGTCGCCCAACCAAATTTTCGTCGTCGTCGAAATAAACCAACATTTTTAAACGTAAAAAACAGATTTTTGAATTTGACAGAATTTTTAAACGTTTTTATTTATGAGTTTTTGTAAAGAAACAAGTGATGATAAAAAACCAAGGGTTTTTAAAAAAGCACATTTTCAAAATAATATAGTGTTTCATACTAAGTATTTTATCGAAATATAATGTTCAAGCTTCAATATTAACGTTTAAGGAAATGTATACGTTGGTGACTAAGTGCTTACTTATAAAAAGTTAGTTTTTCTTTCTTAGTTGGTGCTTACTTATAAAAACAGTAAATTTTTTATTTTAAAGTTCTAATAGCCCTTCAATGGGGAAAGTTGCCTAATTTCTCAAGGACCTAACTTCATCAAACCTAACTTCACCTAACTTCATGTAGCTTCGTCCCCCTTCAAAATTAAGAAAAACCTTTGATACATTTTGAAATATAATTATAGAGCTTTGAATTTTGTATATCACTAAAAAAAAAATTGGACAGGTATTCAAGTTACAGGTGTTTAAAAATAGCAAAATTTCAATTTTCGAGCCCTTATAGCTCCTAAATAGGGGGCTTGACAAAAAAATTTTGTTAACCGACTCCTACTAATTTCTGATTATCTAACTTCTCCCAAATCAAGACGCTAGCTTGAACCGTTCAGAAGATATGTGTGGTCAAAAATTTTGCAAAAATTGAGTTTTGTGTAATGTTAAATTTTACTACCGTATGGCAACCCTAAACATTTGCCTGTCAAAAATTTATAAAGTTTATGAAACCAGCTATCTTTTGCCGTTTTCACATTGAAAATATATCTAACAGAACTCTTATTATAACCATTTAAGTATAGGGCTTTTTCCAACTTTGGGGGGCTGTAGCCCCGGAACAGGTGGGGCTACAGAAAAAAATTCTTCTACGAAATTATTTTTTTTTGCAAAAGCTACCCATGGTTAAAATTTCTTTACTCTATTTCAAACGGTGTAAAAGTTTTTGTAAACATACGGACGAACGGACGGACAGAGTGAAGCTATATAGGCACATTCTTACAAAATTTTTTGAAAATGTGCTAAAAACGAGCTCTTTTATTTTAAACATTTAATAATGCGTTCAATTTTAAACTTTGAAGAATTTTCCAAAAAAACCCTAACTCATCTCGGACTAATATACTTCATACCATGAGTACCTTACGAACATTTTGTACAGTTCGTACAATTTTTAACAAATTCATTTTTAAACTTTTGATAGTTTTTGTTTATATTTTTTATTTTTCGCTTTTGAGCGCAACGAATTTTATTAGTGGTCAATTATTGACTCCTTATATTTTCTGAACTGAGTTGGGAACTTGATATTTTCAAAGAATTTACATCTTAACAAAATTAGTATGAGCTTTTTAAGAAAACTATTTAGCCCTAATTAAAGTAGATGTAAGGGGTCAATAAATGAACATTTACAATTTTTAAACAACTGTAACTTTTATACCTGGTCAAATTTCTGTGCAAGTTTCAATGGAAATCACAATTTAATGCCTTCATCCAAAAACATATATACCTAAACATTTTTAGTTTTGGAAATGTGCGTTTTTAAAAACTCTTGGCTTTCTTCATCAATTGTGTGAGTCTAATTTCAATTCTTTCCCTATTTTTCTGTTACAGAATTGGAATTTTTCAAATTATGTCAATTTGAGTTTTGAGTTCCAAGATACGGAGACGTTTTGAAAGAAACCACAAATTGATTGTAAAAAGATCAATTAAAAATTCGAGAGGCTAAAATTCAATTTAAAAGAGTATTACCAGATCCATTAAATTTCTATTGTTCTATCTGGTATATACATATATTGCAGTTTAACATTTTCGTTGTTTACTTGAAGGTATTAATATCACAAAAGGAAGTATTTAGTATTTCACTTAATTTAACTGAAATAAGAGACTTTTAAAATTAATTTAAACTTCACAGTAAATCATGGAGCATTTATTGAAATCAGTTTCAAATTACTATTAAAATCTAATGATGAATTATTTAGAACAGGTCAAACCCATTCCAAATTGTCAAATTATAACAAAAATCTGTACTATAATTTATTTTAACTTACATTATTCAAGATTTACAATGTTTTTAACTCTCCAATACAAAATGTTACACATTGAAAGTATTAAATTTCTTAACACTTGTTCCATACAAAAAACAAAAAAAAAACAAAAACTAAAAAATTCCTAAAAGAAGAGAAGTTCTCCATATTGATTATGGTAAAGTATGCAATTTTAAAATTGCATTATCATCTCTTGTAAAGTTATTTTTGATTAATGGATGTAAATTTATATGTTAGTACATACATGAATAAGTTATATTATATTGTTTATGTATACATAGGTTAAATATATATACATATATAATATACTTAAGTGTTAGATGAAAATGTATCTGAAGAAGTAAAATGTCAGGTGTGATCACACTATATTAAAGTATCTACGTATTAAGTAGAATTACTAAAACTATTTTTAGTTTGAACTTATAAAAATAAAAAAAAAAATGTACAAAAGATTTACTGATAAGATATCGATTTAAAAATGGCAACAGGTTTCAACAACAACAACAATAAAAATAAAAATCTTGGGTTCATAATTTTTTTGGTTAAAGTGGAAACTAAGAAGCCAAAGAACGCACAAATTCTGAACTATTTTATTCAACTTAAAGAGTATTTATTACAAACAGTTTATATTATAAAATAAATTATACAATATCTATATATATATACATCGAGTACATAATAATATGTTTAGATGCATAAGGTAGTTTCATTCTACCTACGTTTTTATATATACATATATATATGTAGTATATATATATTTATGGGATTTAATCTATAACTTGCATTTTTAATGTTTTTTACTAGTTTTTGATTTTGGTTTTTTGCTTTTTTGCAAAATAAAAAATGACAAAAAAAAACGTTTTTTTTTTTAAATATTTTTTAAACTTATATAGAATGGCGGTAGCTGTACAAATTCACTTGATAAAATATATGTTTTTGGTATCATCAGATAATATCAGACAACTTTAAAAAAAAAAAAAAAAAACAAATTATAAATGAAAAATAAAAAAAAAACTTGAAAATTATGTAGCCTGTGACATCTTTTCTTTAATCTAGATATCTTAAAAGTTATATAGAAGATCTTAAATAAAATATAAAAGAAAAAAAAACCAGCGAAGAGTATCTACAAGATATATACTAGTATCGCAGATACTAACATATAGATACTGGTATAAAGATAAATGATAAAGCGACAAGGTGTGTTAATATTCAAAATATTTTAGTATAATAAAAATAAAATATTGTATTCAATTTAATTTTAAAAAGAATATAATATATTTTTGTATGTTATTCAAAAAGAAATTTATTTTAGGTTTTTAAATTTTTTTTTTTTAAATAAAATATCTAAGGCTTTGTATGTTTTGATAAAAAAAATTTGTATTTCAAATCAATAAAAATATATAGAAATCTAACAAATTGAAAGTGTTGAGGGTTATTAATAAAAGTATTAATATTATGTTTACTATAAAATGATTTTTGAATAAAATGGTTTTTGAATATGGGATTATTTATTATATAAAATATTATGAATATACTATTGATATTTTAAAGAATTTTTCGGATGAAAGGAGATAATATGTACACTTTTATGTATTTAAGAGTGAAATGTGTTTCTTTTAAAAGTATTTTAAAAGAAATTCAAATCATATATTTTTTATTAGAATTTTAAACTATATGGTTAGAATACGATATAAAATAAAAATTAAAGTATGGCTTATAAAGAATTAATTTCTAATAATCACCAAGCTCTTTTGAATTTTCAATATTAAGTATAGCAAGTGAAAAGAACATCAAGGGTTTTAAAGAAAATTTTCAAAATGTTATATAGTGTTTCATACTAAGTATTTATAAAAATATATATAAAAATAAATGATAATATTATAATTTAGTTATTTCATCAATTCATTATTAATTATGAATAATAGTGAACTCAATACTTAGAATGTAATTCCAATGCACTCAAGAAAACCTGTTAAAAAGTGCGAAATATAATGTTGATGGAGTTTCAATGTTAACGTTTAATTTTGGAAAATATATACACTGGTAAATAATACATAACTGGTGATTTATGAAAACAGGAAAGTTTTCATTTTTAAGTCCTGATAGCGCCTTAAAAGACTAAGCAGACATTTTTACTAAGCAAATTTATGATGATTCTCGAGGATTTGCCACCCCTGCTATTATTTTTTGCAATACCTACACGTAGTTTAAATTTCTTTTCTTTATTTTAAACGGTGTAAAAGTTTTTGTAAAAGTTTTTGTTTCAAAAAAAAAATCTGATATCGTGTAACTGTCATTGATGAACTGTTCTTAGATTCTCCTTACAACAAATTCTGAAAGTCTGTTTATTGGCATATCTATTAAATAAAAGCATTATACAATTTTTGCGCTTTCATGTTCTGAGTAAAAAGGAATAAACTATAAAACTTTAAATCTTATAAAATCAGTCAGTCTAAATTGGAGTACCCTATTAAAAAGATACTTAAAGACTGTTATACTTGATTGTAGCACATGGTTATTTAAGCCTTGTTTGAATTATTTAAAAAAAAATCATCCATTTAAAAATTGCCCGCACATTTACTGCATTACATGTTACAAAAATGTTCGGCAAAACTTAATTTTTTATTTATAATTCAAAATAGCTACATGTTCGTTCGCGGTAATTATTATGTTATAAACGTAAACTATTAACTAAAGACTGGTATTTAAAAAGATTCAAATTATCTTGTCAAAGTTTGTTAGATTAAATACGGTTATTGTCATCATTGGATTTTAAGAATTTCCACTGAGTGAACATTACTCAATTAAAACATCATTAATTTCTGTATGATCCATATCGAAGATATTCCTTGTAATAGTTCCTCCTGATCTTCTAGAAGTGATGGAAGAAATGCCACGATGTTTCATTATAATCCAGATTTTCAACACCAGACTTTTCACTATCCCTAATTCATTTTCTTTCCAAATAAATTCGACTTTTATGTTGCCCTTTAGCAACAGTCCTTCAAACTTAATAAACAATTTTTTTAAGCTTCTAATGTCCAATTTTTATTTTTTTATTGGTCACTTTTGACTTTCCACAGATATTTCAGTTTCTTCCAAAGTTCCAAAAAATCGATCCAGAACTCTTCACTTTTTTTTTTTTCCATTCTATAAGATTAAAAATACTAAAAAACAAACTTTAGTATATACTTTTTACTTACATCAGTATTATTACTAAATTTTTAATTTGAATTTTTATTAAAATACAAATTAAATATTTTTGCCTTTCCAATATTATAAAAAAGAGTTGCAATTTTCTAAAATTGTTATAATTTAAATATCACTATACCATTCAATAGTCATACTTTTATAAAACAGAATCAAAAAATTCAAACAATAACAAACAATTTATAGCTATTGTATAATTTTAATAAAAATTTTCCTTTCAATATTCAGTGTTCAATTTGTCAATGTCAATCATTTTTTATGAAGTTAAGTTGTAAATTTAATGCTACGGTTTTTTTTTATCTTGTTTAAAATTTTATATTTTTATTGTAATTTATTAAATCAAAATTTTAATATTAAAGTTTTTGTTATGACATATTTGACATTAAAAGCTCTCTGTTAGCTGACATTTAATGTAAATTTTGGTTGTTGTAAAATGTAAATATAAAAAATTCAAATCAAGTATACAGTAGTATTGTCATTGCTATACACCTACCAAATTTTTTGTTTTTGTTTTTTTTAATTTTCCTTTTGATTCATTGGTAATGGTGTTCGTTTCATTTTGTTGCAGCTGGTTACTTACTGTCGGCTTCTATTAAATAAAATATTTAAAATAAAAAAAACATAAAAATTATTTTAAAACATAATTGAACATGAACAATTATAGTAAAAACAAAACAATAAAATAGAAATAAAAATAATAAAAGTTATTGCATGATTGTGAATTCTAAAGTCATCGAACTTATATTTTGTTAGTTGACTGGACAATGTCCTACCTAAAGATAATAGCTTGTGCGTTTTTAAAATAAATATTTCCTAGTTGTGAAATACAGTGATGGCAAATATAAATGCAAAAGTTTTACAATTTTTATATTCTAAAATTTTTTAATGAAGGAGTTTAAAGGGTTGAAATAATGCAATTATAATGAAATCATATAATAAATTTCATGTTTTTTTAGAAAATTTAACGTTAAAAAAACAGCGCTATGTTTTTTTTTTAAATAAAACACACTTTTTTAAATTTATGTACTTTTGTTAGATATGTGTACAAAAGATATTAGTATAACCCTTCTGCATCAACACCATAAGTGTTATTAGGTTCAGTTATTTTCAAGGGCAAGTAACAAAATCTATCTGTCATA
Source organism: Dolichopus griseipennis (assembly GCA_963082915.1). Classification (NCBI taxonomy): domain Eukaryota; kingdom Metazoa; phylum Arthropoda; class Insecta; order Diptera; family Dolichopodidae; genus Dolichopus; species Dolichopus griseipennis. Next base: position 94,568,336 of record OY720442.1, on the reverse strand, counting down.
GGGATGCGTTCAAGTTTGATATTTTCTGGAGCATTCAGCAAGCCTAAACAAAATATTAGATAATAGAGTCGTAGTTAATTTGCTTAATTAATTTAATTATTTATTAGAATTTTATGTATTATATAATCAAAATTTCCATCATAACAATCGATAATTTTCTGATAAAATTATTTGACAACACTATGATAGATTGAAAAGTGTATACTTGTAATATTCTATATATTTTACCAAAATAAGGAGTACATTAAAAAGACTTTGCCCTCAGGCATTATAGCTACTGAGCACTTTCTTCTTTTAAGATAAAAATAGTTATATTCATGGCTATAGTCATATATTATATATTTATCTATATCTATATATCTTATATTACACTATTATATCACTATAATAGACGGGCTACATGCAAAACCAAAGAATATAACCCGGGCAATATAAACGGAGATAGTTTGAAATACGTCTCATCAAATAATTGCTTATGCTGACGATATAGCAATCGTATCAAGAAGTTATAGAGATATGACTGAGGCGTTTATTGTGCTCGAAAGTGAAGCAAAAAAAGTTGGTTTAGCTATCAATGAAAATAAAACAAAATATATGAAAATGTCGCGAAATGAAAGTAGAAGATACCCACAGAATATTACCATTGGGGAATACAATTTCGAAGGTATTAAGAGTTTCTCATATCTCGGAGTAATAGTCAGAAATGACAACAGTATGCATCATAACGTACAAGATAGAATTAATGCAGGAAACAAATGCTACTACGTACATAAAAAGCTAATACAATCTAAATTAATAACCAGACAATCAAAATTAATAATTTATAAAACTATCATACGACCAGTGATAACATATGGCTGTGAAGTATGGAGTCTGACGAGGCATGATGAAAATAGCTTAAGAGTATTTGAAAGAAAAATACTGCGTAGAATTTTTGGCGCAAAAAGACTCGAAAGTGGAGAATATGAAAGAAGAACTAATTCTGAACTCTCCGAGTTAATAGAAGGAAAAGACATAGTAAAATATGCAAAAGCGCAGCGCCTAAGATGGGCAGGCCATGTTGCTCGAATGAAGGAAAACCGCGCTCAATATAAAATTATGTATGCAATCCCTGAAGGAACAAGAGCAAGGGGACGACCAAGAAATAGATGGGCTGATAATATTGATAACGATGCTAGAATTCTTAATGTCCGAAATTGGAGATCAGGAGCACAAAATAGAGAACAATGGCGAGCAGTTGTAAAGCAGGCCAAAGCTCACCCCGAGCTGTAGAGCCATATGATGATGATGAGTTTGAAATACGACATGTGCATGTCAATTTCTAATAGAGATAAGTTTATAAATAATAATTACAGGTGGTTAAACAACATTCAGAATTGGCGTTAATATACACTTTGATTTTAATTAGGGTGAGTATTGGCTGTAGGTAGGTTAAGTTAGGTTAAATTTCATTTTATTTAATAATAAAATTCACAATTGGTTTTTGCATACCTATAACTTTTCCCAATATTAAAATTAGAATAATGCATATTATATACAATCAATAATGCTGAATATAAAAAGCGATAGACATAAAATTAACATAAAAATGAAGTTTCTAGTTTAAATGTTAATCGTATTAATTATAAAGCTGTTTTTGTAAACTCTTCTAGGCTAGGTTGAATCAAGATTGTTAAAAGAGAGAAGAGAAAATAAAGTTTAATTGAAAATTAGCAAAGTTTCTATTTTTAATATTCGCCCTAAAAATATGAATTATTGCATATATCTAGGTGCAAAACTTTAACAATTGAAACCAAAAATTTTCACAACTTAAAAACTTGATAATCACAAGACAACTTTGGGAAATTGTAGTATTTGTGTGAAATAATCTTCCCTTCTGGTTTTCTACTGAGGCTGTTATCACATTTGTATAAAACTTAAAGTTCTACACCTTATCAACTTTCTTTATATACTTTTGTTTCAAAACAGATTTTATATTTTCCCTCACTGTAATCCTGAATAAATATAATGGAGCAAAATTTAAAATAGTATTATGTCTCGTTTACAAATAGGGTATGTGTTTATGGTATAAACAAACCAATATTTTAAAATTTTTTTTATTTTTTAGGTTTGAAAAATGCAAATTTTTTTTATTTTATTCAAATGAAATTTAGAGAAGGAAAAAAAATTTGCAACGCAACCGATTCATTAATCACGATCATGAAAGACAACATACACTCTAAGTACCGATCAATTAAGTCGCATGCGTCTTTTGATTTTTTTTTGATTTTGTTTCTATAAAAAAAAGAAAAAGACAAAAGTAAAATGGCAGGAAAAGGAAGAAAAATAGAATTCTTTTGGATAGTAATAGAAGAAGAATTCATGATAAATGAAAATTAAGCTCCTAATTAAATAAAAAATGACAAAGATTTATTATATTAGAGATGAGTATTGATTTAGTACACATGAAAATTGTCGGGACTAATTTTTCTTCTCTAACTCTAGATATTCAGGATTTTACGTGAATTTTAATATAAAAAATTACAAAAAGTGTACTGAAAACTTTTAATTAAAAAAACACAACAATTTTAAATTTACATGTCGATAAAAATTGGAAGTAATAAATTTTGAATTGGATGAAAATTAAAATAAATTTAATTCCAATTAATAATTATTTCAAAATATTCTATTTTCCAATAAATTTTAATTTTAATTAAACAAGAGATTGTTAGAAAAAACGTGAGAAAAATATTGATGCAAGTTTAAAGATTGAACTTATTTATTTATTTATTTATGTACAGTCCCCTGCCACATACAATGTGATAAGTGAGTGAATCTACTTTTCCTTTTTAGGTGTGACAGTTAAATTTCTTTTATATTATGGTATAAACTATTACGATATTAATTATAAATTATATTTTTTAATTGGGTATGATCCAACGAGGATTTGAACCTAAACTTTTCGATTGAAACCACGAGCCGTACTTTAAATAATTAAAGCTCTCGGCTAAATATGTTATTCATATATAATAAAAATTGGTTGCAATAAACATTTAAGCAAGCTGGTTAACATAATTAAAAATTTGTTTAGTCTATTAAATTATGTGTCCATATGATTCTAACTTCTTAGTTTTACACTGGTTCACAAGCTTTTATTAAAATAAAGATAATTTTATTGATTTGCGGGAAGGCAGTTTAATTCAAATCGAAACCATTTATTTTTAATGAATATAAAATAATAATTATTATTATTAATATATTTGCCTAGAATGAGGTGTAACAAAAGCATTCAATTAAATGTGTTTTGTTGAATGTGTTCAATTATAAAAAATAAAATATTAATGTTTTGTTGAATGTGTTTTATTTTAGAAAATAAAATGTCCAAAATTATCATAAGCAGGCCAAAAAATACTTTATTTATTTTTAATAAAAAAACAAAAAACAATATAAGTAACATTTTTTATTAATTTAAATTATTTTAAATGTTTATGAATTAGTTCATTTACGTTTTTAAAACTCACAGAACATTTTCTGGACATTTTATATAAATAGTAAGTCATTTTGTAAATAAAAATTAAGAAGACTATGCTTCAAAGGAACATTGTGTTGTAAGTCTTAAATATTTTCAGTGAAAATCTGAAATAACCAATGTACGCTCTGTAGCATTGTTTGATTTGCTTTGTTTTGAAAAGCAAATAAACGAAACAATGCAAACAAAGTAATTTCAAATTTCCCTCAAAGTTCTCTTCTGCACCTTTCCCTCATAATTCCTTTTAAATATTTTATCTATTTAAAAAAAGTTAAAAAAGGAAAAAAAATGTAGAGCTTGGCAAAATGGCTTCAGGTGTACAATACTTGAGTTCGATGCACCCAGCAGTATAGAAGCCAAACAATTATATTTTTTTTTAACTTAATTCGGTATATTAAAATTCCAAATAAAGATTATAATTCAAAATTTATAAATAAAGCAAAACTCAATTTAAAAATCAACAATTAATACAATTTTACGTACATATAAATAGGTACTTTTCAGCATGTTGGGTAAGTACATTATAGAATGTTATCAACAAACAAATATTTCGATTTGAATCTAAGAAAGGACTTTAACTAAAAACCCAAACATTTTATAAAATTCAAAACATACAAAAAGTAGGACACGTAACTTATTCATCTTCAACTTTTTAAGATACAACAAGAAATTATGTGAGCCATTTGATTTTTTTTTGTGTATCTATTACTAGAATCGAAGCATAATCTGCGTTATACAAAAAGTAACGGTTGCAATTTTATTTAAGAATATGGTATTGATATATATACAATATATGTACATATATGTATATAATGAAATTAGAAATAGTTCTTAATTAGAAAAAGTTTTTCTTTCAATTGACCTTCCGTCATTCTGTGACGGGCCAACAGCTGGTATAAAATAATCAATTTTTCCTTACATAACTTTTTTTCAAACAATTTAAAACAAGTAATAAAAAAATAAGGGTTTCTAAAAAAAAGTATTGCCAAAACCACACAATGTTTCATACTGTGTTTTGCTCCTAAACAGTGACTGAAACAAAAAAGGATAATTAAATGACTCATTCTAATTTGCTAATGATTTAATTTCTTTCAATTTTAAGATTTTAATTTAAGCCGTTTACAAGATATAAGGTATCAAAAAATTTGTAAAAATTGAGTTTTGTGTAAAGGTTAATTTAAGTATACTGTATGGTAACCCTATTTATTGGTTTTAAAAATATTTATAAAGCTTATGAAAGTTGTCATCTGCCGTTTTCAGATTGCAAAACTACCTTATAAAACTCTTATTGTAACAATTTAAATATAGGACTTTCCCGGATTTTGGCATGTTGCAGCTACGTAAAGGGTGAGGCTAAAGAAAAAAGTTGTCTCATGGAATTAATTTTTTTATGAGAACATTTTTTGTAATATCTGTCTGTACAGTTAAAATTTATTTCTTTAATTCAAACGGTTAAGAAGTTTAATCAACACGCGTAACAACAGACAGACGGACTGAGTAAAAATTTACTTAAATTCATCACATGAATAATTAAATTATGTGAATTATGCATTAAAAAAAATTATAATTCAGTTTTGTAAAATGATAACTTTTAAAATTCTAGTTTTGATTCAGTTATGAACTATAAATTATTTAAAATTAATCTTTAGTTCTATTTAAATTGATAGAATACTGAATTGAAAATCCTTTAAGTGGTTTTAAGATATATTCAGTATATAAAATTGATTTGATCAATATGATTGGACGACAACCTCATTAATATTATAGAAATTCTCAGTACTCCATGCAGTATTTTATTAAATTCAGTTTGTTGAGTTTCTCTCAAGTTTCAAGTAGTTTTAAATGATTTTCAAATTCCCTTTGGTTTGATTCATCTAATATTAATTGTACTGAAAATGTCTAACGAAATATTATTTTGTTTTAAAATGAAAAATATTTTCAAAATACATTATTGTATAGGATTTTTCCATATTTTTTTTAATGTATGTACATAAACATATACATAATATATATATTCATAAAAATTTTCTTGTAAATCCACTTAATCTTTTTTTTTTAACCAGAAATCTAATTTAAAGATTATATTATCAAATAACAGAATCTTATTACACTCAAATTACTAATGTATTCCCACTTCATATTATACTTGAATATAGTTCTTATGAGTTTCAAGTTTTAACTTTTTAATTTAATCTTTCATTTAAGTTTTAAAAATCTGTTCTAAATCTGAAAGAATATATTTACTATGTTATAAAGTATATTACATTACATATTATATCCAATTTAATAAGATGTTTATAACTTTGTTAGTATAATATGAAGTATTTTGAGTTATCTTATAAGACAATCATAAAATGGTCTTATTATTTCTGTTTTTAGCACATTTTCAAAAAATTTTGTAAAAATGTGCCTATATAGTTTCACTCTGTCCGTCCATCCGTCCGTCCGTCTGTCTGTCCGTATGTTTAAAAACGGACTAACTAAAATTATTTCGTAGAAGAATTTTTTTCTGTAGCCCCACCCGTTACGGAGCTGCAGCCCCACAAAGTTGGGAAAAGCCCTATATTCAAATTGTTATAACAAGAGTTCTATTAGGTGTATTTTCAATCTGAAAACGGCAAAAGATAGCTGGTTTTATAAACTTTATAAATTTTTAAAAGACAAATGTTCAGGGTTGTCATACGGCACTAAAATTTACCATTATGCAAAACTCAATTTTTGCAAAATTTTTGGCTACACATATCTTGTATACGGACCAAGCTAGGATCTTAAAATTTTGGGAGTAGTTAGATCGTCAGAAATAAGTAGAAGTCGGTTAACAATTTTTTTTGTCACGTCCCCTGTTTAGCAGCTATAAGGGCCCGAAAATTGAAATTTTGCTATTTTTAAACACCTGTAACTTGAATACCTGTTCAAATTTTTTTTTGTTAATATACAAAATTTTAAGGTCCAACATTATACTTTAACATGTGTTAAAAGATTTTCTTAAATTTAAAAGCGGTTCTTTAAATTGAAGAAAGTGTCTGTCAGTTTTAACCATTTTTGCTTATATAGTAAAATTCTAAATAAAATTCCAAATTTTGGTATAATTCACAATTTAATTCCTTGAACCTAAAAAAGTTGGGGGAAGGGGAATAGTGAGGATTAGATCCTTGAGAAATTGGGCAACCTCCCCCATAGAGGGGCTAGTAGGGTATAAAAATTCAAAAAATTACAGTTTTTATAAGTAAGTAGTAACTTAGTCACCAACGTATATATTTCCTAAATTAAACGTTTACATTGAAGCTCCACCATTATATTCCGATAAAATACTCAGTATGAAACACTATATTATTTTGAAAATGTGCTTTTTTAAAAACCTTTGGTTTTTTTCATCACTTGTTTATTTCGTATTTGAATTTGATAAGTTCATTTTAAAAATTGATATTTATAAGTTAATTTTCAGAAACGAAATACAGAAACATTTACAAACTTATAATTTATATAAAAACGAATAAGAGTGTATTAGAGTAGAATGGGTCAACTCTGGGGTACCCGTATGGCCGTAGTAATATAGATTTGGCAAAATTTTAAATACACAACTTATTAACCTTTCAGTTATGAACAAAAGGAAATATAAGTTGAATGGCAGCTATTCGAACCTCTTCCACTACATCGACTAAATTTTATTTAGACGTTGGCTATTGAAAGTGAGTCGATTTGCGTTTATCAACGCAATAAAATATTAGAACTAAGAATTATTGCCTGAAAGAGTTGTAAATTCTTTAATTTTTTACATAACTTCGATTGAAATTTTTACATAATTTTCTTGTTAAAGAACTATTTGTTGAAAGAGTGGTGCTTTGAAATAAAGCCAAATGAAATAAAACCAATTTAGTTTTATGGCCTTTCCTTCTTAGTAAATAAAAACATTTTTTAACTCTAATAATCTTTTGCTGTAGGAGTTTATAATAAATAGGTTCCTATAGGCGCGGATCATTGCTCCTCGTTTCGGGTTTCGTCAATGTTCTAAATATTCTATCTAAATAAATTCGACAGAAAATTTTAGCGGAACATAATATGTTGGTTTTGGTTTTATTAATTTTTAAGTTTGATGTGGAGACTTTTTGCTTAATTTACTGTTAATTATATTTTTTAAACTTGAAAAAAATCAATTTGGCTTATCGATTATAAAGTTTAGCATTTCCGCATTTTTTGTTAGTAACTCAGTCACATGTACATACAATATAACCTATTCGAGCTCTAACTCTCAAATATACCTACGCTTTAAAAAGTTGCACCTCCAAATTAGAAAGCACTTATAAAGCCAGGGAGTGACTGTAAGCACGCAAATTATCCATTACGGCTTACAGGTAACTTGAACTGCTTTGTCACAGCCATTTACGCATTAAAAACTCTTGAAAAAAATATAAAATTCGGCAAAAGATAATTTTTTTTTTTTTTTTTGCGACGGTTGATGGAAAGCATCGAAAGCCGTCCAGAATCACTGTACCGGGTTCATCTGGAGAGTGTTGGATTTTAACCAACCAAAACCAGGATGGTTTTAGTCCAATGATGGATAAAGGAATAGAAATGTAATAGAAATGTAATTCAAAATATTTATATCATTAGTTTATTGAGTCTCAATCAGATGGTTTTTATGTCTGATGCTGGTAGTTTTTAAATAATATTAAAAACTCATAATATTTAATTGTTTAATAGAATTAAAAATTTTATAAATTTCTATTTTTCTGCTATTTTTAATTAAAATTATATGTATAGGTAAACAGAAAAAAATTAATATTTCATATTTCTATAACATAATAAATTATAATAAATTTTTTTTTTAAATTACCAATTGACATATAGTATAATATCGAAATAAATTGGTTTTGGTTTTTTTTTATCTTCTACTGCAGGATGAAATAAATAATATTTATTTCTTCATCTTTTCATAATATTATAAATTATATCCGCTTCCTAAAATTGCATTTTATATTTGTGTATATATAAAAAAACAAATGTATTTCATACAATGTATGTATGATCTGTGAAATCGTCAATATCTAATATGTTAAAAGTAACCTGGTGGAAAAGAAAGGTGGAAAATTACATTATCACAATGCTGGTTGCTTAATGCTTATACATTAAAGTGTATTTTTATACTATGATTCTCCAAGAATTTAGTATTTCTATGACAACTATAGCTTCTAACCAACGGACCAAGTAATCATCCAACCGTATATAAGATACCAGTTATAAATAATATTTATTTCAGGGTTGAAGTTATATTAAAAACATGCTCTGCAAATACTGCTTATATCTATAGTTTAAGTCTAACACTAGACAGAAAGAATTATTAATTTAAGAAAAAGAAAGTTGCAAAATTCTAATAAGCTAGTTAATTATATATACCAATTTAGAAACTTTCTGGGATTAGAAAGATTATTACTAAAAACTATGCAAATCTTTGTCTACTATTAATAAAAACTAAAACAGATTTTTCACTAACTTATAATACCAAACTGATCTGCCGTACTTTTCTTTGTTAGAGCTTAAAACAACACATTAAATTAAATCAATTTCAATCTCACGATCTTCAATCTCACGATTTTCAATCTTACCAACCACGGTATTAAAAATCTGACTTTCAGGAATTAGCCAATAATAAATATTTGATCAGTAGAATTCTCTTATTATTTTTGTATTCTAGCTCGTTTCTAATTTAAACAAAATATCAGCTTTGCATGCTTCATATTTTGTAATATTAGTATTAAATTTATTAATTTATTCCTTTGTACAAATTATCAATTTGATCAATTGTTCCCACTAAACAGCATACCAACTCATTTAAATGAAAACGATGTAATTCTTGGCTTAACCGGTAATCTTGACTCACAATGACTTTTGGCTAGGTGGTATTTTAAATTAAATTTAAAAATAACCTTAATGCTTGATCTAAGCAATCATCTGATAATAAGTGCCATTATTCAGATTTACATTGTACCTTCTAGTTAATTTCAAACTACACCCCTGTTCATCACACATACTTTAAACTACAAAAAAATCAAAATAAAAATATAACGGGCACAATACGATACCTTTCGTGTTGCCTCAGGACATTTAAAGTTAACAAAAAATCGAAGCATGAAACTAAGAATTTGATTTTTCCACTTGTAATTTTTAGAATTTAATTTAATTTTTCATTTTTTGTTTTCCTTTAAACTTAAAAAAACAAAACTAAAATTACAAAATAACAAAAAATGCATTGAAAAATGTCTTAATGGAATATGAAATGACTTTTGAGTTTAGGAAAAGGAGACTTAAAATAAAATCGGGAGATAAGTCAAAAATTATTGAGTGTTTTTGTTGTAACAGGTTTATTTCCTGCTGTAAATAAATTCGAATTCATTCGTAAATAAATCATTAGCAAATCCTAAAGAGAATAACCTTAAAAAAAAAACAAAAAACAAAATGATAAAAAATAATATGTTATAAACAGCAATATTAAATGAATGCCAACCAGCTTAGATGACAGATTTCATAATAATAAAATATGAAATGTTGAAAGTTAACTTGAATTTATGCGATGCGATGCAATACAAATACTTGCGACATGTACTATAGTAAACATACGTATATACATACACATATGATATCAGATTTAGATCTTATATAACTTACATATTAGTAAAGTATATTACTATATTGTGCAGCCACGTGATATACATATAGATATTGACTTTCAATTCAATTTAATTTGATAAAGTTGCAAAAATTTGACATTTAAGACAGTCTCGTTTTCTATGAATTTAATAATTTGTTTTTTTTTATTAAAATTCTAAATATAATTTTTTTTTTAATATAAAAATTTAATTTAGTTCTTTCGATTCATTAAACGATCCATTGAATGCATCTCATAAAATATATTTATATATATGTATGTGTGTATATATATTTCTGTCATATGGTATTATGAAGAAACGAAAAGCCGAAAATGAAAGAAAATTGATTTATTATCTTTTTGGTTTAGTGAAGTTTTGTTTTAATTATTGGATTTGGAATAATACTTCAATCAGAAAATGAATCGTGACTTTCATTTCTGTGTATCTTTTTTTTTTTGCAATTAAAAAATTTTTTAATTTAATACATTTTCTATATTTCAGTTTTTTTTTTTTTGACATATCGCTAGCTGCGCTTTTTTATAAAAGAATCGACATGAATTTTGACTTTTAATTATTGCTTGAAGGGGCATAAGTTTTTCAGTTTCATTTAACAGTATGGGATCTAATATCGTTGCTAATGGCTATTTATTTATTACAGAGGAATAAAAAAAAAAAAAACTATAAAAAATATTGAAGTTTTTTTTTTAGAGTTTCAATCAATTTAAAAGATTCCAATTGGTTTCTAGAGATAAATTTATAATAAAATTAACTTTTCACTGTTACTACTTATTTTTTGTTTTAAAGATTTATTTTAATTTTACGTGCAACTAAAAGAAGCTTCCTATTTAGGTAATAGGTAGTCTTTGAATAATTACATAAAGAGAATAAAATTGCAAAGTTTTTCACAGGGGGCCAATAATATTAAGTTTTTGTATATGTACAAAATTCTTTCTGTCAAACATGTCTAAAAATTTTTTGTGGCTTCAAATAAACAATTTATTACTATTTTATAATGAAATTTTTTAATGCTATAGTTATAAACAAAAAATATAAAAACAGTTTTATCGTTCTAATTCTAGTTAAACAATAATGGAGAATGTTAAAATATGATTGTATTATGTTGCATCAAAATCTGCAGCTTAAAATACGTATTATGTCATATGGGACTATTAAAATTTTCAACTTTAAAGCGTTTGTATAATGATTAACTGGCCATACATAAAGTTCTTTCCTCGAGAAAACAAAATACAAAAATTTGAAAAAAAACATTACAATCAAGGAAAGATTATACCATTTTAGTTCAAAAACGAGGAAGAGTGTAGTAGAGTAGACTGTGTCAACTCTGGGATACCCGCATGACCGTAACATATACATTATATCATCCGGTTAATTACTTTTGACAAAATTTCAAACATTCAGCTTTATTAGATGTAGAGTAATGCTCATACAAAAGAAGGAGTTGTATGGCAGCTACTCGAACCCTTAGCAGTAGACCAACCAAATTTTGCAGTAACTTTGGCCATTACACTAAACTATTTTAGCAAAATTTCAGACATCCAGCTTCAATAGGTATAGAGTAATACTCATATAAAAGAAGGAGTTGTATGGCAGCAACTCGAACCCTTAGCAGTAGACCAACCAAATTTTGCAGTAACTTTGGCCATTACACTAAATTATTTTTTGGAAAATTTCAGACACCAAAATTTCGTGGACCAAAATGGCTGGATTTAAATAGATCCATACACTTGAGTCTAACAAACTTATTTTATTTATGGTTAAAACAAATTTAAACATTTATATTTCAAGAACACAAGACAGATCACTACAGGGAACAAGGTGCTGCTTTTTAGCAGCTAATTCAAAAGATTTATGTGATAGACTGTATAAATACAGTAGGATTTATTTATTATTAATTAATTGTTCAATAAAGAATATGCAAAAGCTTAGATGCAAACCTGCCTTCATCAAGCAATAGTTAGATACGGTGAACCAATTGTTATAAAATCAGAAAAATCAGCTTGAACCCTATACTCCCATGTTTAACCCTATTGAGATTGTCTGGTCTGTGGTAAAGAGTTATGTTTAAAGAGAGCTCTTAAGAAAAGGGATTAAGATTAATGGATAATCTATATGAATATAAAGAAGAGAGATTTGATCTTTCTTAATTATTATTACGTTATAAATAAAACACATAAAATACCAACAATAAAAATCATGACATGGATAAGTGGCAAATCGACGAAGTGCGAATAAGAAACAAATTTTTATGTGCTGCAGTGTGTAGTTGAGGGAGTATTAGTTAAGAACAGATGTTGATTTTTACTATTGGTATCTATCAAACAAGACCATTGACCCGAATGTGGGTGTGCACCAAAGTAATACATACGAGTCGTAGATCAGACTAGGAACTCTGAAATAATATTTTTAGATAAAAAATTTTTTATGTGTTTTAAAATTGAGCTTTTTTTTTGTTTTGAAATCAGTTTTATTAATTTCGCCCGACGAATCGGTTTTTGCTGAGTCATTGTTTTCATATCAATTTGGTGATTAATGTTACAGAGGCTAGAATTGACGCAGTAATTCCATTAGAACCGGCTGATAAGGCAGATCAGTATGAACTTTAAAGTGTAGAATATATTTATAAAGTTTGACTTAGTAGACTATCAAGTGAATAAATTCGTTCTCATATAAATTTATCACTTCAAAACTGAATTTGCGGGGTGAAATAAATTGCTTAAAAAAACCAAAAGAAAATCAATTAAAAAGCATATCTTATATTATAAAGAAGCAGACATTATGTCATCTGCATTAGGTTGACAGGTTTAGAATATTCAATTAATCTTTTATTTTTTAATCATAAATTCTTTTATTAAATTTCAATTTTCCTCCTCTGTTAATATTTCATTTTTTTCAACATTTTTTTAATTAATATGTCTTTTATTTATAAATCATAAAAAGTATTATTTTTTCTCATCTTATATAAGATAATGGTATTAAATTGAAGTGAAGTCTGCTGCACTAGAAGGCGCATGAAAATATTTTTTCCACATAATCATTTTATTTCTCATATACTTTTGTGTATATATATTCTTACAATATATTTGTTACATCATTATTAAAATAAAAGTTGAATATGATTTAAAAATTGATTATCCAACGAAAAATTTAATAGAAATAATGTTAAAAAATAATAATAAAATTCAATCATCACAATTTAGAGATGATGAAATGCTTTATAACCATAGAACCACATTAAAACAAATAAACCATAAGAGTTTTTTTTTTACAACCTTTAAAACAATTTTTAAAGCAAAAACCAAAGAAGAAAAGTTAATAAAAAAAAAATTTATTTAGACATGCAAAATTACAGGCTTATTTTATTCCAATTTTTTTTTTTTTTTTCTTTTTGTAATGTAATGGAAAAAATGTTTTGCTTTTATAGCTTGCATATATATATACTAAAAGATAAATCTCAATTCCCACAGTTTCTTTTCATATTCAATATATACTCGTATTTTAACTATAAATTCAGTGGTTAGTAAAACTGAAAACCATGTAAAAATAAAAAATAACAACAAAACATATAAGACCATATTTGCCCAATGCTCCAATGTTTAAAGTATAGTACCATATAGTAAGTGCATAATAACATAATAATGGCATATTAAATTATAGTATATGGAATAAAATAAGTGATGATAGTAACTATGCATCATCAATCTAACAGAGAGTGATATATATAATGCTTTTTATACGTATATTCAGCTTAATGCCATAAAGTGTATAACCGTAAAATATGTAAAAAGACATAGAGTTTAATAGCTTGTAAAGTAAAATTTTTTACATTTGTTATTATTTATTATTTAATGATATGCAGAAAAATAACGGTAAATTTAACAAGTAAAATTAATATGGCTGTCTAAATGTCAGTGTGCTTAATTTTTCTAGCGACCCCATAGAAATAGTATATGGTGATAAAATTCTATCACATTGACTTTACCCTTGTTCTACCGATTTTAGATCTTAGAATTCGAATCAGCTACTAATGGATTACGGAGAATTGTGCATGTCATTTACTGTCCTTAGCTGACCTCCCTTATAATGTGATTTACAGAATTCTATAACCAGTATTAATATGTGCCGAACTTGCCATTGCACTTGTTGTTGTTGTTTTATATTTTGGGTTATATGGTTGGGATGGTATATGCAACTAGACTTTGCAACCTGTTGTACGTTCCAATTCCAATACTTTCAATTAATTTCAAAATATTTTTCAATAATTTTTTTTAATTTAATATATTAGGATTAAAAATCGATTTTGACCGTACATGTCGGGAACGGTCGGCAATCTAACAAACCTTCCTTTAGTTAGAAAACGAGATGCTTGTATCCACTACACCATAGAGGCCTCTGTCTGCTATACTTAGTGAATAAAATTCTCCTCTATAAGAATCTTAAAACAGTTATATATTCGGTAAAATATCTCTGAAATAACCGTTATTTAGTAAGTTTAAGTATTTAAACACTATATTTGCTTAAGTCACTGTAGTGACAGTATATTAAATTAAATCAAGATTTGCACAACTGGTGGTAAATAATAAATTCACAAGAATAAATTTGTAAATTTTACAGCAATGACAGCTAGATCTACTCACTTTTTTTTTAAATTCATTAAATGATTGACAGTCAAAATCCAAAAACCATTCTGTTTCCCATTATCAATAATTTTTTTTATATTTTTCAACTTATTTCGTTAAAAATTTTTTATTAACTATTGAAAAAAATCATAAAAATGTCTAAAACATAAAAAAATAGCTAAAGGTTATAAAATGGTTATCAAATTTAATTATTTTAAATTTAAAGACTTTAAACTAATTAGTATATGAAATATTGTAAATTCCAAGCCTCTGAACAAATTAGTTAAATTTATTTCAATTCTTTTTCCCATCTGAGAAACTTATTCTTAAATTAGCGATTGACTGATGCATTTAATTGAATTGAACTTTGTGATTTTACTTTAAAACCGCACCAAGAGCATACAAATATTATAAAATCCTAGATTAATGTCAATTGATTAGTTTTTATACAAATTTATAAAATTAATTAATGGCAAAAAATAAATCCATTAGTTAGCGTTTAAAACTATAAGTTAAATTTAAATTAGAAAATAAAATCATTTGAAGATGTGATTTTGGGAAATATTCAATTCGTTAGCATTTAATAATTTAAGACTTAAATTTTTCACATAAGTTAATTAATTAAAAAACAAGCATTTGTTTGAAGTAGATTTACTGTTTGGATTATTCTTCATATTTAAAAAATTTATTATCCATTTCATGTTTTTATTTACGGGGGAAGATTTGTTTTCAAATCTTAAATTGATTGATGTCACAATACATTGAATTTTCAATGAATATGCTTCTTTTATTCGCAAACAGTTTAGAACGAAGTTAATTTCCAAAATTGATGTAATGATAAAGCTCTTAATTATTGAATATGGAAAAGCTTTTAAACAAATGGAGTCAATATAAAAATTAAATGCTACTACATATTGGAGCTGTGAAAAGTTATAAGAGTATCAATGATACCGTCGATAAGGGCAGAGTGGTTTTCTATACATTTCGAACACATTTATAATGTACCTACGACTACAAAATTCCCAATACGAAATAAAATCTAAAAACATCAATTATGTATAAAATAAAATATAGCTGTCTAGTAGCTATTTGAACCTCTTGCAATATACAAATTATATTTTGGGCAGATGTTGGTCATTAAGTTCTATACTTGACAATATAAATATTTGACAATTTTTCAGGATCCACATGAATCGACCTAGCTTTAATGTCGAACATTATTTTGTAATGTCTTCGCTATGCTTACATTCGGAGCTCTTATAACTAAACACATAGCTCAAATATAAACTCACCCGAAGAAACTATCACTTGGTCAAAATTCATATAGTAACGAAGCATAACTAATAAAAACTACGTTTCTTGAAATTGTCAATCAAATTATAACTATATAACATATCATTCCATTAAATGAAAATTTTCCATGTAAAATTTAATTACATTTCTAATTAGTCTAGATATCATTGTAGATATCTATTTCAAATTTAATAAAAAAACGAGGAAGAGTGTGGTAGAGTAGACTGTGTCAATTGTGGGATATCCGTATGACTGTAATAAAAACATTATATCATCCGGTTAATTACTTTTGGAAAAATTTCAATCATACAGCTTTATTAGGTGTAGTGTAATGCTCATATAAAAGAAGAAGTTGTATGACAGGTACTCAAATCCCAAAATGGCTAGATTTAAATAGCGATGACGGCTATTCCATAAAAATGAGTTTGTGAATTTCAAAATTCTAACAATTTTATTTTTTGAGTTCTCTTGCGGATGGATGGACATATATAGCTTAATCGATTTATTTTTCAATTCTAATCCGATCAATACACCTGAGTCTATATCTACCCCCCTCCTTTTCTGGGTCACAAACGTAATGGCAAATTTAGTATACCCTTTTGACTAATAGTCATATGGGTATAAAAAACTCTTTATTAAGAGTACCTTACCTACGTCCGTATTGTATTCAAAAGAAAATCAAGTACATGTAATCAAAATATGTAATTCAATTCTATTCAATTCTACTGACCAACCCACAAACAATTTAAAAATTCATTTATCATTAATTCTTATTACATACATATCTGATATATGTTACATATTTTCTAATTAGATTTTAGATTGATTTGGTTTTTCAATAAAATTTTCTTTTCTGTTGCTTCTCTCATGTCAAATGAATTTTGTGGCTTTTGCTAATAATGAATATACGATTCAATAAATGATAAAAATTCAAAAAAACTCTTGTAAATAAATATTTGGAATGGAGGTGGTGTAGTTGTGTCCAACAAACTAATTGAAAATTCAATTTTTAATAAATATTTCTATATTGATTGACATATAGATAATGTGGTGCTGGTTTTACCAAAATTAATATCATTATTATGCGATAACAATTCTTTCCAAACAGATTCACTCAAAATATGATACTGAAAGTATCTGTCAGTGTATCAGATTTTGAAATTAAAAAAATAAGTATTTTTAAATTCAATGGGCAAATCAACTAATTTTAAATATCAAAAATTCATGAAAATATGATACTGTATTAGATTTACTTATTAGGAATTAATAGGAATTATTTTGGAAACTAATTTTCAGATGAAAATAAATTTTGTAGTTCACGTGTAAGTATGTACTTATAAATAGAATAATTGCAACAAAAAGTAATTATAATTCCCAGAAATAATTAACATGCAATTCAATCTGAGATCTATGTCTATAAATGATAATTGTGTTTTGATGAATTTCGATTTTAGAAATACAGAAATTTTGTAAATGAAAATAAGTGTAGTTTTTAGAATAGAATAAACTGATAATCTTTTCACTTTTGAACTTTATTTGAAATATAAATTAATACCAAGAATTTTTAGATTTTAGTCGAAATACCTATAAGAGTAAATGCAAAGGCATTTTAGAAATTTTATGATTTATAATTAAGAAACCAAATTCGTGTGTAAATTCTAATTAAAATTAACAATTATTTATCGTAGTTTTGTAATTTTATTAGTTTTCAAATTGAATTTATTTAATTTTTGAAATTTTGTAGCAGAAATGGTTTTAAATTTAACAAGATAATTCATAAAGTCAATAAAATTAAACAGCAGCTCTCAAACACTTGTCTTGTTTAGAATTAAGGTGTTCCACGAAACAATGCCATCGAATTTTGTTTTTGCACTCTACCAGGTTATATCTATTGAGTTTAGCTCCGTTATAGTTCTTTTGTGCCAGGTGTTGTTTGACCGATCACTGCAGTCTGGATTCCGTGGATTCTGTGAATTCCGTTTCAAGAGCCATTCTCACTGCTAATAATTAGTACTTTAGTAAATAATTACAAATATACTTCTTTTTACCAACTGCGCAAATTTCATATAAATTTAATAAGCGGTAGGTATTATTTTCGCTCCACGAATCGAACTCTGTTAGATACTTTTGTTTTTGCACTCTTCCAGCTTATAGCTATTGAGTTTAGATCCAATATAACTGTTCTGCATGTTTTCACAGCGTGTGCCCTACCCACTTCCATTTTCTTTTGTCTTATTTAGCGCGCAATTGGTTGCTTTTCTCTTAAATTCCATAAATTACTATATTCATGACTTTTAAAGGCCAGAATATCCTTACATACTATTCTTATAAATTTATTTATGAGTATTTGTGTAGCCTGCTGTTTGCAATACTCGAAGTCAACCAGATCTCGCTACCATACATTAGGATACTTTTTATGCATGCTCTAAAAGTTTGCAGTTTGGTGTTTCTGGAGCTTTGTAAGTTTCTCTGTACAGATCGCAAGCTGGGAAACGCTGCCATAGCTTTTTAGAGTCGGTTATTTATGAATTCTTAGGCTCCGTACTTGTTGTTCTAATTCTGCAATGCCAAGGTAGCAGAAGTAATTGATGACATACTCAATTGTTTAATCGTTTATTTGTAAATGTTGTGTTGCGACGGTCTTTGTTGTCATTAATATTATGTCATCTGCATAGTCTACGTTTTTAAACTGTTAAGTTAAAGACCAAGTCATTCCATCGATTATACTTCATTATAACCATATAATGGTCTCAGTATTCGAAAATTATTGTTTACTGAAATACAATGGTTTGGATTGATACTATTATTAAATTAGACCAATATTATTGATTAAATTTACTTAATTATTTTATACCACTATTACATTTGATCGTAAGGAGGTTAAATTTTATTGTAATTTATTTTTTCAGGCCCAAATAAATAACAATATCATCTCAATTTGTTGTTATGGAGGACGTTATGCAACAGCATAAAGAATTGGCTCCGAACGAATAGCAACGAAAAACTGCTGTTCGAGAAAAACTTAAAGAATTTGGTGGAAACTGTTTAAATTTCTGTACAAGTTTCGCGAATAACTTAAAACAAAGTTTACTCCGCTCATTTTGCCATAATACTCAAATCCTTTTTTTGAAGGACGAACATTGTTTCTCAACTTCATTGAAATGAATGGTAATGCAGATTTTTCTTCTGTAAACTCTAAAAAAATTAAATATTTTAAAATATTATTTCCAAAAAGTTAAAAGTCAATTTATATAAATACTTACTGTACTTTGAGAAGGTTTTGTGGCAAAAAAATAAAATTTCCGGTAAATTGAAAAAAAATTTAAGATTTTGTTTTGAAGATCAACTTCATTGGAAGTTATAAACATTATCTCAATATTTAATATTTTCATAACATAATATTCCAATTCAAAGAATTTCATTCATAATGAAAAACCAAACTAATTGCTATATACATTACAAAAACTAAGACGTCATGCTACAAATACATTATGATAATTAACACATTATATAGTATATAATGAATTCAACTACATTTTAAATCTATGATTCTATAAATATGTTCTTTTAAACATTTAGGATTAAAACTAATTACTATATTTAACGAGTATTTTGTACCATTCATTACTTAGATCATAGCTCCTAATAGTCTGTGCTTCTAGCTAAAAAATCTCTTTAATTTTTTTCTTTCTATTAAAAATTTATTTATAAAAAAATGCATTAATTGAACAAAAAATCCACCATAAAACCAAAACTAATTCCAAGTCTCTAACAATAATAACAAAAATAAAATTGAAAATAAGAAATCTATATATATAAAAGCGAAAGTTTGTTTATTTGTTTGTTTGTTTGTTTGTTTGTATGTAACGAGTTGGCTCCTAAACTGCCCAGCCGATTTTCATGAAAATTTGTATATAGAGGTTTTTGGGTTCGGAAGGAAATCGTGGCCCAAAAATTTTGCTCTAACGGACCGCAAAGTTGGGGCTGTGGTGCAAGTATTTAAACTTCTTTGTTCTAAAATGAAAACGGTTTGACCGATTGACTTCAAATTTTGTATACGTTATGCTCTTTGAGAATTGAGTAGACACTATTAAGAATATTGGAATTTGTTAACCCATGTCGGGCCGACGGGTGGTCAAAAAAAAATTTTGGGTTCAAATTTTGTCCGATTTTACGAAATTATGCTTTGGCTTAAAAGAAAGCCCCAAAAAAAATTTTGTTGAGTTCCATTAACCCATTGCGGCCCAACAGCTTTTTATAGGTTTTTTCAATACTTTACTCTAAATTCGAAACGGTTTGACCGATTGACTTCAAATTTTGTATACGTGATGCACTTTTGAAAATTGAGTAGACACTATTAAGAATATTGGAATTTGTTAACCCATGTCGGGCCGACGGGTGATCAAAAAAAATTTTGGGTCCAAATTTTGTCCGATTTTCCGAAATTCTGCTTTGGCTTAAAAGAAAGCCCCAAAAAAAATTTTGTTGAGTTCCATTAACCCATTGCGGCCCAACAGCTTTCTATAGGTTTTTTCAATACTTTACTTTAAATTCGAAACGGTTTGACCAACTGACTTCAAATTTTGTATACGTGATGCTCCTTGAAGATTGAGTAGACACTATTAACAGTTTTGGAATTTGTTAACCCATGTCGGGCAGACGGGTGGTCAAAAAAAATTTTGGGTCCAAATTTTATCCGATTTTACGAAATTCTGCTTTGGCTAAAAAGAAAGCCCACACAAAAATTTTATTGAGTTGCATTAACCCTTTGCGACTCAACAGCTTTTTATAAAGTTTTTGGTTACTTTACTCTAAATTAGAAACGGTTTAACTGATTTTCTTCAAATTTTGTATATGTGTCCGTTTTGAGAATGATATTAGCTCTTTTTACAGACTTGCAATTGGTTAACTCATGCCGGCCCGACGATTGACAAAAAAAAGATTTGGAAGAAAATTACGTCCAATTTAGCGCAATACTGCTTTGCCCAAAGAGAAAGTATAGTTCCGTTAACCCAATGGGGCACAGTGGCTTTTATAGATTTTTGCGTTACTTAACTCTAAATTAGAAACGATTTGACCGGTTGACCTCAAATTTTATATGTGTGAAGCAACTTGAAAATGGAGTTGAGTATGTAAACAGTCGGTTCTACGATTGGTCAAAAAATTTTTTTGGAAGTAAATTACGTCAAACTTTGGAAAGTAGTTTGTCCCGCTTTGAATTACAAAGAGTTTCAAAAATTACTAGAATAATCCTAGAAAAATCGTTTTAAAAAGATTGCTTTCATACATTTTTAAATTTACATGTGTAAACCGTGTGTAATTTTTGTGTTAACTTTTTGCAGTAACATCAACTTTAATTAAACTTCCATTGAGAGGCGCAGCAACGCGCACCGGGTATTAGCTAGTATAAAATAAAATACCTGTCCGCCTGTAATTAAAAATGATTCAAGTTGAATGGAAAAAAAATACGTTAAATTATTTCTAAAGTATTCAGACATTCACCTTGAATGTAATAAGAAAAAAAAATTGCTAAACCAAAAGAAGAAGCAAAAAATTGTAAAGAAAACCAAATATTAAAAGCCAGAAGAATAATCAATGAACAAATGAAAATTTTTACCAACTTATTGGATTATTATGGATATAAAATATACTTTAAATGTAAAATGACTTTAATCAATTTAGTCAATTATCAAGTAATAGTGTCTGGACAGATTTAAAAATAAAAGATTTATTTTTATCTGTAATGAACAGTAACATTATTGATTAATTTTAAGAAAATGTTTACAAAATTTTTGCAATATTAAAGTTTCTATTATCCAGAAAATTGTTTTTTATAAAATTTTTACTTATTTATTACTTCACCTAATAATTTAATTGGCGCATCAGATCTTGGAGGTGCTGAACCTATTTTAGCTACTCTTTCTTATATAGAGAGTAAGCAATGCGACCCTAGCACTTTCTCTTTAGTTTGTGATCTGAAGTTTTGTGATATTCTCCGAGGTTCTATCCCTCTAATGTAGGTTTGACTGTCATCTACAGGTTTCTATTTAAAAATTTCTTTGCTACAGCATTTTGAATCATTCACTCTCCGTGGTCAAACCAAATTATTCGCGCATATCTTTTTAACAAAATCTGCACTGTTAGACGAAGCTCGTAAAATTTTAGGGGGCCTTTCAGTTTCATTCAACAAAGTGAAGCGGAAGATATTTGTTTGTTTGGCCGACTTAACATTTATTTATTTTATATTTGCTTCCATACCACACAGTAAATGTGAATAACAAGCGTTTGCAGACTTTCCCTTCCGAGTGCGACTAGATAATACTTTCTATTTATTTATAATTACAATATTAATTATATTTTTATATATTAAATTATATTTGGGCACCATGGTGATTTGTAAAGAAAAATAATTTTCCAATAATTTTTTTTTTTTAAATACTTTTTAACCTGACCGAGAATCGAACTTTGGCCTCGGTTGGTAAGCTAAATTACACACTTCGTCAAGGCCCTCCCCTTATTAATGTTGTTGAAGTTATAAAAGAATCTCAATATCCAAATTCAAAATGACCTAATGTTTTGTATCCTAAAAGTTCGTATCAAAGAAAAGTGAAATGATAAAAAAAAGCCTAGAATAAAAACAAATGAGTTGATAGGGTTATCTTCGATAGATGAATTTTTTCATTAACATATCGTAATATGTTATTAGATATAAGCCTCTCAAAGTATAGACTCACATTTGCTAATCATTAATATATTATTACAAATCCAAAACTAAAACTAACTTTTTAAACCATAATTTCAGTTGAAAGTTTCTGCCAAACTTAAATCCTCATTCCATATTCATTCTTCTAATTATGACGAATTAGTAAAAGACTAATTTTTTCTAATTGCGCAAATACACAAATAAACAACTTATGTTGGAAATAACTTTATATAACGCACACACACATTCACACATTTTCAAGAATTCAAGTGTTGAACGGAAACAATTAAAAGTCAAAAAAAAAAAAAATACAAAAACAACAAATTACTTCTATTTAATTTTTGGAACACCAACATTGGATACAAAATGATGTTAATTGACCAAATTAATTAATCTTTTTGGTTGTCTGACATGGTGGTTATCTGTCTTTTTCAACAGCAGCTTTCAATTTGACTTCTGTTCTTTAATTTTTTTCTTATTTTGGTTATTTTTTCTTATTATATTTTCATTGAATTCACCTAACCATTATTAAATAGCATTATGTTGGAGTTTTAGTGTATATATATATATATATATATATATATTGTTGTTAAATGTTGATGATGTTGTTTGTGCAGCTTTTAAGTTTTACTTTGATTGTTGATTTAAGGAATAGAAATTTATTATACATTTTTCTTTTAAAAGATTTGTGGAAAATTGTTAAATTAATGAATCAATTATACAGTGGTGTACCAAACTAATAATGTTTTGCTTTTAAGTCTTTCAGGTTTTTTTGTTTTTCTTTTTTTTTTTTGTTGATCTATTAGGTTTAATTATGTTGATTTTGATTTTTATATTGTATACTTTTGGTATATACATAATAATATGTTGTTAGTTATGTGTAATAATTTGCTATGCTGGTGGAAATACAGTACAACATTGATTACATATTTTATACAGACAACAGCCAAAATAAAATAAAAAAAATTTAACATTGTCAGACACAATGTAATTTTTTGTAATTATTTAAAAAAAAAATTGTTTACAGTTAGAATGATTAGCATAGGGTATTAGTTATTTATTCAATAGTTTAAATGCTATATTATAGCCAATCTAATAATTGTTTTTTAAAATAGTAGGCCTCCAACTCGTAATTCGTATATCCTATAGTTCAAAAGAATATTTTAGGAAGTATTAATTCTGAAATCCGAATCAGTTGGGATTTTAAAATCCAAATTATTTACAAAATTATAATATACAGAGTATTCCCTAATTAGGTGCACTGTTTTATATCACTGTGTTAACACTTATTACTATGACTGTACATAAATTTATTGGATTGTGAGCTTCAATAAACTACATTGAAACAGAGTTAAAACCAAAATCATGAAAGCCATATTAAAACAAAAAAATATTGAAATATTATTTATGTCTTTATACTTGAGAATAAGAAGAGCTCTATCTTAGTTTATACAATAAACTTATGTATTCATAATTATCTATACAATGATATTATATAGCCTTGAACTAAATAGGGAAACACCCTGTATGATATTTATTTAAATAAAGCCTTTACATCTGGATTTTGTTGCATAATATTCATATTTCTTTAACGGATTGAAGGGATAGCCTCACAGTATTTAATTCACTTCAACTTCTATATGATTTGTAAAAATATATTCTAAGAAAATCAAAATACTTGACACTAAAATTGCAGACAATATTTGAAAAACAGAAGAAGCAAGCGTCTCATGCATCATTTTAAAAAATTCAAAAGTGTTGTATTCTACACATGTAGAATACATAGGAATTAGGAATGTTTAAATCTTAATATTTAAAATTTACTTCTCAATCTATAATTGCCAAAGTAATTCAAAACCTTAAATGAATGTCAGATTGTTAGGCATTATCAGAAAATAAAGTAAATATTAACAGATTAAATTCCAATCTATTTTATAAAACGTTGGGTTTTGTTAGACAAATTAGCGCAATAATAAAAAAAAAGAAACAATATATCAAAAGAAATATAGGTATACCATTTAACTATAGGATAATATTTTTATATACGTTATTCTAGTTTTAATAATTTTAATCAATTATACAACTCTTTGTATAGAAAAAATTAAAAGTTGAAAACTTTTCGATATAGTACATAGTTTTGATATCGATTATTAAAATCGATTCTTCTATCATATGTTATAAATTAATAGGATTCTTTAGCAGAAAATTTTTAGGATCAAAAATATTTGACAATCTGCGATACCTAGTTTTGAAATCGGTTATTGAAATCGACTTTTCTAACTATAAGAATCTTTGATAACTTTAGTTTTGATATTGAATATTAAAATCGATTCTTCTGTCAAACTATGCTTTTGAATTATCATATATGCTGTTTGATGCGCTATGCAAAATGTTGAAAGCGTTAAAGTGACATTTAATGTAAACAAAATAAGTAAATAAACGTAAATAAAACAATTAGCTGTCAAAGTAGCGCAGAAGTTAAAAGTGGAAACATTTTAATTACTTTCATTGTGTGCATTTGTATTGTTTTCCATATGTTTTTGAAGTAGAATTTCAACGTTGTTGGCTGCGCTCATTGTGTTCAGAAGGTGAAAGTAGACACTCATGCTAATATGAAACCTATTAAAATTTTGTAGCGTAATAACAATTTTAAAATAGATTTATAATACCATTACATATATATGTATATTTTTATTAGATAAATAGATGTTTAAAAATTTAATTAAAAAAACATACACAAGGTCTGGGAAAATAATTATATTGATTATTTTAAAGTTCGAAAGAATATTAAAGAGGAGGAGGTAATGAATTTATGCGTACAAAAAAATGTTTTAATGGTTTTTGGTTTTAATTTTTTTTTTTTTGAAAATATTTTGTAAAAATCAATGATTCAATTAATTTTATAATTTTTTTTTTTTTTTTTTTTTTTTTATTTTAAACAAAATAAATCCAATGTACATTGTTAGTAATTAAACTTTGATTTTAGACCTAACACCAACTTGTTGATTCCGATTATGTTTAAAAAAAAATTAAATGTATTGGGTTTAAACAAACAAATTGAATTGAATTAAATTTAATTAAATTTATAGAAAATTTATGTAATTTAAAAATTTCCAATTCGTATTATTAATAGTTTCTTAATATTAAATACTTAATTTTAATTTAGTATTTTTTTTTTTTAATTTAGTTCAATTAAAAGAAATGTTCTGCTAATAATGTGATTATAACTTAAGGAGTGTCGATTTTAAATTCTTAACGCTTTATATGATCTCTTAATAAATTTAATTAATGCTTTATTTTTTCTCTATATGTTCTTATTAATTACTTGTATAAAACAAAGTTTTATTTGTAGCAGACACATAAATTAATATTAAATTTACTTTTAATAAAGTAAAAATAATTAATATTGAATAGATATTGGATTAGTTAGTTTTGATTAAGAAATTAAATTGATTATTTTTGGATTTAAAGTTAAAATTGAATTTATAAATGTTTTACTTAAGGTTTATTTCTTTTTATGAACATAGTTCACATGGTATACTTAATTTGGCATTACGTTTGTGACACTGTGAAACGATTGGGGTGGGTTTCGAATTGAGATTGTTCAAGTAACTGCCATACAACTTCTTTGTTTTTATATGAAAACTGGGTCAATTGTAGTTAGCAGGATACTTATATCATTATTACTTCTTATTTTATAACTGCAAGAACGGTTGGTTTAGAGTCGGAGACTGTCGGTTGTTTTAGAGTCGGAGACTGTCTACTCTACCCCAGTCTTCGTTTTTCTATCTTTTGGTTTATTTTAAGTCTATCTTCTTTATTATACTTTAAATGGATTTTTAATATTAAATTTAAGAAAGTTTGAAACAGTGTGCCTCCTAATTGAATGTTTGCTATGTTCCGCTATATAAACCCTTGTGAAAAGTACCCGGCGCCTACAACTTCATTTCTAGAAGTCATATGATTATTCTCTGTTATGCTATAAGTAAATACATTAATCAGGGGTTTAATTTAAATAATAAACAATTGTATACAATGTTTAGATTACAAAAATAAGTAACAAAGTAAACTAGTTTGACAAATGTCATTCAAAATAAAGGGTAGGTTACCTTTGACATTAGTGTACAAAACGCCATTAGAACTTGCCTTATTACTTCATTACTTATATACACTTATATACCATATATGATCAGATTATAGAAATAAGTAAAAAAGTAAACTAGTTTAACAAATGTCGTTCAAACTATAGAGTAGGTTAACTTTGACATTAGTGTTCTAAATAAAGCTGTAGCTTGCCTAATTACTTGCTGTTTTACTTCACAAACTAATCTAAGAAATTGGAATAATTGTTAGAGTATAGTTAAGTTCTTTGTCAATTTCAATACCCTTCTACCATAATTTAAAGTTTTTAAACAAAATGTAATTGGCAAATTTTTTACAAGATAATGAAGTTAATTAATTTTTAATGAAAATGACATGGCATTGATTTAAAGTAATTTGATTTTTTCCCCAGAAAAAAAAACAAACATTTTTATACAAAGAATAAATTTATCTTAAATTTCCTTTAAGATATTTTAAGTATCTTCGAAATTTGTTTAAGTATTCTTAATGTCATTAAAAGAATACAAAAAAAAAAATTGGTTCTTGTCTTCCATAGAAATTTTGCTGTTCAATTAGACAATGTCATTTTTTTGTTTTTTTGTGCTCTAATACTTAAGAACTTTGAAGATTCAATCCAATCAAAGAGGATTAAATGTTTTTAGAAGGAAAGAGACAAAATAATAATTGGTATAGGAAAAATCAATATTATATTCATTATTTTTATTGTTAGGGGCAACAAATTTATGCTTAAGTCTTCTTTTTTTTTTTTTTTTAACTTTCTGATATTTTTTTTTCTTAACCTGAAATAAATCAAAAAGAAAATTAAATGTGATATAATTTTGAATTAAATATTTTTGTTTAAGTTTTGATTGTACTTAAATATTAAATGAAGAAGGTTTTCTTTAAACCTAATTGGATTTATTGTTATTCTTAATTATTTAGAATATAAAAATTTACTTTTTACTTTATTGTAAAGTTTGTAATATCTGGTTGTTTTATTTGGGAGATCCTAGATGTAGTGGCCCAGTTAAGCCCATCAAACAAAGCATTCATATCAAATTTAATTAAAATCGATTGAAATTTTGATATTTTTAATTTGTGAAGAATGCATCAATCCAATCATTACATCCAATTGGATGTAATTTACGCAAGTAATTGTGTTTACAGGCGCACACACACACCCACTGGTGTGATAAGAGATGGTAATAGGTGTGCCGTGCGACAAAGGAAGAAACATCCCAAATGCAAGTTTTTTTTTTAAATATACTAGGGACCCTGTGCCCTTTATCCTGTGTACGTAATTTAAAAAAGAAACTTTTTTATCATTTCATCATATTCAGAGACATATTTATTATTTGTTGGGCTCAAAAATATTTAATACTGCTACAAACAAAATCGAACTCTACTTTCATACAATAAATACTGAGCAATATAATTATATTCCTAATCCTTTTTCAAGTAATGCCGAAAATTCATTCAAAACACTTTCTCTACAAATTTAAGAGGAGTTTGTGCAATTTAGGGCTGACGGGACTTTTAAACTGCTATTCAATGAAGTTTCATTGGATGTTTTCTTGATTGCAGTTAAGGAAGAATATCCTAAGTTTTGACCACGCTACATCTGCTTTGCTTTCATTTTCAATAACATATGTATGAGAGCTAAGTTTTTCAACTCTAGTTTTAATAAAAAATAATAAACGATCGTGCTTAAAGAGCATTGACCAAGAACTTTGGATTGCACTTTTAAACATTGAGACGAATATAAAACATTTGAATTCAATGAAATAAGCCCAGGTATTACATCAGTTATTAGTAATAGTTTTACTTTTACCCTTTTTATAACAGTTATGTATGTTGACAAAGGTTGGCAATCACTGCTATATAGTATTAATACTGAAAAAAAGCTATTAAGTCTATTAAGGACAGTGCGCGATAACTTTAGTAGAGATTAAATTTTGAGATTAATGAAATTTTAATAAGGAAGATCTATACCGGAATCTAGATATGACATGAGAAACGGGACGAGGTCAGGATAAAGTCACAAAAAGGAAGACGGAGATAAAAAAATCCTTAATTATAAAACTGTAATTCTATGGTATACATAGATATCATAACATATCAATTGTTTTTTTAAATATATGAAAATATATAAAAAATTAGACATGGTGTAAATGTTAATTAAAAAAAACGGTTAAAGGAACTCAACAAAACATTCTTTTAAACTTTTCCCTAATTCAAAAAAGAAGAAGGTAATACTTCCCAAAATAGGAGGTAATTTATTTTGAAAATTTTTTTTTTGACCAATAGTTACTAAACACCAAGCCTGCCAATAGAGTCAACTCCATTTTCAAGGACTTCACGCATACAAAATGTGAAGCCAATCGATCAAATCGTTTCTAATTTAGAGTAAAGTAATGACAAAACTTATAAAAAGCTGTTGGGCAAACGGAACCTAACAAACATTTTTTGAGGTTTCTTTTTAACCAAGGCAGTACTTCGCAAAATTGGACAAAATTTACTTCCAAAATTTTAAATTTTGGGAAAATTTAAAATTCCAAAGTGTCAATTCAATTCTCAAGGAGTATTATGTATATTAAAATTGACCACAGCCCAACTTGGGGGTCCGTTAGAGCAAAATTTTTAGCCCTGGATTTCTTTACGTTCCCAAATACCTCTATATACAAGTTTTCATGAGTCTATTCGCTACATACAAACAAACAATTTTCGCTTTTATATATATAGATAGATATAGATTTTTCAGTATACACTTTTCACATTGTGTTATTTTGAAAATGTGCTTTTTTAAAACGCTGACTGCTTGCTTACTTTATATACCTATCTATTTTTCAAACTTTTTATTCTACAACTGTAAATAAAATTATTTTCAATATCAAAAATTGATGATGATTATCTTAAGATTTTTTTTTTAATTTAACTTTAAAATAAATTATTGTCTAGTCTGTAATTTTTTTAATATATCAGACTAAATTAATCCTCTACGCAATCATAAATAAATACAAAATTTTTTTGAAATGAATTATAAAATGTAATTATTATAACGTTTTTTTTCTTATATAGACGCAATAAATTCAAGACAGTACAGTACAATAGAATATTGTTTGCCTTTTAAGGAATCAATTATGAAATATTTCAATTATTTTTTCATTCGCCATTTTCCACTCGAGTATATTTTCTCTTCTTCTAACATTTTTTCATGAATGAAGTATTGAAAAATTATTAAAAGTGTTTTGTTTCATTTTGTTTGTATACAATATGAATTCGGTTTGATTTGATTGTTTTGTTTCAACATTTTGTCATATACTTTTTAAAATTGATTGGTGCATTTAATTAAATAAAACAATCAATAGTAAGTTGGTGATAAACCTCTAGAGATGAAATGAAATTATGTGTATTTTATATAGCGTAGAAATGTTTTACAGGCACTTTGTTTTCGTATTCAAACAAATGAATAGTAAACTTTTTTATACCTGTATCACTTTAAGTCAAAAGGGTATACTAAATTTGCAATTACGTTTGTGACACAGGTAAGTGGGGTAATTATAGACCCAAAGACATGGAACGGATTAAAATCGAAAAGTAAATTCATGCAGCTATGTATGCCCGTCCGCATGTCATTTCCAATGATAAAAAAAAGAAAGGTTCTAGGATTTTGAAATTTTTACAAATTCGTTTGTATGTCATAGCCGTCATCGCTATTGAACTCCAGCTATTTTGCTCCATGGGTTCGAGTAGCTAACATAAAACTTCTTTATACCCGTATGACTATATAGTCAAAGGGAATAATAAATTTGCCATTACGTTTGTGACGTAGAGAAGAAGGGGAGGTAGATATAGACTCAAAGGTATGGATCGGATCAGAATCGAAAAAAAAATCGATTTAGCTATGTATGTCCGTCCGTCCGTCCGCACGATAACTCAAAAACTAAAGGAGCTAGGATCTTGAAATTTTCGCAAATTCGTGTTTTTGCAATAGCCGTCAGCTATTTAAATCCAGTCATTTTGATCCATGAGTTCGGTGGCTGCCATACAACTTCTTTTTTTATATGAGTATTTCTCTGTACCTATTAAAGCTGGGTGTCTGAAATTTTGCCAAAAATAGTTTAAATAGTTTAGTGCAATGGCCAAAGTTACTGCAAAATTTGGTTGGTCTAATGCAAAGGGTTCGAGTAGGTTCCATACAACTTCTTATTTTATATGAGCATTACTCTCTACCTATTGAAGTTGGGTGTCTGAAATTTTGCCAAAAATAGTTTAGTGCAATGGCCAAAGTTACTGCAAAATTTGGTTGGTCTACTGCAAAGGGTTCGAGTAGCTGCTATACAACTCCTTCTTTTATATGAGCATTACACTACACCTAATAAAGCTGGTATGTTTGAAATTTTGCCAAAAGTAATTAATGTTTGTAATAATAATGATGTAATGTTTATATAACGGTATCCCAGAGTTGACACAGTATCCCAGAGTTGACACAGTCTACTCTACTACACTCTTCCTCGTTTTTTATATGAAATTATATCTATACATGGTAAAACTAGTTTAGTTTTATGGCCAAAGTTTGTGCAAAATTTATTGGTCTACTGCAGTGGGTTCGAGTAGTTGCCATACAGCTTCATATTTCACATGAGCATCATTACTCCGTACGTAATACAGCTGGATGTTTAAAATTTTGTCAATACAAGTTAAATTTAATTACCAACGTTTAATAAAATATAGGTGGTGTAGTAGAAGAGGTTTGAAGAGCTGCATTTCAACTTATATTTTCTTTTATTCATAACTGAAAGCCTAATAAGTTGTGTATTTAAAATTTTTCCAAAACTAATTAATCGGATGATATAATGTTTATATTGCGGTCATACGGATATCCCAGAGTTGACATATTCTACTCTTCTACACTCTTCCTCGTTATTCAATTAAATTTAATTTTAATTATTATATTTTTATTATTAAATTATAGGAGCATTGAACTGTGATGATGTAGGTGAAATAACGGATATCAAAAAAATATTCTGAAGTTCGTAGAACCTTATAGTTTTTTAATACAGTAATTTAAATTAAAACACGAAATAAAACAGTTTTTATATTTCATGCAATAGTAATTATTAAAAGTAAAAATTTAGCATAGTTTAACTAATTCATGTCTTTGTTTCTGTTGTTTAAAATTAAAAAAAAAAACTTAAAAGAAAAATTAAGTTAGTAGGAAACATGTTTTCTTTGATAAGAAAGAAAGAATGTAAATTTTTTACAATTAATACTGGTTTTGTAAATTTTTTAATTTACATTTCATGTTCTTAATAATTTTTCATTTACAAATTCCCATCTACAAATTTGCATCCACATTTAAATTCTTTGTTTAGTCCAAATTTAAAAACATGCAACTTGAATAAAAGGAATATTTTAAAAACTTATTAGATATATTCTATTGTATTGATTGTATGAATTTAAATTTTAATCTTAAGCACTAGAAATGGTTTTTTTTTGTAAGTGCTAACACCTCAACTACTAATAAATGTGTCTATACCATAGGTATATGTTGGAACAGAGTTGTCATATTATTTTCTTCCCATATGCAATTTAAACATGAGATAGTACTAGACCCTTAGATACAATTCAATTTTTGTTCATATTGTAATATATTTATATTCGAATTATATGGTATTTCTGCATCTGTGTTATATTATTAAATTAAATTAGTTGTATTTTTATAATAGTGCATTTTTTATTTAAGATATATAGATATTAATTAATGATTAAGCCATTAATTTGAACCCAATAGCGAAGAGTAGCTTAGTCGATTCCAAAACCAGATAAGAGTTTTTTTCGCTTTCACTAAGATTCGAACCCGTGCCTCTTGCATGAATGGTCGGCATTCTAAAAACTGTGCCACGCAGCTGTATTTTCAAATTTTATTAATTAATTATGAGGTTCATTTACAGATATATTAATAACTATATATAATAAAAATTGAAGTGAAAACATCGATGTGAAATAAGCCTCTGCGGAACAAATGTCCCCAGTTGTTTTTTCACATTTTTTCTTATTGGTTGTAAAAAAACTTTGCACTTTTTCTTATTGGTATGCTCAAAACTTATTAAATGTAAAATAATACCTATGATAGAGGGCTTTATTTCCCCAGGTATTTTTGCACGTCAACTTTAAAACTTAAATTTCATATACTATATCTTCGAATAATGTACAGTTTTAGAAAACTAAAATATAAACAAGGGTCACGCTGTTGACCTTACGGCTACCATAGCGAGATATATATGTGAGATTCTAAGTAAGGAGAAGTTATCAAGTTGAATTTAAAATCAGGTTATTCCCTTTTACCAGAATATTTAAATAAATGTATACGAAATTCTGAATAAAGAAGGAATTATATATCATAAAAATAATTAATTAAAAACAAAATTGCTTTTGTGACCAAGTATATGCTACTTATAAATTAATAGAAAGTGTTGGAAGTGATGCACAATAGTTCGCAATCCTTAGGTGTTAGGATGATACATGTTAACCCCCATATGAAAAAGCAACAATCAGGTCTAACATAATGGAAGAACTTTCATTGAGTTGAACATTTGTTGAGTTGAAGTTTGAGAATTTTACAACCCTGGAAAAAATATTTTAATCAATAAATTGCAATACTTGTTGAAAACTAATAAATCAAATAAATCAAATCTATCCATTTTACATCAATACTTAATTTCAGTAATTTTTTTTTAAAATCTACAAACCAGTTTCTCGTCAATGTAAAAAATTCTATTTAAAAAACAACGAAACTTTTTGACATTTCTTTTATTTTTTTCAACTTTAACTTAAGTTCATCATCCATGAAAGTTTTTATTCGTAAAAGTTTTTCAATAAAAAAACAAAAAATGAAAAATAATTAATTTTCCAATCAATTAAAATTTTCAAAAAAATAAAACAAAGTCCAAATTAAAAAGGAATCGTTAAAAAACTTAAAATATATTTCAAAAACAAAAAAATCCTTTTATTATCCTTTTTTTGGTTTTTGTTGTTTTTTTATTTTAAAACAAACTTCATGCAAATAAAATTCAAAATAAAACAAAATAACCCAAAAACAATATTAATGGCTGTAATTCTGTTTAATAATCAATATCAAAATATCTTTGAGCCATTTGTTCATTACGGTTTAAGTTAAACACCATTTACTGAAAACTTTTTATTTTGCGGACAAAGTAAAACTTTTTTAGTTTTTTCAACTGTTAAAATAACGGGAATAAAGGATTTCCCAAAATTTAAGCAAAAAATGGTATAAAGAGTGAAAACTTTAAAGATCCCCTTTTAAATTTGAAAATACATCTAACGAAAAGATTAAGAGATTTATTTTTTTAGTTTTTCTTTAATTTTTCCATTGAATAAACTTTTAAAAACTCATTAAAGTTAACCAAAGCTATGAAACCAAACCTAAAAAATCTTAAACAACAGTAGAAAATTTAGAAAACTAAAATGGAAATTGGAATAACAAATAAATGAAAAACAAATTTTTATCACATTCATCAATAAACTCTTTATGCAAGTATATACTCAAATAGCTCTTTCAATTCCTTTTAAATTGGACATACTTGGACAAGGATGCACAACCACATATACTCAAATGTAATTTTATTTTAGTAATAAAGTAAGTATAATATGGATGTACGAAAAAAGTCCTCAGAAAGAAAATGAAAAAGGTCCTCAAAATACAATTTTTATGAAAGTCCCCAAAATAAATTAAAAATGCTCTATTGCTTTTATTAAAAACTTAACTAAAATTTGAATAACCAAGTATCCATTTTTTTTAAGTTGAAAATTAAGTTTGTCCCGAACATATATTTATATATACTCTTTTACAGCAATATACAACAATTTTTCATAAACATTCAACATTTTTGGCTATTCTACCGGAAATCGGAATAAGGGGTACTGCTAATAATTTACTTTACTCATATCTTAATAATAGAAAAACTATGACAAAAATTAATGGGGTTTTCAGTAATGAAAATATTATAAATATTGGTGTTCCTCAAGGATCAGTACTTGGTCCCACACTGTATTTACTTTATATTCATAATATCCAGTATACGAATTTGAGGGCTGACTATAAGATCTTCGCTGATGATACTCTACTTATTTATAATGCTAGAACCTGTGAAGAACTTGAAAGTCTTGTAAATACTGATTTGGGGATATATGAAAGTTGGCTTAAAGGTAATAAATTAACTATTAATGCGGAAAAAACAAAATATATAGTATATAAAATAAAAAATAAAATTGATATAAATCCGAATCTATTGGTAAATAAGACTAAAATTGAAAGAGTTACTACTTATAAATACCTTGGGGTTGTAATAGATGAAAAACTAAAGTGGGAAGATCATATTAATAGATTAGTAAAAAAAATTGTGCCTCTGCTTGGTGCCTTCAAAAGAAGTGGAATTATGTTGAATAAACAAACTGCAGATAAGCTTTATTATTCTCATATTATCTCGCACATCAGATACAATTTATGTAATTGGTCCAGCTGTTCATTACGGTTGAAAGATAAAATTTGTGTTTTAATAAACAAAGCCATAAAATGCTTACATAAGTACGATTGGCTTACCCCAACAAACGAAATTTTTAAGCGCACCGGATATCTGAAGTTACACGAACTCATCATTTTGGAAAAATCTAAACTAATTTTCAAAATAGAAAAAGGGGTTTATAAAAAAAACGTCATAATTACCAAAAGAAATAATATTCATAATTACAATACAAGAAGGTTGAACAATTTAAATCATGCCAAATCAAGAATAGAGTTATCACGCAATAGCTGTCTCTCGTCATCAATAAGAATTTATAATAAATTGCCAATGGATTTAAAAAGAAGCTCAAACTTGAATATTTTTGTCAAAAAACTGAAACAATTACTAAAGAATAATGCTACATTTGTAAATGGCTTAACGCAGGAGTGAAACAATGCTTATAGCATATAATGTTATGAGCTACGATATTGTATTTATGTAATTATATATGTATATATGTAAATATATTAAAATTTTAAATTTACTTTGTTAATAATATTAGGAAGTAACTGCGATGTTTTATACCAAAACTATAAGTTTTGTTTATATCAAAGTTACAAAATAAAACAAAAAATAAAATTACAAAAATAAATGCTCTACTTTTAAGGAAAAAAAAAAAAAAATGTAAAAAAAATATGTATATCACTAAGTAAATTTAAACAATAAATAAAATAAAATAAAAAAAAAAAAAAATAACTAGTATCCGAGTAGCACCAAATGATTATATATAAAAGATAGCTGGTGTTGCCAGCTTTCAAAAAATATATAGCTTTAATGGCGCATGTTATCCTTTAAGGACGAAAAGGACATTTAAAAGTATCCTTGTTATTTTAGTCTATTTTACAAAAACCGTTATAACTAGCAATCTGTTCAATATATATATATTCAATCAAAACTATTAATTAAGATGACGGTCTGGAGAATATTTTAACGTTTATTTGATGACAATAGGTGCTGCCGTTTTGGAGATATTGCAATTTCAAGTGGAAATTTAAAACAAAAAAAAATAAAATTTTGAACTTTCAAAAAAACCACTATAACTATGAAATTTTCAAAAACACTCTGTATTTTTTATTATACTGTTAGAAAGGTCTTTTAACACTTTTTCCAACGGTATATAATAAGTATGATATATGTTGATAAATAGCGCCACCAGAGAACATGAATGAAAAACTGACACAACAATTTTATTAAAAAATACATTTTCATACTTTATTTCTCATAAATTTATTTTGCTTTTTGTTGGGATGGTGTCATAATTCCAAAAAAAATAGGGCTATTTATCAGCATATACCATACTTATTATATACCGTTGGAAAAAGTGTTAAAAGACCTTTCTAACAGTATAATAAAAAATACAGGATGTTTTTGAAAATGTCATAGTTATAGTGGTTTTTTTGAAAGTTCAAAATTTTTTTTGTTTTTTGTTTTAAATTTCCACTTGAAATTGCAATATCTCCAAAACGGCAGCACCTATCGTCATCAAATAAACGTTAAAATATTCTCCAGACCGTCATCTTAATTAATAGTTTTGATTGAATATATATATATTGAACAGATTGCTAGTTATAACGGTTTTTGTAAAATAGACTAAAATAACAAGGATACTTTTAAATGTCCTTTTCGTCCTTAAAGGATAACATGCGCCATTAAAGCTATATATTTTTTGAAAGCTGGCAACACCAGCTATCTTTTATATATAATCATTTGGTGCTACTCGGATACTAGTTATTTTTTTTTTTTTTTATTTTATTTTATTTATTGTTTAAATTTACTTAGTGATATACATATTTTTTTTACATTTTTTTTTTTTTTTCCTTAAAAAAGGATAACATGCGTATAATTAAAGCTATATATTTTTTGAAAGCTGGCAACACCAGCTATCTTTTATATATAGTCATTTGGTGCTACGCGGATACTAGTTAAACCGTAGAATCCCCACATTTTTTTATCCAAATTAAACATTTCATCATAAGTATTTATTATATCAAAAAGTGTTTAATTTGGATGAAAAAATGTTGAATGTTTATGAAAAATTGTTGTATATTGCTGTAAAAGAGTATATAATATGTATATTTATTTTAGTTATTCCTTTTCCAATCTTTTAAGAAGTACATATAGGGTAATCACCAAGTCTATTTAGACTAGGCATCAGTTTCTTTAATCGTTATATTCATCAAGCCGTTGATTACTCGGCTGTAGCTCTTGTATAAAATTATGAATACACAAATGTTAATTTTTGTGCGCCATCTAATATCCGTCATAATAGTTATTTTTATATTTATATTAAATCTTATATTATATTACGATATTAACTAATAAGATATAATTAAACAATATTGCGATATTTTCTTTTAGAGATGATCTGACCAGGGTTTGAAACCCTGGAGAGCTTCCACGTGAAAGGCGGCGTTTGAAACACCATTGGTCAAATATATATATATATGTATATACATATATATGTAAAGGTAAGTTCCGAATTTACAAAATTATAACAGGACGTTTGGGGGTGACAGCCCTATTTTTAAAATGCTTTCTAATTAATGATATATATACATATGCAAAATAGTTAGGAGAATTTTTAGAGTTAAATACAAAATAAGAACTCCAATAATTTGTTCAACGGGGATTTGAGGGAGGCAGTTTTCATTATATTAGCATCTTTTTTATGCAAAATATTTAGAAGGGGTTTTAAAGTTGTTTAGAAAATGAAGAATGCAATAATTGGTTTAGTGGGGCGGCAGATTCCTTTATATTAAATATTATTATAATAGGGATAGAAAAGACCAATAATGTTTTAGATTTCCTGGAATAAACTGTACCAATGCTTTTTCAAAGAACCACCTCACAACTAACTGAATCTAACTGTCATATATCCAATAAAAGTACTTTTGAGAATTCTTTTCATATGCGAAAATTGCTCAAATACAATTTTTATAAAGGTCCCCAAAATGAAGCAAAAAATTCCCGAAATTTTCCAACACTTTAGAAATTTTTTTTTGGTTTTTGGAAATTTTTTCATATAGACCAAAAAAGCTTCATCTATAATTCGTTTAGTTTGATTGGTTCGTAATAGTTTGAATTCTTTGCATTTCTAATTTGTGTAGGACTTTTAACTTAACATTCTAGGTTTTTTTGTGGTCCAAAGTATAATTTTGGTTGTTGGTTCTAAATAATACTTTTCTAAATGTATATATATATACGTATATGTAAAAAAAAACAAAATTTAAGTAACAAAGTAGGAACAGAATCATTTATGAATAAATTATTGATCGTATTTTTCTGGTGTTTATGGAAACATTAGGTTAATAAAAAAAATACAAATGTGAACTACTATTGGTAAATTTTGGGTTGCCATATGGTTTTAGTTTGGAGTACAAATGAAATTTCTCTTACAGATGTATATGCATTTCATAGTTTTAATAGAGCCCTAGAAAACTTTTAAGATCTGAACAAATAAATTTTGAATAAAACTTGAACATAGCGGACCACCAAACTCTTCTCCTATTCAATAAATATTAATATAACAAATTCTTAAAAGCAAACTAGAAAGTTAGATTAAACGGATGACATTACACGACGAGAGGTTTCCGAATAAACACAAATAAAACTAAATGCCTACATTCCTTCAGAAAGCTTGCAAAAAATATTAAGTTGTTAAATATAAGGCTTTAGAATAACACCTTGAGGGAAAAAAGAAAATAGCAAGATCTCAGTGGGCAGCAGAGCATTCCAAAAAGAAATGGCTATAACTCCAATACATACTTGGAAGCAGCGATGGCACCATATTGTTGATTTCAGCTATAACAACAATGTCACTACTGAATTCCCAAATTTGGTACTTTTTTGGGAAATCTAAAATATGGTACCACGGATTTTGGTATTATTTTGCTACAAATGCTATTTCTTTCTTAGGTGAAATGGTACTTTCCAATGATCCTGGGTTGGCATGGCTGCTTGTTTCAAACAACAATCATTAGTCAAATAGATTGAGGAGCTTTATGAAAGTTTCCAAGATAAATAAAATAATAATAAAAAACTTTGCAAATTCTTTTTAAGATTTAATTTCAGACAGTTCGAGATGTAAGTTAATACTTCCATCATGCAACAAAAGTTAAGTCATCATTGATTGTTTTTGGAATAACGCCATCTCTAAATAGAGTCGAAGGAAAAATTTCAGTTTCTTTAAATATTTTTATGCAAATTTAAAACAATTTTTTTTTTTAAATATTTGTTCCAATAAAATTTTGGAACCTGGTAATCTGCAATAGCAGTATAATTTAAATAAATTTTTTTTTCAATTTTACAAACTAAAAAAAAATTGCATTGAAATTCAATTTTTTCAGCACAATTATAAAAAAAAAAAATTACAAATATGTAGTGAGGAAAAACTAGTAAAAGCAAGTTACTTTGTTTTTATATACATAAGTGTATTTTTCTTTTAGTTTAACAATGGTTCAAAGTAATTTTTAATTGGTTTTATACAACATTCAACATGTTTTAGTACTTTTTTTTTAAGTTTAAAGAGTTTTTAGTAAATTTAAAAAAAAAATTTGGAAAAAATTAGCCTATATTGTTTTTCTCTGTCCATCTGTCCGTCCATTCGTCCATTCCTGTGTTTGAAAAAGTTTTAAACTTTTTAAAATACAGATAATTAAATGAAAGCTACTCGTTATGGAGCTACCCCAACATTTACCTACTGTCGCTACCACTAATTTTAAATGTCAATTTACTGTCTGAAAATCCAATTGGATTTCGAAGATTGTGTTGACAATCCATTTAAAAAAATTAACGAGAAAGGAAGTAAATAAATTGAAGATTTTTACAAGAAAATAAAATTAAAAAAAGAATTAAGAGGAGAATATGGTTTAACTCATTTATAGCCCGGAGGACTACTTTTGAATGATAATCTTATATTTTGGAAGTTTCATTGTCCAGACAGCGATGTTTTTAATTTTTATTTGCCAGCGCTGGCAACAGTACATTTTGATTACATTAGACAGTGACACTATGTAAACGTCAAGAACATCTCCCGAAATTCGAAAAAGCCAAATTAGGGTTTGAAAAAATCTTTTAAAAAAATCTTTTTAGTATTGTCCTCCATTTAAGCATTAGCTGCAAGGAGTCGAAAATCTGCCTAACCTGAATACACCCTAACTAGAATACATCTCCAATTTGCAAAAAGTGCAGTTCTACTATATATTATATCTATGTATTATATTTTAATTTGTGTTAACAGTTATACTTAATTACAAAGGGTTTCCTTAAAGTTGAAGAAAGTGTCTTTTGATTTTTTAAATTTTATTAACCTTTATTCAAAATGTAAAACTAATTCTGAAAAATTTTTTAATTTCGAAAACTTGCTTCTTTAACTCCCTTGGTTTTTTTCATCACTCGTTATTTTTTTGTTTTAATTTAACAAAGCGAAGGCACAAGATATGCACGTGCCAATTCTATATAGTTACATTTAAACGGTTTGCCTTGATTTTTAGTTTTTGCAATAGTAGAAATTTTTGCACCATTTGTTGCAATGTACCATTATATAGTTTCTAACTGATCCTAAATAAAGGCAAACAATATCTAGGAAATGTTGTATTAAATTTAGTAGTAACGAATATCAAATGTTAGAAATTTACTTAAAATAGAAAAAAAAGCATAAAATTTGGTTAACATCGACAACGAATGTAAATTTATTCAAAAATGTTATGACCTAATATAGAGTAACACTTCTGGAGTATTTGAAGACTACTTTAATTTTGGTTTTTTTTTGTTTTATTAAAAAATGAATACAAGTTTTTATAGACCAATGAGTTTAATTTTTTATGTAAATTTTTGCAGTTGAACTTTGTCTAAAAAATTTTTTTAAAGTGTTGTATAAGAGTTTTTTGTATGATTTTTAAAATAAGATTACAAACATTTTTAGAGCTTGTTAAAAATAATAAAATTTGAATTTAATTGCATTAATTGTCATTTTTCTTAGAAATAGATTTTGAACCTTAATTTTTTAATAAAAAAATTTGGTTCTGTTTTTTTTAAATGGTATATTAAAATTGAATAAATTTAAGATAAATATGTATAAATGTAATTTATGTATGTTAATTATTAAAATAGATTTTTAGAATTTTAATGAATTTAAGTGTTTTAGATTAAATTTTTATATTAAAGATTAAATTTTTGGAATTGATCACCTAAAATAACAACGTATGACGATATCAAAAACTCAAAATAGTGCAGGTTTGAGTTAATTTCCGAATTACTAATTTTAACAATTCTTTAAAATACAAAATTTTAATATGAGTTAGATTTCACAATAAATAAGTAAGATTACTAAAATTACCACACTCTTATAAGAATAAAAAGATTTCGCCGAATAAGTTCTTTGGACGCTACATAGCAGAGCGTTCGTTTGAATGTAATACTTTTTATTTATACATAAAGCGCCTATAATTATGTTAAGAAGATTTTGTTGTATGTTTGTTAAGTATTTAAAAATGTTTGGCTTAGTGGATCACGTAT
Source organism: Dolichopus griseipennis (assembly GCA_963082915.1). Classification (NCBI taxonomy): domain Eukaryota; kingdom Metazoa; phylum Arthropoda; class Insecta; order Diptera; family Dolichopodidae; genus Dolichopus; species Dolichopus griseipennis. Next base: position 94,526,349 of record OY720442.1, on the reverse strand, counting down.
AGTGGGTTTGCGTATCACCCGGAGGATCAAATAATAGTATCCTAACCTTAAGTAAATAGGTAAATAGTAACCGATGGTTTCAAAATATTGCATTATCATTTATAATATGGGGTCTTTGTGCCGTAGTGCTTAAGTACCTATCGCATCAACTGAGGGAGTGCAAAATCGACCCGCTCGGATCGTAAATTTTTTTTCAACGAAATTTCCTGAAAAAAGAAATTTTCATTACAATTCTCTCTTACGACCTAATACAATAATAGCATAATACAGTTTAATAATTATAATATACTACTTGTTTAATGTAATAATAGTATTCAAACCTATAATTCAGGGATAAGTAACCGATGGTTTTAAAATATTGCATTATCATTTATGATATTTAATATTAATAAATAAATAAATAAAACATGTTTAAGTAAACTGCTAGCTTCGAGTCATCCTTCCGAATTTTACTTCAAAATGATTTTTAAATTTGACGAACCCAATTAAAAAAAATTGAAAATGTTTTTGAAAAAAATGGTTCTAATTGCAAAGTTAAATTACCATTCGAAAGGGTAAAAAAGGTTCGAAAGTTGTTTGAAAAGTGAAAGAATTTCCCAATAGTAAGAAATATGAAAGTACTCATGCGTTCCCAACAAATATCCGAAACAGTGAATTGGACAATGGTTAACTTCAAAAAAAAATATGTAAGCGGTATAACTATGTTGTTGTTGTTGTTTTTGTTGATGTTGTTTTGATATGGTATTTGATATTCTATCCCATGTGCCTTCCTAACACATAGGCCATCCAGACCACCCATACGAGAATCGAACCCGCACCAACTCCCTTAACCCACCACCAATTCCTACTTTTTACTAGAATGACCAGCTACGAATTTTTTCTTTTATACATAATGCACATTTCGTCCGACGTACAGCATAAATGAATGCTAAACTTTGTAGACATTTCTGCATTTTAACATGTTGAACGCTGGACTTGTTATTGCTACACATATATCTAGAATTTTAAATTCATTAAATGTATAACAATTTATAGCATAGATTAGTGTTAAACTTATTATTGAATACAAAAAATTGAATAAAGAACTCAGATTTAATGAGGTATAACGTCCAATAGAATAGAATGTATCAATAAGAATTTATATGTTGTATTGTCTCGTGGTATAATTATTTATCATAATTGGTACAAAAAACTTAACACTCTTTTTATGAACAATTTAAAACCAAACCACGTACAATTTATGACGCTTTTATAAAGTTTTTTTTTAATTTTTGATTAAAAAACAAAATAAATGACAGTTTTTTTTTTTTTTGAAAATAATTTTAATTGAAATATCAGAAAATAATAGTCAATATTTTTCATTTAATTAAGTTTTTTTTTTTTTTTTTTTAATTCTTCAAAGAAATTTTATTTATGATCGGGTTTTATTAAAAAAAAATTAAATAGGTATATTATTTCAAGATATTTAATTTAAAATCACGGAAAATTAAAAAAGAAAATATATAAATGGAAAATATCTTTAAGAGTATCAATCATTTTCTTTGAAATATAATTAAGTTTACATCATGTCACATTCTCAGCGTTTCAATCATTTTCATTTTTTTTATTTTTTTTTTTTTGTTATAATTCATTTTTTCACCATTCACCATTTCTTATAAATGACATTTGACATTCTTTTGTAATATTTAAAAAAAATATATATATTTGTTTATATGTATATATTTTGATATATTAAAGAATTGTATTCCTTAAATATAATTGAAATAAAAAAAGAGCACTTGAAGATAAATCAAATTTGAGATGAGGTCTTTATTTTTTTTGTTTGTTATTTAATTAAGAAAAATTCAAAAGAGAAAAAGACGATGTTGACAGATGATAGAAAATGGTTTATTTATTTTAAAAATATGTTTTAGTAATATATTAACAAAATATTTTGAAGGTAATTTTTTTTTATTCTTGGAAAAATAAAACCACATAGAACTTGTGCACGTATGTAGAACAAAATATAATTGAATTTTTGTCAGCAGGAGATATAGATACCTTCCTCAAAGGAAGAGGAAAGGAGGTTTGAAAGCACTAGTAACTGTATATAAGAATGAAAGAAGATTTATTTTAAGCAATTGTCAATATTAATGTACCTAGATAATGTCTTAATATGATAAGGTGTGTTTCAAATACAAAAATTGAAAATTTGTATAAAACATTATTTCTGGATGATACTCCAACAAATAAACAAAGTACTGAAAGTAATCGATGCCAGGAAAGTAATGATTTAATAAATTTGTATTTGTATACTTTTGAATACTTTGACAGTTTCACATTGGAATATGTCAAAGTTGTCAATTTAACGTAAATGGTTTATTTTAATTTAAAATTTTTAAAATGTTTGAAGAAAAGTTTATTAGAGTTATAAATACAAATAATTAAAATTTCCAAGGGTTTTTAAAAAAGCACATTTTCAAAATTATATAGGGTTTCATAATGATTATCATTTATTTTTATAAAAATATATGGAAATATTATAATTTAGTTATTTCATTAATTTATTATTAATTATGAATAACAGTGAAATCAATATTTAGAATATAATTCCAATGCACTCAAGAAAATGTTTAGGTTTAATTTTAAAAAATAGGAATCGGATAAATTACTGATTAATAAAAACAGCAAAGTTTTAATTTTTAAGCCCTAATAGCCTTTCAATGGAGATGGTTCCCAAAATGTTTACTAAACAAACTTATGATAAATCTTGAGGATCTGTCTCCACCTTCCTGCACCCATCCTCTTCAATTTGTTCAGGTTTTAGGAATTTGTCTTAATTTAGGAACTTCAGCAAAATTGGATTGAAATTTTACCTAAAATTTTATTATCTAAGCAAAAATGGTTAAAACTAACAGACGCTTTTTTCAATTTTATGAAATTCTTTTAAGTTTAAGAAAAATCTTTAACATATATTTAAGTATAATTTCGGCGGGTATTTAAGTTACAGATTCTTAAAAACAGCAAAGTTTAAATTTTCGACTTTTAACAGCTCCTAAACAATGGTATTTGAATACACAATAATTTATCATATTATTCATAACTTAAATCCCCTCCAATGCCTATATTGGAATTATTCTACGGTTTTATAGTTTTGGTTATACGACTAATTAAAAGTTCAAAGTGTTTTTAAATTGATTTAAGTTTTTTTTTATTTGACTTACCATTAATTTCTGAAATGGTTAAATTCATTTCAAATCCTTTGCCTTATCTGATTTTTTAATAATATGAACTGTTCAGCGTTTAAAGAAAGGAATTTACCTCGTGCCAAACTGTTTTGTTTAAATTATTTCACTATAGATCGTGCCAGCCTAACGTTAACTCCAAATAGGTAATTAGTTTTAACGTGACAATTCTATTAAAGTTCAAGTTACACAAAAAGTGTTCCAAAGACGCGAGTCTATGCCATGCAATTTTGCAAAAAAAAGGAAACAAAAACAATAGAATTTTTAAAATTCTTTTGCATCTTTTGAAAATTATTATCTGTAAGATACATTTTTTTTTTGTAATGTGATATGAGATAATGATTCGTATAAATTCTCTAATGTAAAATTTAATTTTTTGTTTTCAGTTTAAATTGATTTTAAGACGTGCTCACGTCGTATGTGTTTAAAGAACATCAAAACAAGTTATTACTAATCGTTGAAAATATAAAGATTAAACTATCTGATAGATTTCATATAATGTTAATGTCTTCGTTTGTTTTTGTTCAAATTAAATTTATTGGACATTAATATGAAACGTAAAAATCTTTTATTTTAATTTTTATTTAAATTGAAATCAGACCTGAATCAAATTGTTGTTTATTACTCTAGTTATATGATATAAATCCTAGATGGTTGGCGTAAATATATGGCATTTAATTTAATAATGTATGCTTTATATTATGTATGTGCGTATAATAAAAAAAAAATTGAAGTGGATAAGATAAATGGTTCAATTGTTAGATGATCATTAAAATAGTTATAAAGAAACAGAGTGTTGGTTAAAGACAAAAAGTAGAATCTACAGAATATTCCAATATCATTTCAATAAAATTCCATTGCGACTAAATACTTTTAGTAATACAATAAAAAGTAGTAACGTGCAATGATCTTTTATATTGAAGTATTGCGCTCAAAAGTGAGATATTTGTTTTGCAATTTCAATTGATGTTTCAGTTACAATGATCTGTTAGATTCCCTTCTTAGGTATACTTTAGCTTAATAATTAAAAATAATTCATGAGTGGATGATCCTTACGAATACAATCAAAAAAACTATTACTTAATTTATAAATTGTTTACCGATTTAGATATAAACTACAACTTGAGTTTAGTTTTAACGGTAACACATTTTCGAGCGGAAGGCTGACAACTTAAAATCTGTGCTATTGGTCTTTTTCAACATCTCTACGACCTGTGTATCTATGCTTGACTAGAAGGTAAAAGTGTTCCATTCAAATTGAACATACTGAATGGCGTTCTCAAAAGTTTTAATCTATCTCTCCATTATCAGACCTAAGCAGATGTGATAAGATTCATGTCAAACTGAGCTTGATAATCGAAATCTGATCCGATTAAACAACGCTTGATCTTTTTCTTCTTGTAATAGACATTCCCTCTTTATTTTAATGGTTATTATATTGTTTCTTGCAAAGTAAATATTCAACGTTGAAGTCGTCAGAATTGCCTTTGGTTGCAGTGGTTGTTGTTAACACAATCCTATCTGATTTACAAACACTCATGCTATCAAAATGGTTTCTCGTTTATCTTCTCCTTTTTCCCCTTCATTGATATATGTCTTGGACATCACAAGTGTTTTTAATATCCTTATTCCTAACTCAATCCCTTCTATTACCTTTCCAGTTTTCTATCTTAAGATCAGCGCGTTTGTCGTTTTGAAATATTTGTTTTACATTCTACAGCATAAGCCTAAGACCCAAATTGCGAGTGTCAACTATTGGTTGATAAGCGATATTTGTCGCCTAAATTTATCAATCGATTATGTATCGATATTGTAAATGTCGCTTGTCAACTTTAGGCTGATAAAATTGTGAATTTTTCTTTGTCAACGGAATTTCCATATTGCAAATGTCAATATAGTTGATATTGTCAACTTTTTTTAGCGCCAAGAATTTTTTGGTTGATTGTAAACAAAAAGTGCTTGTTGTTTTTCAAAATTATTAAAAAACTATTTAAAATATTTCCAAAAATGTAAGTATTTTACTTTCTTGATAATTATTGCTAGAGTTGTAAAAAATTGATGTTATGTACATGTTTTTAGGAATGAAAAAAAAAGTAAAGTGGTCAGTAATAAAAGGCAATTAAACAGATTAGTGGAGTTGATGGAACTAAACCAAAACATAGCCAAAGGTATATGTCAAAAAATTATCTTGGATAAAAAATGGCAAGAATTTGCAACTGAATTAAATATTCTAGGACCTCCTGAACGTGACTGGCATGTCTGGCAAAAGGTAAGAAGTTTTTTTTTTTAATTATTGTTTATTATTTTAAATTAACATTTAATTTTTAAATAATTTTTTTAAATTATAGGTATGGAAGACTTAAAACATAAAACAAAAAAGAAGAAAATTGAAAATAAAAAGGGTATGACTAAAACTGGTGGTGGGCCAAGTAATTTTCAAACCTTTAGTGATACTGAAGAGGCAGTAATAAGTCTTCGAAAAATAGTTCTACTGAAGTCATTACAATTACTTTTATTTTTATTTTTATTGTCAAAAAAATACTCATTTAAAAATTTTTTTAAAAACAAAACTTAAATGTCAAGCAAAATTTTAAATAATAAATTGACCAAAACTTTTTTTATTTATGTCATTTTATTCAACATTCACAATAGTTAAAAATTTTATCAGTTGATATTCGCAATGACAAAAATTTTATCGAGCGACAAAATTTATCAACTATCAACTAGTTGATGGTTGACACTCGCAATCTGGCCCTAAATATAAAATGGGCAATTCTAAACGGAACGTATTATTTAAATGGTTTTAAACTGTTAAACTTTTACCCAACTCATATTCTTTAGATGATTTTATATGGTTTTTTTTTGCATAAACTTATTACAGTAAAAAAAATCTTGAACAATAAAAAAGACAATGTAAAGAAGTCAAGCAGTGAATTTGTATTTAAAACAAGAAATTAAAGTCAATTTTTTTAATAATGTTTAATAAAAATGTGTTTTTGCTTTTGTTTAAAAGAAGTAAAACAATAACTTCGAAGTTCAAACCATAAATATATTCAAAAAAAAAAAAAGGAACATAAAATGGTTTATATGTCGGTAAGATGAATGGTAAATTGATTCAAATCGAAATAATAAATCTCAATGGATTTATAAATCGATAACGAAATGAAATATGAATTTATTGGCATATTTAGTTTAAACTTTTGTTCCCATTTTGGTCTTATACTTTTTTCAATTTAGACATATGTAAGTTAAAAGAATTGATTTATGTGCTTAGAATACAAAATTTTAATATAAAAGGGCGTATATAGAATAATTTAAAAAATGATTCCAAAAAAAAAAATGTTTGAGTGATCTATTACTTATATTTTACTATTATATATAACAATTCTCATATATATATAAATATATGTATTAATTGAATTCAATGTCAATTAATAAGTACAAATCAGGATTTAGTATAGGGGGTACGCCTAATTAAAATTCAAGATACTTAGTAAGTTAATTTCTTTTGATTAAATATAAATTTATTTGTATATTCTTAATAATAAATGGTATTAAAATGCCTATTTTACTTTTCTTCAGTACTAATTCTATAGAAGAAAAGGTTATAAATTCCTCGGTGAAAAAAAAATAGAAAATATGCTGTCCTAACAAAAGTTTTTCCATTTTTTCGGAAATCCGAATTTTGTTTTGTGTGTGTGTGCATGTGTTTCTGTAAGCACGATAACTCGCGTAAATTTCAACCGATTTTAATGAAATTAGGTATGAATAATTTCTCCGTCAATAGTAAAATTAGGTTCGTAGTGAACCAAATTGAATCTCGGGATCGGAAAGCTCACATACAATATACCAAATATTTGGAGGATTTTTGGAGTTTCGGGAATGTCAAGTTCTAATAATTAATTAAAACCTCAATTGATTTTAATGATATTTTGTATGAATGTTTTTTGACAAAAAAAGGAACTAAACTTCGCGGATGAACCAAATTTGACCATATGATCGGGGGATAAAATAACAAGATTTTGCAAAAAAAATTAACAGACTTTAAAGACTTTAGAATACAAACTACATTTTGCAAGAGAAAAAGCTTATACATATTGTATTTATTTCTACGTTTTATTATATTATGAATATTTATTACATCAAATTTCTTTAAAGCTAATAATATTCAAAAGCAATTTTCTCTCTAGACAAATAAAAAACAATGTCAAGTTTACTATAAAATTTTAAACCTAATATAACAAACATGTGATTAAATATCAAGAGATTTCGTGATTATTTCTTATGATTATAACAAACATGTATATCATTTTATGCTTGAAATCAGGTATCACAATTTCCAAAATAGTGTTAAGCTAACTAAAATAAAACTTCTAATTTTTTAAAAATATTATTTATGACTATGAATATAATATTTAACACTTTACTATTTTTTTGCAAACTTTGGTCATACAACCAATCTATTTTTGGCAAAATTTCATACACCCAGCTTTATTAGTAAAAGAAGTTGTATGACACCTACTCGAGCCCAGTACCATAGACCAACCAAATTTTTTTTACACTATGGTCATATAACGAGTATAGAGTAATGCTCATATAAAAGAAGAAGTTGTATGTCAGCTACTCAAACCCGTGGAGCAAACTGGCTGATTTTCAATAGCGATAACGGATATTGCATAAAAACGAATTTGTGAAAATTTCAAAATCCTACCTTCTTTAATTTTTGAGTTATCTTGGTGACGGACGGACAGACCGAGGGGCAGGCGAACGAACAAACGGACGGAGGGACGGACAGACATAGCTAAATCGATTTACCTTAGTCGTCATACGGGTATAAAAATTCGAAGAAGTCCCATTTTATGTTAATTATGTAGGATTATTATCAAAGAGCTTATATATATTGAATTAAAAGAAAACTTAATACCAGACCGTGATTTAGGTTGTGAATACTAGTATAAAACGAGGAAGAGTGTAGTAGAGTAGACTGTGTCAACTCTGGGATACCCGTATGACCGTAACATATACATTATATCATCCGGTTAATTACTTTTGGCTTTATTAAGTGTAGTGGAATACTCATATAAAATAAAGAGTTGTATGGCAGCTACTCGAACCCTCTGTCGTAGACCAACCAAATTTTGCAGAAACTTTGGCCATTACACTAAACAATTTTTGGCAAAAATTCAGACACCCAGCTTCATTAGGTGGAGAGTAATGCTCATATAAAATAAGGAGTTGTATGGCAGCTACTCGAACCCTCTGGAGCAGACCAACCAAATTTTGCAGAAACTTTGGCCATTACACTAAACAATTGTTGGCAAAAATTCGGACACCCAGCTTCATTAGGTGGAGAGTAATCCTCATATAAAATAAGAAGTTGTATGGCAGCTACTCGAACCCACACCACTAGACCAACCAAATTTTGCAGAAACTTTGGCCATAAAACTAAACTACTTTTGCCAAAATTTCAGACAAATAGCTGTAATAGGTACAGAGTAATGCTAATATAAAAAAAGAAGTTGTATGGCAGCTACCCGAACCCATGGACCAACATGGCTGGATTTAAATAGCGATGACGGCTATTGCAAAAAAACGAATGTTCGAAAATTTCAAGATCCTAGCTCCTTTAGTTTTTGAGTTATCGTGCGGACGGACAGACGGACGGACAGACGGACGGACGGACGGACGGACATACATAACTAAATCGATTTATTTTTCGATTCTGATCCGATCCATACACTTGAGTCTATATCTACCCCCCCCCCCCCTCCTTCTCTGCGTCACAAACGTAGCAAATGGCAAATTTATTATACCCTTTGACTATATAGTCATACGGGTATAAAAAGTTTGAGTTGATTTTTTAAAAAAAATTGAACTTTAGGTAAAGTTACTGATTAAAATGATAAATTTAGTATGAGACTTTTAGAACTACTGTTAGTTTAATTTATCGATTAAATTAATTAGTTATCTTGTAAAATAATGATTAGTTACTCTCTTTTAAATTCATTTGGGTAAAATTATTTTAACAATTTTTGAATAAGTGCTTTAATATTTAATTATACGTTATATACTTTAAATTTTTAATTTATTTCATAGAAAATTGATCTTAAAATTTGTTAAATCAATTTAAAATAACAATTTAATTATAGGTTTTAACTAAACGTTAGAAAGAAACGGTTTACTTCTATTAATTTTTACATTAAATTTAATATGTGCACTAGTTAGTTCTAGTAAAAAATAATTTGTTAAAATTTAGTGTTCTAGCCTTTAACCTACAATCCATGAAAATAAAATTAAAATTTATTCTTAGTTAGTTAAAAAAGCTTATTAAATTTCGCAAAGCTTAAAGCAATATTAATATAAAAAATATTTATTAGTGTTATAGAATTAAAATTCCAGAAGACACAGACTTTTGTTTTGTAAAATAAATTGAATCAATTATAACTAAATTTATTAATATTAAGATTAAAATTTGGTGGAATAGATTACTGAATTAAATGTGAAGGTTAAGAGAATTGGACCTACCCTAAAGTTGGTTCAAATAACAGTATACCAAAAATGTGATCCAAATATTTTAAGGCTCCGGAAAATTTCCATATTTTATTACATACGGAATTGAATTTTTAACCTCCTTAGTTTTATTAAAGTTAAAACAGTTGAAGCCTCAATTTTGAAACTTCATGGGAATGTTCCTCCCAAATGTTCCTCAACCTCCTAGATTTATTGATTTTGAGGATATTCAAAATGGTTCTAGAAATTTTTATGGAAGTTACCCAAAATGGGAACCAAAAATTACCCAAAAATACTTTTTGTGAATTTTAAAGCTTAAGCTCTGTCGGCTTTTTGCGTTTTCGTGCTGACAAACGGAAAGGCACACATAGCTAAGTCGATTTACTTTTAGATACTGCTCCGATCCATACCCTTGAGTCTGTATCTACAATGTCTAGATCGATGCTTTACAAACGGAGAAGCAATTTTAATATAACCTTGAAAGCTATTATTTTTTTACATTTATTGCATTCATTCAATAATAGTGTCTACTAATACCAAGCAACTGTTATGTTTTTCTACCATACCGTTCCTCCAGTTCTTACATGGATCTACGGTACACTCCACTTCTAATAGTTATGATTAAAGATATATAACTCAAATATCAATTTAACTAAACCAAAAGTGGCACATAGCAACAATGTTCGAACTTAAAATTATGCAAAAATGTAAATATACACCACTACTGTTCATTCTTAAATAAAACAAGTGATTTAATTTTTATTAGCAAATATTTTTTAGTATTATTAACATAATAATTTAATTTTCACTTAATATTTTCCTTGTGAATCTTGTTATATATTTACAGTCTAAACTAAATCTAAGCTTTTCCATTTTTTACATGTTTGTACAAATATGTTCAGTAAGACTATATAGTAAGTAATAAAATAACCCAATAATATATTCTGTATATGCTGTCTTACAAATCATTTAGGGTTTTCCAATGTCTCTTAACTGTATACAGTATAGCTTCCATCTAACATCATTGATTGCTATATTATATATATAGCAATGTTTCAGTTTAGTTTAATATTAAAGGAAAGAAATGTCAATAAAATAAAAAAAAATATATTAGATGACCACATAAATACTTCCATATTAAACATATACATACACAAAGAATTCAAATATGAATTCAGTCTCAACTAAAATTTGTTTTTTTTTATTTCAAAAGAGAAAAATATTTTTAAAATTTTGATATTAATCTTTCGTCTGATTGTCAGTTATTGCATGATAAATTAACAATTGTTTGCATATAAATGCTAAAGTTTTAATTCATTTTTTATAACTCACAACTTCAATACAACTAATTGAATTGTATTGATTATTGAATATTGAAAATAATATCTGTTTTTGTATTTGTGAAATTGATAGCATGTATTGCGCGCAATAATTTTGCCACCCCTATTGTGAACCTTTTCATTAGGCGCAACACAAAATCAAGGACTTGACGTCGCATTCCGAACTCATTTATTGACACGCTTCCTAAATTAAACTGCCAAATGAGAAAATCGGTTTGAGTCAAAAATAAATAACTTTTCCGTCATATCCGGTGCGAATTTTAGGGAAGAAGCACAAAATTTTGTAGGATTATGTGAATTTATGAGTCTGTAATGAGTTACAGTTGTATGAGTAGTTTTGTGTAAAAGAGATTTCGAACTGACGCATTCTGATCTGAAGAGTCGTTAAAATCAAAAATTGTTTTAGAGTTTATCCTGTTTATATCTGAAGTATGAATAGAATAGTTGGGGAATAATTATCGAGTCACAACCCGCAAAAAAATGAGAAGTCCTTAAACTTATGGAAAACTTCCAGTTATGATAAATATTGAAAATTTTTAATTTAACCAGGGTTACATGATCCAAATTGATGATACACTAAAAATCTTAGAATTTGAATTCAAAATTTACATTTTCTTTGTATTTATTGTGAATGAGCCTTTCACTATAATAATAACGGTATAAAATGTTTAGTCCATTTTAAGCTATATTATACCGAAATAGATATTTAAGTTTTATTGTGAGCTTTTTTTAGCACATTTTGAAAAAAATTTTGAAAAAACGTGCTTTCTAGTTTCAATCTGTCCGTCCGGCCATATGTTTACCAAAACTTTTACACCGTTGGAAATAGAGAAAAGAAATTATTAGAATTAGTTATGTGTAGGTATTGCAAAAAAATTAATTTCATGGAAGAACTTTTTTCTGTAGTCCCACCCATTACGGAGCTACTGCTCTTCAAAGCCGAAAAAAGCTTATATTTAAATTATTATAACAAGAGTTCCGTTAGGTATATCTATATATATATTCAATCAAAAAACAGAAAAAGAGAAGCTAGAGAAGAGAACAATCAAAAAGAGAGCTATTTTTAAAGGCTTTACAAGAATATATCGCTTAAATGTATAGAGTTGCCATAGATTAGTAGGAGTCGGAAACAAAATTTTTTTGTCACACCCACTGTTTAGGAGCTGCAAGGGATTGAAAATTGAATTTAGCTATTTCTAAACACCTGTATCTTAAGTAAATTTTTTTAGTAATATACAAAATTTAATGCTGCAACATTATATTTCGATATATGTTAAAGGTTTTTCTTATATTTAAAAGGGGCTCTTAAAATTGAAGAAAGTGTCTGTTAGTTTTAATCATTTTCGGTTAGATAATAAAATTTTAAGGAAAATTCTAAATTTTGGTAGAATTCCCAATTTTTATTCCTAGAACCTAAAAAATTGGGAAGGCTGTGGAGACAGCTGGGGCTCGAGAAACATCATAAGTTTGCTTAGTAAAACTTTTGGAAACGTTTCCCCATTGAAGGGCTATAAAACTTAAAAATTAAAACTTTCCTTTTTGTATAAATCAGTAACTTCAGAATTAAACTTTAACATTGAAGCTCCATCACTATATTTCGCACTTGTTAACAGATTTTCTTGAGTGCATTGGGATTTTATTACAAGCATAGATTTCACTATTATTCATAATTAATAATGAATTGATGAAATAACTAAATTAAAATATTATCATTTATTTTTATAAAATATTAAGTATACATAAAATTTTAAAATGTACTTTTTTAAAACCTTTGGTTTTTTTCATCACTTGATTTTTATTTAACAGTTAGCAGTTTAGCAGAATATAAAAGGAAACACAATGGAATATTTGAATTTATTGTTTTCTGGTAACAAAGCATGTTGTATAAACGGATATACATATAATACTCATGCCATATTTGTTTTATATTCAAAATTAAAAAAAAAATAAAAATCAAAATAATATACGTATATATAACATTTTAAATACCTATATATATTTTAAAAATAAAAATGGTATTAAAGGAAAACTACAAAAAAATGCATAACTGTATATGTACATACTATATAAATGAAAAATATATTCATTCACAATATTAAATATTGAAAAGCAAAAGTAATTCCTTTCGGATGACATTCAGGATTTTCCTATTTTTTTTTTTTTGTTTTTTTGGTATCATAATATCGATTGGATTGAATGTATACAGATACCACTCGTTTAATGTTGAATAATATAAATTTGTGTATTGAATTCAGTTCGATTGTTCGATTAAAATCGAATATTCTTTAAAACAATATTATCAATAAAAAAAATCAAAATTTATTATATGAGACCGAATTGAAAGTCATACAATAAATGAATTTAAAAAAATATATATGTATGTAATATAATAAAGACAAAATATATAAAAAACCGATTTAAGGGAACACCAAGCTTTAATCTTAAAATTTATATTATGACAAATTTTAAAATTTATATTATGACAAATTTTTTTTTTTTTTGAATCCAATAAAATAAAAGAAAATAAATTGTGAGAGAAATGAAAGTGCCATTACCGTCATTTAGTTTTTCATTTCTTTTGTTTTGTTTTAATCCTTTAAATTTACGCTATGGTAAAATTTAATAAATATTCTAAACAAGTGATGAAAAAAAACCAAGGGTTTTTAAAAAAGCACATTTTCAAATTTATATTGTATTACATACTGAGTTTAACTTTGGAAATATTTACTTGGAAATAGTTACTGCTTAATTATAAAATTTACTGCTAACAGTAAAGTTTTTATTTTAAATTTGTTGACGAATAGCCTTTAATGGGGAAGGTTTCCAAGTTTCTCAAGGATCTAACTTCATCTAACTCCCCCCCCCTCCGACCCCCTCCATTTTTTTAGGTTCTATGAATTAAATTGTGAATTCCACAAAAATTAGAAATTTTACTTAGAATTATACAATCTAAGCAAAAATGGGTAAAACTGAGAGACACTTTCTTCAATTTAAGGAACCCCTTTTAAATTTAAGAAAAACCTTTAACATATGTTAAAATATAATGTTGGGCCTTTAAATTTTGTATATTAATAAAAAAAAAATTGGACAGGTATTCAAGTTACAGGTGCTTAAAAATAGCAAAATTTCAATTTTCGAGCCCTTATAGCTCCTAAACAGGGGGCTTGGCAACAAAATTTTGTTAACCGACTCCTATTAATATTTGAAGATCTAACTTTTCCCAAAATTTCAGGACCCTATCTTAAACCGTTTAGAAGATATATGGGACCAATAATTTAGCAAAAATTGGATTTTATATAATGGTAAATTTTAGTACCGTATGGCAACCCTATACATTTAAGCGACATATCTTTGTAAAGCCTATAAAAGCAGCTCTCTTCTACCGTTTTTCGATTGAAAATAAACCTAACAGAACTCTTGTTATATCAATTTAAATATAGGGCTTTTTTGGAATTTGCAGGGGCTGTAGCTTCGTCACCCTTCAAAATTAAGAAAAACCTTTGACACATGTTTAAATATAATTATAGAGCTTTGAATTTTGTATATCACTAAAAAAAATTTGAACAGGTATTCAAGTTACAGGTGTGTAAAAATTGCAAAATTTCAATTTTCGAGCCCTTATAGCTCCTAAACATGGGGCTTGACAAAAAAATTTTGTTAACCGACTCCTACTAATTTCTGATTATCTAACTTCTCCCAAAATTTCAAGACCCTAGCTTGAACCGTTTAGAAGATATGTGTGACCAAAAATTTTGTAAAAATTGAGTTTTGTGTAATGTTAAATTTTAGTACCGTATGGCAACCCTAAACATTTGCCTTTTAAATATTTATAAAGCTTATAAAACCAGCTATCGTTTGCCATTTTCACATTGAAAATATATTTAACAGAACTCTTGTTATAACAAATTAAATATAGGGGTTTTTCCAACTTTGGGGGGCTGTAGCCCCGTAACAGGTGGGGCTACAGAAAAAAATTCTTCTACGAAATTATTTTTTTTGTAATACCTACTAGTGGTTAAAACTTCTTTTCTCTATTTCAAACGATTTAAAGTTTTTGTAAACATACGGACAGACGGACAGACGGACAGACGGACAGACGGACAGACGGACGGACAGAGTGAAGCTATATAGGCACATTTTTACAAAATTCTTTAAAAATGTGCTAAAAACTAGATACCAAGGATTTTTTTTTAATATAAAATTTTGGTATAATAAATTATTAAGATAGTTGAAATGAAAAAATAAATACATATATATATATATATATGTATATAAATGGTTTCGAAGGCGATAAGATATAAATAAAAATTAAATAAATAAATTTGAAAAGAGAATAATGTTCAAAAATGCTTTTGCAATGATTACTATTTAAGAAATGATAGTAATCATTATATTGTTATGTATTTGTTTTTTAACTTTTATCGATTATAGATTACTGATTAGTACTAATAAGTATAGAAAGATTAGATTTTTAATATAGCACATGAATTTGAAATAATTATGTTGCTATGAATTAAAAAAGAGATTAGTAATTGATCTGTACTCCCCAGAAGAACCAAGTGCGTACAGGCCAATTGATGTTTTTCTTCTTAGACTTATCTTTTGATTACTGCACCTTTCAGTTTTTTTCAGGCAATGAAGTAAAGAACACAGTAAATCAAAACTCTCTAAATCTACTCTGAGGTTATTTTTAAAGAAAAAATTATCCATTTGCAAACTGATAATTTTTTCATCTAAATTTCTTCTATTCTAAAATTATACATTCATTTTATTACTTAAATAAACCTAATACAAATATTTACCTTCTTCTAAATGGTCCACTCTTGTGAATTAATTTTTGCATTTGTTTGTTGGATCAACAATTGTTGGTTAACTATCATTGTATTCAAAAGTGGGTGTCTTTTGAGAAGCATTTAAAAAAATCTTCACCAATTCAGAGTTAGTTGTCACTGTTATCTACACTGTTTCAAATTGAAAGCGAAAAAAGTTATTGTTTCGAAACGGATCGAAAAAAAAGTTGTTGACTTTTTGCAAGCCAAAAGGAAAATTCTGGCGTAATTTGGTGACAATCGAAAAATTGGTGAATACGGTGAATCCTTAATTGGAGTATACTCAACCAAAGTTTCGGTAAGTCATATTTTAAATTATCTATAAGTATGTACCAAATATTTACAGTTTCTAAAAGTATCAATATTTATAATCTTTAGTTGCATGATGTTATTATTACTTTATTTTTTTTAGGAAACTAGCTAATACCGGGTGCGCGTGGCTGCTCCTCTTAATGGGTTTTAAATATAAGATTGATGTTATTAAAAAAATTTAACACTAAAACCACACATGGTATAAATGAAAATTATACTTAGTAAATTGAACCGCAACAGGTTAATGGAATGGAACCAGACAAAAAATTTTTTGAAACTTTATTTTGGGTCAAAGCAGTACTTCGTAAAGTTGAACATAATTCGCATACAAAATTTTTTAGATTAATTTTCGTGCTAATACTTGTTATCGTGTGGATTAACAAATTGGAAGTCTGTTAATAGAGTCAACTCCATTGTACAAACAGCAAAATATATAAAAAATTTGAATCAAATTAAATCAATACTTGCATTACAGCTCCAACTCTCGTTTGGTTTGAGTAAAATAGTTAGCTCAGAAATTGTCTTGGTGCCCAAAAATCTTTATATACAAATTTTCATGATAATCGGCAGTTAAGGAGTATATCCGCTAGAAACACACAAACACTCGCTTTAATGTAATATAGATTGAAAATTAATTTTACGTACATTTAACTTTATTTACGCTTTCCTCAAAATGTTTCCCAAAAAACCAAAAATAATATGACAAAATGCTGAAAACAAAATCTATATTTGAAGAAAAAGAATTCAACATATTTTTCAATCTTAAATTTTTTTTTAATCTTACAAAGTCAACTTTTTACGTTTCTCTGACAGACAACACAAAATCTTCATTTGTATTTATTTATTTTATTTTAATATATTTACATATTTTTATCATTTGAAATCAATCTGTGGAAAAAACACTTTGACATTTTAAGTTGCTTTAGGTAATTTTCTTGCATGTACAATCTATTAAAGAGGGATCATGTTCCATAGATATTTAAGTACAGTAGCGACTAGCGACAGATGAACGTACACGATAAATACCTAAAAAAACCAAAAAAAAAAAATAAAAAATATTATAAAATAAATACCGCACGCGTTTAAAGATAAATTGACTTTTAGAAATTTCAAAGGTTTCAAAGTCTTCTTCATCGATCGATAATGTTTTGGCGGTGGTAATCTTTAAAATGAATGAATGAATCAATATATAAATGAAATGTGAATTTAATGGCAGATAGAACGATGCTTTTAGTTAATTTTGTTTTATTTTATTTTTTTTTAAATTTTATCATCGGACATTTTATTTCTATTTGCTGATGTCATGCATTTTACATACTTTTGATTTGACTTCTGTTGCAAATTTTCTTATGTTATTTATTTTCGAACAACAACAACAACAACAAAAAAGTGTTTATCAAAAATGTTTAGCGGTTTAAAATCAAAAAAAAAAAAATAAATGTTAATTAAAATTACTTGTAAAGTATTTAATATGCAAATTTTTTAATGTTTATTAAATAAAAATAAAACTAATGAAAGATTTAAATTATGTATAGATTCCAAAATGTCAGAATAAAAAGTGCTTTGAGCGTAAAATTGTTTAAAATTTATTTAGAATTTATTTTAAATTAAATGAAAGAATTTAATTTATGCCGATGTTTTTAGTTAGAATTTTAATTTCCTGTATTTATATTTAAATGTTGAGATCTTTTAGTTATAATTACTATCTTATGATTATAACAATGTATTTGTCAAGGATTAAATAATAATTGGTAGAATATAGAAGCATATTATATACAAATAGAATTACTGAGGAATTTCTTCAGCCAATTTCAATAAGTAAGAATCTAATGAGGGGCTTGTTGGATATAGTGGGTAAGCCCTTTGCTCATTCAGCGACAATTCGGAGTTTGAACATAGAGTAAATACATAGAGTATTCACGTAGAACAAAAATTTTTAGCAATTTTATTCAATTCTGGAATACCCAATTAGTATACTTAGGTACTTGGAAAAGTGTATTTGTGTATTTTTTATTATAACAATTTTTGGAAACTTGGTCATTGGTGTGACCGTATTAGCATATTTTTAATAGCAAAGCATACACATAAAAATATGTATACTGTTATTTGTACCTATGTATATGCACTCTTTATAGTAAAAAAATTTGGTTTTAAAAATAATTGAGAATATGAATAAATTGTTTACTTCTAAATTGTAATATTTTTAAAATTCGGTCATCGAATAATTTAAAAAAATAATTAAATATCATCGAACAGTTTCATCAAACTACTGAACCCCAAAAATATTTTCAAACATTGTCTGGTATGTGCAGGATTATAACTCCCAGGCTCATAAGTCCTTTAGGACTTATGACTCATTTAGTGAGACATGATGTCCTTAAGGAACCTTTGATTCACTTTAAAATATTTACGTTGGACATAAGTTTCTTTTGAAATTTATTAAGTGAGTTATGGCAGATAGAACTCCCTTTACAAATTTTTAATGGCAGTTAAAACATCATATAACTACAATTATGTGATTGAACGTATAAATATACTAGCTTATACATATTATTATGATTTAAGTATGATAATATAACAACATGTAAGTAAAATGTTAGATATAAAACAAAATGTATTTATATTATCGATGTGAGATTCAATATTAGGAAGCATATTTAAGTTGGTTAAAAAATCAAAGTTGACCTTTTTTCCAGAGTATTTATGAATTCATGTATGCGAGACTTTGATTACCAGATCAGGATTGCCCTTTTTTCTTAAAAATAGGTTGAAAATTAACCTTATACGTAAAATTATAGTTTTTTTTCTAAGTTTTGGAAAAAGGGAATACCCTGATTTTGAATTAAACTCCAACAAAATTTGTGCTAATTATTTTTAATATTATAGTTCAAAAATATCTGTGTATGTTCGTTTCCCTCACTGATGTAATATATAATTAATATTAATACTAGTTTTAATATAACTAATAACCCTTCATCTGAGAACTGTATAAGGGAGTTATAACCCAACGTTCTGAGTGAAAACTCTAAGGATCATAAGTCCTCTAGGGAGCTATGGTTCATTACTATATGAGTCTTAAGTCTCTTAGAAACTTATATCTCACTAAATAAGTCATTTCTTAAGCGAATTATGACCCTGTGCCGGTCTGGTATACCGCCACATACACAGTTTCATTTTCAAAAATATAGACCTCTTTATCAGCCATAATTACACAACAAACTGTACGTCTGAGAAAGTGTTTCATTCAAAAATTTACCAATTACCAAAATTTATAAAACATCTAAAATAAATTGCAAAATATAGAGTAGAAAATCTAATAATATCTGTAGATTCTTTATTTTTTCTAAGTTACTTTTTACCCTAAATTGCAGTACATAAATGTGCAACCTGTTAAATTTTAGCAATTTTGAATACAAATTTTTATTTATCAAAAAAAATAATTTTAGATTTTCTCCATTTTTAGGACACTTTTGTGGCTGTATCTATTGTTGCCTTTCTTTATCCTCAACAAAATCAAAGTTCTTTAGCCATTTCTTTAAGTTTTTTATTTTTTTATTATTTTGAATTTTACAATTGGGAGACTTAATAAAAATTTCTAAACTTTTACAATTTTATTTTATTATTTCTATTTGTCTTTTCGTATAAGAAAACTTTAATAAAAAAAAAAATTCAAAACGATGATGTACATTACGATCAATATCGAACCCCAATTTTCTTTTATTCATTTT
This sequence comes from Dolichopus griseipennis, assembly GCA_963082915.1. Classification (NCBI taxonomy): domain Eukaryota; kingdom Metazoa; phylum Arthropoda; class Insecta; order Diptera; family Dolichopodidae; genus Dolichopus; species Dolichopus griseipennis. The sequence continues at coordinate 94,506,406 of OY720442.1, read as the reverse complement.
AGATTTTTCTTTTGATTTTTCAATTTAGTATTCATTTCAAATCCATATTTTTTCCTTCAATCTCAATTTTTAGCACATTTTCAAAAAATTTTGTAAAAATGTGCCTATATAGCTTCACTCTGTCCGTCCGTCTGTCCGTCCGTCCGTATGTTTACAAAAACTTTTACACCGTTTGAAATAGAGTAAAGAAATTTTAACCATGGGTAGTTTTTGAAAAAAAAATAATTTCGTAGAAGAATTTTTTTCCGTAGCCCCACCTATTACGGGGCTACAGCCCCCCAAAGTTGGAAAAAGCCCTATATTTAAATTGTTATAACAAGAGTTCTATTAGGTGTATTTTCAATCTGAAAACGGCAAACGATAGCTGGTTTAATAAACTTTATAAATTTACAAGGAAAATGTTTAGGGTTTCCATACGGTACTAAAATTTAACATTACGCAAAACTCAGGTTTTGCAAAATTTTTGGCCACACATATCTTCTGAACGGTTCAAGCTAGGGTCTTGAAATTTTAGGAGAAGTTAGATCCTTAAAAATTAGTAGGAGTCGGTTAACAAAATTTTTTTGTCAAGCCCATTGCTTAGGAGCTATAAGGGCTCGAAAATTTAAATTTTGCTATTTTTAAGCACCTGTAACTTGAATACCTGTCCAATTTTTTTTTTTTTAATATACAAAATTTAAAGGTCCAACATTATATTTTACAAATGTTAAAGGTTTTTCTTAAATTTGAAAGCGGTTCCTTAAATTGAAGAAAGAATTTCTCAGTTTTACCTATTTTTGCTTAGATTGTATAATTCTAAGTAAAATTCCAAATTTTTATTCACCATTTAATTCCTAGAACCTAAAAAATTGGAGGGGGAAGGGAGGGGTGGTATGAAGTTAGATCCTTGAGAAACTTGGCAACTTTCTCTATTGAAGGACTTTAACAACTTTAAAATAAAATCTTTACTGTTAGCAGTAAATTTTATAAGTTAGCAGTAACTATTTCCAAGTAAATATTTCCAAAGTTAAACTCAGTATGTAATACAATATAATTTTGAAAATGTGCTTTTTTAAAAACCCTTGGTTTTTTTTCATCACTTGTTTTTTTTCATATTCTGCTTTTTCTTTTGGTCTTTTGATTGACAAAAGTTTATAAATGTTACACAAGTTCGAAATATGTAAATGATTTTGTGTCCTTTTTTGCTATTAAATGTTTGTTTGATTTTGAGAGAGAAAGAGAAAAAAGTTACATGACGAATGTTCTTTCCTTTTTTTTATTGTTATTCTTAGGGGACATTAGGGAACAAATTATAGGGAATATTACAAGTTAAATTTGTCACAAGTTTTATATTTTATTTTTATGAGATATAATATTAGAATAGATTTGTTGATTTAATTAAATTTAAGATTTTATTTTTGTTGTAAAAAGGACGTGAAATTTTTTTTATAATCTAAAAAGGATAATAAAATCAATAATCTACTCATTTTGTTATAGAAATTGATGAAAAAATGTGGTAAAATAGAAAAATTTAAATTGAATTTGTAAAAAATATATTTAACAAATTGAATTATCTATAAAGAATAAAGTAGACAGTTTTTAAAATTAAGTAAACTAATTTTATTTTAAAGTGTTACTCACTTTTTAAAGTGCCACTCAAAAATTCACTTGACGTGGAAAATCTGGGAATGCTCAAAATCCCAGAAGACCGTACAACGTATGTTTCAAAATAAAGTAGAAACGTGGAAACTGTATTCATTCCTTTGAGTGGAAACTGTAAACCATTCCTTTGGGTAATGTGTGACTTTAACACACTAAAACTACACCCTTTTAAAACCATATTTTAGGATAGCGTCTTTGATGCAAACTTAACGATTTAACACAGTAGTGATGAGCATTCATCGCTCTTCTTGTTACACGTTGGAAACTTTGAGAGGAGGAAGTTTTATTTCTTTAAAATAGGTTTTCGTTCCTACAAGGTATCTATAAAACAGTGTAGGTAACTAGACTGTGCGTCGATAGCGATAGAAGTGGAATGAAAGGTGAGGTAACACTGGGAAAATTTATAACACTAATAGTTCTGCTGTACAAAAACATCTAGAAGAAATGTGATTAAAAAAAAAAGCTATTAAAGAAATGTGATTTGACGAAGTTAATTTGCATTTGATATCCAAAATGTTTAAATCCTAGAAATCTGACAGCATTAGGCTCTTTTTTTCTTTTGAACTAAACTTTATCCTTTCATCTTATATATGAAATTTTGCTAAATCATAATGAAATTTTTCCCTGCAATATTAGCCTGTGATTAATATTACATCGGTTATGAAATATATAGGAAGTTACAAAGATGCTGTCGTATGCAAAAATGTGGAATGGATTTGAATTTGAAGATAGTAGGTTATTAATAAATATGAAGAAGAGGATGGGAGATAGAGCCGAATCTTCATGGACATTCGTGTTTTGTTTAACTTTGTCAGATGATAAGCCATGGGCCAGTACTGAAATGGTTTGATTTGAAACAAAATCTTCAATCCATTTTAGAAGAGCTTTATCTAAACGTACAGGCTCGCATTTTTCTTATCTCATACCAACATTTTAAATCTTCCAATGTCTATAGTTAAATATAGCGTTTTTCCAAGAATCATTCTATATATACTGTTATAGAGAGTCTGCCTGTGTTAAGATTTTTTCTTAGGTTTTAAGCTTAAATTTGAACTATATTCTAAAAGTACAATTCTTAACCCAGTAAGTGCGTTTTATTTAAATTTTTCTGAGTCAGATTAAAACCAGTTCTCCGCTCGAAAAGAAAGTTTCAAACAAAACTGGATTTTCTTCAGCGTCATATAACTTAGTTTAGGAAATACGATACTTTGAATTTATCTCATAATTTATTAAAATCAAAAACACAAAATTACAGTTCAAAATTCTAATTCCTAGGTATATTTAGTTCCATTTTTGTTCCGTTATCTATAAACTAAATTATATAATACAACTTTCCGTTGAAGTAATATTTAAATTCTATCAAAACTCAATGTATTACCTAGTATTACATTACCACATAAATTAAATATGTAGAAAAATAACCACAGGTTATGAAAAATTATAATAGCTGATAGAAAATAGCAAAAGCAAAAATATTTTTAATTTATGACACTAAATTATATAAAAACGTACAATGTTTTAAAAACTTGTAAAAAAAATTTTATTAATAAACTAATTTACGTGTATATAAAATTTATTTCTAATAATAATAATAACAAATTCTATCCGTTTTTTCTAACTTAATTAACCATAAAAATATCCCATGGTTATCATATTACATATTTGCTAGATTTTTTTTTTTTTTTTAATTTCTATTTCCCTGCGTTATATTTTCAAAAAAAACAAATAACATGTAAATTATATCAACACCAAAACATTAAACCAATCTTAGGCCTGCACATACATTATATTTTCATATAATATATAAGAAAACTAAAAATAAATTCTAACTCTATAAATTCAATCCTACCTAGAATTGAAAAACACACTAAAAAAAAAAACAAAATTGCATTTCAGAATCCGAAACCTTATTTAAAATTGTGTGTATGTAGTTAAAATTATGCATCTAACGCACGTTAACATGTTCTTGTTTAAATCTCACCAAAGATATCATCTTCAAAAGTATTTTAAAAACCACAATAATAAAGAACAAAACAATTTCTTTATAGGTTACATATTTTAAGTATCAAATACAGCCTTAAGACCAACTGCAACCTGATCAACGCAACAACAAAACAACATTTTAATAAAATGTCATCAAATTCATTTAATGCATGCATATATGCAAGAATTCAAATTGATTGAGTTTTTTTTTTTTTTTTTTTTATAATTTCTTTTTTAATGTCAATACTGTACTTATATGTGTACTTACTTGTGTACTGATACAAAAAAACTGAGATTACAATGTAAGTACTCGTATAAATATTGAATTTGACGATTGTTAAATATGTTCTAATAGTATACGCGTTTTTTGAATATAAAAACAGCTACTTTACATACAATACAACAACATTTTGCAAAAAATGTCATTAAGAGTTCAGGTTCAGTTTATTCTATAAATTGTCACACAATCGAAATTGAAATCGAATAATTTGATTTTTAATTTTTTTGCGTTTTTTTTTTGTAATGTCTAAATGCCGATTTAGTTGCAATTTAAATGTAGTTGTTGTTATTGTTGTTGTTGTTGTTGTCATTTTAGTTGTAACTTGTAACTTAACTCCTGTAATTTTGAAAAACAATTTTTCTTGTTTTAAAGGAAAGAAATATTATTGAATATCGAAATAACTATATATCAATGAATTCATTTGAATATTTACAAAACTTTGTATTGACAATAATGGGTAATGTGAAATAAGCGCAAGCGAAATAAAGTCCAGGAGTGTTGTTCTTCTTTCAATCACATGCCCTGGGATTTTTATTTCTCATGTTAAATGAGAAATAAGACTCTAAAATCATATATTTTATAAATAAAGGCCTGGGGTGCTATTTCTAAATCAATTTTACTTTTAGGAATAAATGCCTGGGCAATCTAATCTTCAAAATCTTGAGAAATAAAGCCCAGAGTTTTAATTCTCATATATAAATGATATTCTCAAGGGATTTTGTAGTTATATTCAAACAGTGTAGATACCCCCATCCGGAATTACATTTGGTAAAAAAATGAGACTCCGGATGTTATTTATCACTTAATGTGAAATTAAACCAGTGTTAAGAATTAAAACCCAGGGTGTTTATTTCTCTATCAACACAATTTATAGAGTTTTATTTTTCAGAAGTTGAAAGTTAAATTAAGAGACCTTGGGTGCCTTTTCTCATTCAATGTATATAACGCCCGACGGGGTTATTTCTTATTGGGGATGAGATATAACTCCACAGAATCTTTATTTCACAGGTGCTTATTTCACGACGGCGATATAATATTGGGTTTTGCTGGATTCGTTGTTTTTTACCCTTCAATACAAGAATAACAAGAAAAAATTTTTTTAACCATGTGTTCAACTATTTTCAATTAATTCAAATATCATTTGACAAAAAACTTATCACATATGAAGTTGTACTATATATATGTACACAATATGCGGATATTGGGTTAGTTATTGTAATGCAGTGTATAATAGGTATTCTCAACACTGCATATTATTTGCTTAAATTTTTTAGGTTATTCTGTTTTTTTTTGTCATTAATATTAATAGGAATATGAGATGCCGGTTATAAAATGCCAAATTGGTAAGATATAAGGACCACACATGAACAGAATTCAATTAAAATAGTTTTTATAGACAGGAGAAAATGATTTGAATATATGATTGTATAGATAATATTTCCTTTTGAATTGAATATATAACATATATTGCATACTTTTCATAATTGTTATATACATAAATATAGAATTTCAATGGAAAGGTCTTTAAGTTCAGTTTTGTCATTAAATTGAATATTATTGATAATAAATTACAATTAGTTGACTTAAAAATTGTAAATATTAAATGATAAAAAAAAAAGTTATCTATAGATTGTTAATTAGAAACAGGAAAATTATTTTCTATTAAATTCAATTTGTATGAAAATGTGGAAATTGATAAATTTTTAATTCAGAAATTCGCAAATTAGATTTTGAATAATGAAAGTGATATGGATCTAGACTTTAATTTAGACGGTGACATTTCAGAAGTCCAATTATCAGAGTTCCTATTTGGAAAAGGGATTTTGACTCCCTTCAGTGAGTTTGAAGTCTCGTGCGACTTTTATCTTAAGATTAAGGACAGAAGTTCCATCTAATGCTTTTTTAATGGGATTTTTGTCTCATTAAAGTTATTTGAAAATTCATTGAAATAGAAAATAACTAAATATTTGTATATTATTGGTACATATTCTGGGCAAAAAGTATAATTATGATTTTGTCACCAACTATAAAATTTTAATATTATTAACAGCTCGCGATCTGCAATCAAATCCTCGAGCGCTCAGCCGTAATCTGATGCTACATTGAGTTTGAGTTTCCGCGTAAATGGTACCACAAGTTTTTTTGTGGCACCGTCGCAATACTATTAGACCGAAATATTGCTTATTTATTCTCCCCCCGTTTTACAAATTTTTTGAAAAACTTTTTTTGTACTTAATTCTAAAATCCCCTCCGAATTTAGAATCTCACATACATCTTACATTTTTGTAATATATTAATGCAGGAATTTCCCTTTGCTATAATATGTGCTCAATATCGAATATCAAATGAGTCCTGTCGAAAAACCAAACAAAAGCTTTTTTTACACTTTTTCTGGGATTCGAACCCATGCCTCTGAAATGAAGGGTCAGAAGTCTAACATAATTACAAAACTTTAAGTAAATAGCTCGAGCGGATTAGACTAGGATTCGAATCCGACTCTCTGAAATGAAGGGTCAAAAGTCTAACATAATTACATAACTTTAAAAATTTTTAGTAAAAAGCTCGAACAGATTAGGCAAGAATGCATCAAAACAAAAGTTATTGAGTTGAAATAGTTTAATGAACCAATTTTTTTTAAAATGATAATACAAATATGTCCAGTTTTTGATTAATTATCACTTTAAAAGAAACGGAAGATTTAATCAAATAAATTGCTTAAAAATTCAATTGGTTAGTAAGTTCAAATTCTCGTCATGGGATTAAATATAATTGGATTACATTATTATAATATCAAGATAAATGTTTTTGGATTACCCTATTTACAGAAATATAATAACTATAATCAAAATAAATCCAAAAGTTTGTTTCAAAACCAAATACATATACATTTATTATTAACATTGTATTACATTTCAGGTTGTTTTTATTAACTATTTACATAGTCTGTCAATCATGAATGCACTCACCACTCATCAGAAATTATAATTGAATTAATTTTTCAAATATTATTTTAGCTGCTATAACTGACACTCTAAGAAACTCAACAAAAAAAAAACTCTGTAGAAATGTTTTATTAAAAAATTAAAATCTCAAAGGAATTCTAGAAAATAAAAGCCAATTTCTTACCTTTTGAATTTATCGAATTGATTTAATTTTGTAAATTGTATTTTATATTTTTTTCCTGTGTTATTTTTGCAATTTTTTTTTTATTTGTCTTCTTCATATCATAAAAAATTTTTCATTTTAAATTACCACTTTGATAGAAAATGTTTTAATTAAATTTATTTGAAAAACTTGAATTTTTTTTTTAATTTATTTTTCGAAATTAAATTCAAAAGGTAAGAATTGAAATTCATATAAAAATTAATTGACTGGCAATACTAGTGCAGACATAAAAAGCAGAATAATTTTAGAAATGTACTAACCAATAACAAAGTTATGATTAATGTATTTATTTGATTAAGTCTACCGCAATTGGAATTAGTGTACATTTCTATAATAAGTTTGTGGTTTTTGTAACGAGTTGAATATAATTTTTGTTAAATCATCAAGCAATAGGATTTCCCCAAAATTTGCTTTTTAATTAAATTTTTTTTTAAATTTAAGTTTTTTTGCCCTACTTTAAGGAGCATTTACCAAGTCTATTTAGGCTTCAGTTTCTTTAATCGATTTATTCACTAAGCCATTCATTCCTCGGCTGTAGCTATTGTACAGGGTGGCGCAAAACGACCGATATGGTTTGAATGTTTAATAACATTTTTACTTAATTATTATTGTTTTTTTGTTATACAGTATATTAATTGGGAATATTTTTAGCTTAAGTGGAAAAATTATATCCCGCAAGTGGTGATCATTTCGGCTTCGCACACTCGTGCTCTTTCCAGTAAATTTTCCATAACTTTTCGTAATTTTTGATCGCTGTTCTGTTGTGTACTGTTCCATTTCCAATTCCCCAAATTTTCTTTCTACAAAATTCTAAAATAAAAATAAAAAATATAAATAAATATAAGAAGTTATTAAACATTCAAACCATATCGGTCGGTTTGCGCCACCCTTTATAAAATTATGAATACACAAACAAATGCCGATTCTAGTACGATATAGATCAGTTTTAAGAAATTTTTTGTATTAGATATGATCTGACCGGGGTTTGAACCCCAGACCTTTCGCATGAAAAGTGGCGACTTTACCACTACGCCATTGGTCAGATTTGTTATTGATATAGCGATAAATAATTTTTTTTTTAATTACTTGGAAAAAAATAAAAGTACCCTGCTTCAAATAGTGCGAATTGCGGCGTATCTTAGTAAGACGCCAAGTGACGCAAAATTGGATGATAAAAACACGCCAAAGAAAACGAAGGAAGAACTAGAAATTAAATACAGGCAACTTACTAAAAAAAAGTTATTTATTTTCAACTTCTAATAAGATTGTATATCAAAATCAAATATTAAAGCCCGTCGGGGCATATGGTTATACTATGCAACTTCATATTCAAACAGTCCAATCATTCCAAAATAAAGTAATGCGTAATATTGTCATCAGCAATCCTAGGTATGTGCGTAATACTGATGGTTTATTTTTTATGCCATCCGGACAAACCTTTTTAAAAATATCAGTACATCAGCAGCAATTTTAATATAACTTGTTATAAGAACATAATTTCCAGCTGGAAAAAACAGATACAAATATGTAATAAAAAATTGTAACTAGACAATAATTAAAAATTGTTCAGATTGTTTTTTTTTTTCTTATTTTTTTTCAAATACATAATTAATTTATCTTAGAGTATTTCAATTTTTTTTTTCATTTTCCTTTAGAGAATTGTTACTAATTGCTAAAATAATGAATTATTAATAACATAATGTCACTTTAACAAATTAATGAAATTTTTCATCAGAATTTCTTAAATTTTTAACATTATCTTATGTCTAACTAAATCTGGATATCTGATATTAAACAAGACCTATATACATAAAACAACACCTATTCAATTACAAAACGAGGAAGAGTGTAGTAGAGTAGACTGTGTCAACTCTGGGATACCCGTATGACCGTAACATATACATTATATCATCTGGTTAATTACTTTTGGCAAAATTTGAAACATACAGCTTTATTAAGTGTAGTGTAATGCTCATATTAAAGAAGGGTTTGTATGGCAGCTACTCGAACCCTCTGCAGTAGACCAACCAAATTTTGCAGTAACTTTGGCCATTACACTAAACTATTTTTGGCAAAATTTCAGACTCTCAGCTTCATTAGGTGTAGTGTAATGCTCATATAAAAGAAGGAGTTGTATGGCAGCTACTCGAACCCTCTGCAGTAGACCAGCCAGATTTTGCACAAACTTTGGCCATTACACTAAACTATTTTTGGAAAAATTTCAGACACCCAGCTTCAATAGGTATAGAGTAATGCTCATATAAAATTAGAAGTTGTATGGCAGCTACTCGAACCCTCTGCGGTAGACCAACCAAATTTTGCAAAAACTTTGGCCATAAAACTAAACTAGTTTTTGCAAAATTACAGACACGTAGCTGTAATAGGTACAGAGTAATACTCATATAAAAAAGGAAGTTGTATGGCAGCTATCCGAACCCATGGACCAAAATGGCTGGATTTAAATAGCGATGACGGCTATTGCAAAAAAACGAATTTGCGAAAATTTCAAGACCCTAGCTCCTTTAGTTTTTGAGTTATCGTGCGGACGGACGGACAGACGGACAGACGGACGGACAGACGGACGGACAGACGGACGGACAGACGGACGGACGGACATACATAGCTAAATCGATTTATTTTTCGATTCTGATCCGATCCATACACTTGAGTCTATATCTACCCCCCCTCCTTCTCTGCGTCACAAACGTAATGGCAAATTTATTATACCCTTGGACTATATAGTCATACGGGTATAATGACATTTATAGAACAAAAATGTTTTTTTTTTTTAACATGATTCTCATATGATTGATTTCAGAGTGAGTTTTTAGTTTTTTTGTTTTTTTAAATGAAATGCCATTTTGTTGCTCACTTATATAAATTACAAAAAAGTAAAGCCGCTTTTCAGAGCATTATAATTAAAACATTCAATGAAAATTATAAAAATTTCTTAAATATTAGGTTAATTTTTTTATAAGTAAAATCTTAATTTAGTTTTAAATTAAAGTATTTAACAATTTCCTCAAATTTTTAAAACTAATTACCTTCAAGATTCAATGTAGAAAACGGTTTTGTTAGAAGATGGAATTGCTTGGTTTGATTTATTTATATAGTAGTATTCTTATGTAGTTGTATTTGTATATTGCATTAAAAACAATTTCTTTGCTAATGACATTTTAATGTTACGAAATTATTCAAGAAAAATATTAATTTATATTTTTGTGTCAGAAGATGGTGCTGTTTAAATTGTAAGAATATAATGTGTCTGAAACAAAACGAAATCTTTATATTCATATAAAATTTTAAAACTTTTTTGCCTTCATTTTAATTTCTTTTATTTTTTTAAAAACGTCTCAATTACTCAAGTTCAAGGAGAGCACTTTAAAATGTTCTTAGAATTGTAAGTATATGCTGTATTTTAAACTAGAATAGAATCTGAATTATTGGAACTTGTTGAACAATATAAACTTTATTTGAATTTGAGAAGTTTCGTGTTCATTGTGTTAGACTTTAAAGAATAAATAATTTTTTGAAATGAATCGTAGGGGGGGATCTATTTTAAATAGTTTCAAGATGTGGGTGGAATCATTTTTTTTGTAATATTTTTGGATAACTCTCTAGTATGGATACCTCACACGATCCACAAAAGTTAACTTTTTGCTATTTGAAAGCCTATTATTCAAAGTTTCATATTCAGTGAGACTTGCTTTTCTAAGTTATTTACTTTTTAAATTATAGCATAAAACATAAACATTTTACACTTTTACCAACCGCTTATATAAAATATAATAATCGATAGGTATTGTTTTCGTACAAAAAATTGGACCCGAAATTTCTGCATATTTGCATTGCTACGGTATGCAGGAAACCCATAAAACTTGGAAATGGAACAGTTTTTTATGATGTCCACTTGTATGTATGTATTGATGTAAAATTTTGACGTTAATATTTTAAATTGTAGAAAATCAGGTAACCCAAAGGTACACTTCTCTAGGGTCATTTTTAATTTTTTTGTGAATCTTTCTTAAACCAAAATCGTGCAACAAAATTTGTTACATAAAAGTTGTAACACAAATAAAGAGCTACAATTTATCCATAGAAAGTTTTTTATCCAACAAAGTTTAGTGTCCTCTTAGTTATATTTTAAAATTTATTTAATTTATCTAATTTATATACAATTTTGTGTTTTTTTCGAAGTTCATTTTCCTGATAAATAAAAATATTTCTGTGTGTATGTATTGCAATCTTTCAAAAATCTTGTTGGAAATTATTAATAGAATAACGAGTTACTTCAATTCGAATAAATATTATATTAGATGCAACAATTTATGTATGATAAAAACACTTATGATTATTAAACATTAGATATATGGTTTTGATAAAAATGTTTACACATGTAGGCAAAAATCTATTAAGAAAATTTTGCATTAAGCTTTTCTTGTAATAGCGGTTGGTTATGTGGTGGACACGACATATTTTTTTAATACGGTTTTGCTTTACGAAATATTAAACTGAGGTACCGTTATTATTTCAAATTTCTCAACCTTTACAGACTACCATAATTTTTTTTCGTTAATTTTTTACCTAAATTCTACCTTTTACCTTCAGATATAAGTCAAAATTTAAGAACAATTTTCACCAAACAATGCTGTCTTCATGCAAAATTGTTACGATTTACATGTCAAAATTAAATAAAGGCAGGCGAAATACGGCAAAAAAACATATGTATTTAAAAGGTAAAAGGTATTCAATTATAAATTATAAATTGCACAAGTTGTCTGAGGAATTTATTAAAATTGTTCAAAAATAATTTTACATAAAAAAAGTGCCGGATATTTAAGTTCTACTGTATTACAATATAAAGTTATTATATGCAAAACATTTTTTATTTTTATTTTTTAATAATATATAGTGACATCTGCTTTTTTTTAATGGTTTGGTAAGTTTAAAAGATGGTGATTTTTATTTTAATGTACCATAATATTTCGACGATACATAAATGTTTGAAGGAAAAATGTGTTTAAATGATTTTATAGCCAGTTGAAATCCTCTTTTTATGCAAATTAAGTATTTATATTTTTTATATTTTATTATAATTTAATGATGATTACCCACAAATTATATACATAAATTATATATACGCACATAATACATTTATAAATATTAAAATTTTGTAAGTACTACGTAAGGTAAACAAACCTAAAGGTAAAAGCAACAAAATCTAGTATTTATACCCGTGCATACATATATGACATGGGGTATATTAAAATTGCTCCTCCGTTTGTAACGCATCGATCTAGACGAGCTAGATATAGTGTCAAGGGTACATATCGGCTCAGAATCGAAAAATGAGTCGATCTAGCTATGTGTGTTTGTCCGTCCGTCCGTCCGTGTGTCAGCACGATAACTCAAAAACTAAAATTCTACTATTAGCATTTTAGCATTTTTGGATACTTACTCAAGCATCCTTATGACGTATCCCCACAATTTAAAAAAGTTGAAAAAATTCATTTTCTAAATTTGATGTTATGTGTGAAATTTGTGAAGTATCTAATATAAATTTTAGATAAGACCATTAATTCGTTACAAAAATAAGTTTTAAATTTATAATATAGAAATAAATGGCATGCTATTAATTCCTCTATTAATTTTTCAATTTTAATTCTAAGGAATTGGTCTCAAAATAAGTATTTTGAATGACAGATTTTTTAACTACAAAAGTAAAATTTTTCCAAAATATACAAACCTTCTGAATTATCTTCACCGAAATCAAATATATCGATTATATTTTTATTTGATGAATTGGCATCATTATTTTCAATTAAATATAATTGATATTTGGTACAATATTCAATAAATATGTCTTCCATATCTTTTCTAGTACCAGAAAAGTATGGAGCCATAACTTTAAACCAATTTAGCTTTATATTGGGATGCGACATTGCAGTTACAATTGCTTCATGCGATTCTTCCGTTAGGTAAAAAAAAGCATGAAATCTTTCTACTAGACTTTGCTGCATTTTAGCCAAAACATTACCTAAATATATTAGTTCATTTTTGTTGGCAATTTTGTCTGTTTTAACCTTTAATGTCGCGAATGATGGTATTAACATCCCATAATAAATGCCTTTTTCTCCTTGTAAAAAATCCAAAATTTCTGCAAAAGGAGTCATAATTTTTACATATTCTTTTAAATATGTAAAATCTATTGCAGTAAATTTTGGGGTTTTCAATTCCGTACAAAGTTCATTTACAACATTTTCTTTTTTTAAAATTTGTTGGACACAATCGTACAGGGAATTCCATTGTGACACAACAGGATTTTATAAACGTCTAAATTAAATAAAGTTAAGCCATATTTCAGTTTTGTATTATATTAAAAGAATTGCATAAAAATTTTACCTGTGTGTGAAATTTGTAAATTTCCAAATTTTCTTTTGAAGCTTTATTGAAATCGTTTGTTGTTATTAAACTTAATGTGTGACTTGCACAACGAAAATGTTTTGGTAGAATTGTTCTGTTAGGAGAATTTTCAAATTTAACAAAATTGATATCATTACCATCCTCTGCTAATATATTTTCATTTTCTGAATTTTCAACATCAGAACTTTCATCATAATTTTCAACTAGTTCTGTTTCTTCTTCAAAATTAAACCCATACTCATACTAAACGCTTTAACGAAATTACTTCCATTGTCTGTAACCGTTGCAACTATATTAAAAGGATTTAAATTGAAATCATAATTTATTTCATTAATTAAATTAGCGATTCGGTCAAAAGTGTGACAACCCGTAAAGCGTTTACAGGCTAATGCTGCAGAAACTCGTTTGAAATATTTATCCAACCAGTGGCAAGTATAGCCGAAAAAACTTTTGTGTTTGTTTGACCACATATCGGCTGTAGTGCAAAAATAATTTCTATTTTCCATTAAATTTTTTATTTTTCTGCCTGGAACTTTTAAGTTTACTCTATTTTTGAAAAGGTTTTTGAAATAAATATTATCGACAATGCTAATTGGCGATGCTGTTTGAACAACAAAGTCGATTATATCATTGGTAAAATTTTCTTCCTTGCTTTCCTTTTTGTTAGAAAGAACTTGCAATTTATTTTGCAAATAATTTTCGTATTTCAACTTATGCTTCCTTTATAAAATTGAAAGTTATTCCTACAGACCCTTTAATTATTGTTACTTTATGTACACATAGTAAACATTTAGCGAATAAAGGTGCACCTGTAATTTTGAAATCGGATCCAGTCGATGTTGAACCGTTAATTTCGTCTGTCTAAATAATTATTATTATGTTAATGTTTTTTTTTTTTTATATTTTATGAGGAAATTGTATAAAACATTATTCATTTCAGATCTTTTTAATCCTATTTCTAATTTGTTTTTCGAAAAATTCTAAATTTATGTACTTCTTTGTTAACTGGCTATAAAAAATTTTTATTAAATGTTTGCAATAAAAGTTAAAGTAAAATAAAAAAAAATTAAAAAATAAATTTTATTAATATATACTTTTATTAAAGTATAACTAGCCACCTAAAATGTAGAAAATAAAAAAATTTAAGGTAGATTTTGGGAGTTTGTTACTTCTTTGGTATAAAAGTAAATTGCTGAAATGAAGACAGTTCTTCTTTCATATAATCTTAATTCAGCTTAATCTTATAAAATGTTGTGGTCGTTGGTTCAAATTTACCTTATGGTGAAATATTTTTTGTTAATTTCAGTTAAAATTTTTTTTGATTTAAGTTTAAATTTTATGTTAACTCATTTTTTTAAATTTTAAATTAATAAATCAATGATAAAATATTTGTTTGGTTATAAAATAACATTTTTTAAAGGTTGATTTTGTTTCAATAAAGATTTGTTTCTGTCCGTCCGTCCGTCCGTGTGTCAGCACGATAACTCAAAAACTAAAAGGGCTAGAGTCTTGAAATTCACACAAAGTGATTTTTAGACAATTTTTAGGTTCCCTATTGTTTTTGGTTAAAATCGGACCAAGGCTTCGGGGAACTGCCATACAACTTTTTTGCACCAATATAAATTTCTTGAAAACTGATTATACTACGAGGATGAAAATTACACACTGTTAGTTATATAATGAATCGAACACTTATATGGAGTTTCAAAATGTTACGGCCCTGTTTTCGGGCAACTGCCATACAAAGTAATCAATTCGATAACCGTCAATCTAATGAAGCTACGAGGTTATAATCAAAACTGGGCAGATAAAGTAATAGGGCAAGTTAGTTGGCAAAGTTGGACATCACTCGGACCAACTTTTAGGGCGGGCTATTTTTATTTTTTGATGGTTTATTTTTTATTTTTGTTTTTAAGCAAAAATTATGGGATAAAAAGTTAAATTGTTTTTTAACTATTTTACTTTCTTATATTTTTTTTGTAATAATAGCATAGGGGAAACAAATAACGGTTAGTGGGTATGCACGGGTATCTAAAAGTTGACAAGGGCAACTATAATCTTTCTCGTTTTTTTATTAATATTGTTGTTTTCCACTTTACAAGGATTCTTCAAGTTTTGAGAGGACTTGAAGATTTAAATTTTAATATGAATTTATAAAATGTACCACTTATTCCATCATATCTAAATTTGCTTATTGTAAAAATATTAATTTGTTTATAGCAACATATTAAAAAAAAAATAATAAATTATCTAAAATTACTTTGAATTAACCTGGAAATTTTAGAAAAAGTATAAAATATAAATAAAGGGTTTCAAATATTGTAGATATGAATATGTATGTTAAATATGTTTGTGGTCTTTTAAAAATAATACGGCTGGGTGGCACAGTGGTTGAGTACCGACTTTCATGCGAAAGGCCCGGGTTCGAAACCCAGTGAAAGTGAAAAAAAACTATTCTGGTTTGTTACTCGGCTCAGCTACCATTCGCCATTGGGTTCAAATTAAAGGCTTAATCAATTATATATCTTTAATAAAAAATACATTAATATAACAATATAAACAAAAGCCAAAACAGTAAAAAAATTAAAACTGAGATACTTCAAATGTACAAATTTAGATTTAAGTTTCTTTGGAACTCAGAATTTTTTAATAATTAAAAGTCAAGCATGTTTTTAATTTACAATAACATAAAACATTTTTATATTTAAAATATTAATAATTATTATACATATACACGGTGTTTTTATTCCTTTTATCATTTTACACAGAAAAATTAGTATTTAATTTCGCTGTACATATTTAATTTATTAATTTTATCCAATATATTATGTAAAAATAAAGATAAAAAATTATTTTTTAATTTTTTTCATCCTCCATTTCCATTTTATACAACTATAATTAATATTCATTTAAAATACAAATTACTTTTGATATTTTTCCACCATTTTAATAGTGGAGAATATTTTTTATAATATACTTTTAAGTGAAGCCAAAGAGTTTAAAAACTTAAAATAAATTTTACGAGAAGAAATTTAATTAACAAGCAGAAGAATCTGTATCTACTATCCTTTGACTTTACGCAACTATACTATTATAAAATAACTTTGTTATACTATAATAAAATTTAATGATATATAAAATGTATTAATTGCAGTAATAACCACAATAATTTTAAAAATGTTAAATGTATGTGTGTTTTTTTGCTTTTATAAAGTAGTTGTATATATATAATATATTAAATAATAATATATAATATAAATATGTTATTACATAAAATTGATTCACCTGTATGCGACAATTAACATAGATTTTGATTCTGGTTGAGGAATCATGATTATTTTCAACAATAATTAAGAAAGATGCTTGACAATTAAAAGAATATTAACATATAAAGTTTTTATTTCAGTTTTCCGATAGAAATGAAAGAAGATCTGAGAAAAGAAAATAAATAACATGTTCCTAGAAGTATGCAATAATTATAAATTTAAAACAACCTTTTCAAGGTTTTATCCTAAAATTATGCAAAATTGAAAACTCAAAACATAGAATCAAATGACAAGAAATGGTTTCTTAAGACAAAACAGCAATTTAATATTGCATTGGCATCCTGTTGCGGTCTATCATTTATATATTATTTATATTTATAAAGTTTTTTAGGATGAAGTTAAATTCAAATCGTTAAAATTGTACCGAGCAAACAGAACAAGAACGCGGATTAGTAAAAACGTTTTGAAACACATTTTGTTGAGTTTGTATTGCGCATGGTTTTTTTCTTAATTCTTATAATATTCAACTAGCTTTTCTAAAAAAAATATTTTAAGAAAATAAAACGGTATTATAAACGTAAAACTTTTAAAAGTATTTTATTTAAACCTTTTATTGGGGTCTATGACACTTTACTGAAAAAACTCACGGACAAAAAAAAAATCCGGAATGAGTAAAATTTAAAAAAAAAAACCCGAATAATACAAAAACGTGAAAAACGAGAAAGAATGTAGTAGAGTAGGCTGCGTCAACTCTGGGTTACCCGTATGGCCGTAATATAAACATTTTTTTTGACAAAATCAAACATACAGCTTTATAATTTGTAAATGTGTAATGCTCATATAAAAGAAGGAGTTGTAAGGCAATTACTCGATCCCTCTGCAGTAGACCTACCTAATGTTGCAGTAACTTTGGCCATTACACTAAACTACTTTTTGAAAAATTTTAGACACCCAGCTTCATTAGGTGTAGAATAATGCTCATTTAAAAGAAGGAGTTGTATGGCAGCTGCTCAAACAATTTGCAGTAGAAAAATCAAATTTTGCAGTAACTTTGGCCATTACATTATTTTCAAAATCCTAGCACCTTTAATTTTTCATGACGGACGGAGGGACATACATAGCTTAATCGATTTATTTTTTAATTCTGATCCGATCCATACTTGATTTTATATGTATCCCCCCTCCTTCTCTACGTCACAAATTTAATGGCAAATTCAGTATACCCTTTGAAATTATAGTAATATGGGTATAAAAATCTAACCCTAATATCCCACCTAATTAGTATCTCCCATATACCTAATTGTTAAAATACGTAACATTTGAAATTTTTTCCACAAAATTTAAATTCGAGATTTTTTCCGGGATTTTTTTTTCAGTAATGTGTCATGTAATCCTTTTATTGAATGTACTCGAGTATAGAAGGTAAAAACTTAATCTCTCCGATAGAAAAAAGGCAGTAGTCACTCCAACCAAATTTTAAGGAAAAGAAATATTTTCATATATATGTATATATAATATGTTGTTGTTTTCGTTAACACAAACTACATTTCATTATTAATAATATTTAATATTTAAGAATTAGTTCTGTTGCAGGAAAAAAAATTAATTCCCCATAGCATACAGCAGATTGCATTTTTGTTTTTAAACATTAATTGAAGATTTTAAAATCATTAGATATTTTTATACAAAAAAACTTGATGATTATACTTTATATTTATTTAATTAATTCAAAAAAAAATTTAATCAAAAACATTAACGCTGTAATTAGTTTGGACTTTGTTTTAAATTGTTTTAAAAACTGAGGGTAAATATCGTAAAAAAAGTACAAAATTTATTTTTATTTTTGATCACAATTTTAAAAATTTCAAATTTGGCCGCTTTTCAAAGCGTCGGGTTCAAACCCTCGTTAACCTTTAGATTTAAAGTTTTTTTTAAAGAAGATAATTAATATTATCATAGAAGTATGCAAGAGTTATAAATTTAAAATCACATTTTCAAGGTTTTATCCTAAAACTATGCAAAATTGAAAACTCTAAACAAGGCTTCTAATGACTAGAAATAGTTTATTAAAACAAGAAAGTAAGTTTCACCCTGTTACTTCATTGTCATCCTGTTGAAGACTTTGCTTTAGATTTAAAGTTTTTTTAAAGAAGCTTTTAATATTTAATAAGCTTTTCTAATAAAATATTATTTTAAGAAAACAAAACGGTATTATAAACGTAAAACTTTTCAAAGTATTTTATTTCAATCTTTTATTGGGGTCTGTGACACTATACTGAAAAAATTCCCGAACCATATAAAATCTCGAAAAAAATCGAACCCATCTAATTTAGTATATTCCATATACTTAACTCATAACAATCGTAACATTCAGCATTTCTTCCACAAAATTTAAATTCGGTACTTTTGAATTTATTTTCCAGATCTTATAACGGGATTTTTTTCACAAAATTTAAATTCGAGATTTTCCTCAATTAAGTGTCATATGTCCTTTTTATTAATTGTACTCGGGTATAGAACGTAAAAGCTTAATCTCTCCACTTAGAAAAAAAAAACAGTGGTCAATCCAACTAAACTTTATGGATCAGAACATTTTTCGTATATATATTTATATTTAATATGTTGTTGCTTTTCGTTGACACAAACTACATTGCATTATTAATAATATTTAATATTTTAGATCTAGTTCTGTTGCAGAAAAAAAATTAATTCCCCATGGCATACAGCAGATTGCATTTTTGTATACCAACATTAATTGAAGATTTTAAAATTATTAAATATTTTTATAAAAAAAAAACTTGAAGATAATTTATATTTATTTAATTAATTCAAAAAAAAATTTAATCAAAAACATTTACGCTCTAATTAGGACGTTGTTTTAAAATGTTTTAAAAACTGAGGATAAATATCGTAAAAAAAGTACATGGTTATTAAAATTTATTTTTATTTTTGATCACAATTCTAAAAATTCCCAATTTTATTAAATAATAATAAAATAACACATCTGACCGATAGCTCAGTGGTAGAGTGGCGGCTTTTCTAATGAATTGTCTCGGGTTCAAACCCTGGTCGGATCATATTTAATAAGAATGTTTATTCAAATAATTTAATAATCAGTCCAAATGCCAAATTGGCAAAGGGTTATTATTATTAGGCAATATTTACTATTGTCTCGTACTACAAATAAATAAATAAATAAATAAACAGCATATAAAAATTTCAAGAGATCGCGTTTTTAAAAACAATTCAAATAATTTGTTTTTTTTTTTTTTTGTCAATAATTATCACCTGATCTTTATACCCGTATGACTATATAGTCCAAGGGTATAATAAATTTGCCATTACGTTTGTGACGCAGAGAAGGAGGGGGGGTAGATATAGACTCAAGTGTATGGATCGGATCAGATTCGAAAAATAAATCGATTTAGCTATGTATGTCCGTCCGTCCGTCTGTCCGTCTGTCCGTCTGTCCGTCTGTCCGTCTGTCCGTCCGTCCGTCTGTCCGTCCGTCTGTCCGTCCGTCTGTCCGTCCGTCCGCACGATAACTCAAAAACTAAAGGAGCTAGAATCTTGAAATTTTCGCAAATTAATTTTTTTGCAATAGCCGTCATCGCTATTTAAATCCAGCCATTTTGGTCCATGGGTTCGGGTAGCTGCCATACAACTTCTTTTTTTATATGAGTATTTCTCGGTACCTATTACAGCTGCTTGTCTGAAATTTTGCCAAAAGTAGTTTAGTTTTATGGCCAAAGTTTCTGCAATATTTGGTTGGTCTCCTGCAGTGGGTTCGTGTAGCTGCCATACAACTTCCTACTTTATATAAGCATTACTCTCCACCTAATGAAGCTGGGTGTCTGAAATTTTGCCAAAAATAGTTTAGTGTATTGGCCAAGGTTACAGCAAAATTTGGTTGGTCTATTGCAAAGGGTTCGAGTAGCTGCCATACAACTCCTTCTTTTATATGAGTATTCCAATAAACTTAATAAAGTATGTTTGAAATTTTGCCAAAAGTAATTAACCGGATGATATAATGTATATGTTACGGTCATACGGGTATCCCAGAGTTGACACAGTCTACTCTACTACACTCTTCCTCGTTTTAATATTTATTACGCGAAAAAATGCAATTTGATTGCAGTTTTTTCTTTGTTTTAAGTAAATCTTCTTCAATTCTTCCAACTACACTTAAAAATTAAAGCTAAAGAATAGAAATATAACGTGAGAAAAATCTTGTAATCATGATCTTTGTTTCTAGAGAAATAAAATAATTTGTATGTAATGTTATTTTAAATGTTATGTTATGTTAATAATTTTAGATCAAATTATGCTAAATATTTAATCATAAGTTAGATCTAATTCTTAATAAAGCATTTGCAATTTATCATAATAAGTATAAAATAATAAAAATTAAAATTGTAAATTTAATAAAAAGTTTGTTGCATAAATTACTTTAAAGTTAATTGGATAGATGGTTTTACCTTGGTAAATTGGGTATTATTAGTTCTATGATAAAGTTCTATAATTATACAATAGCTTCCAAAGTTTTTAAAATAAAGTTTTGAAGATTTTATTACCTCATACAATGTGACAATGTTTTAAGGCAGTAACGCATGCCTTTCCTTGTCAGACGAGGCAGATTGTACCATCTATTAATTTTATTAATAACTAGCTAATACCCGGTGTGCGTTGGCTGCGCCTCTCAATGGAGGTTTAATTGAAGTTGATGTTACTGCAAAAAGTTAACACAAAATATACATACGGTTTACACATGTAAATTTTAAAATGTATGAAAGCAATCTTTTTAAAACGATTTTTCTATAGATATTCTAGTAATTTTTGAAACTTCTGTAATTCAAAGCAGAACAAACTACTTTCCAAATTTTGACGTAATTTACTTCTAAAAAAATTTTTTTGACCAATCGTAGGACCAACTGTTAACAGACTCAACTCCATTTTCAAGTTGCGTCACACATATATATTTGAGGTATACACACATAAATTTGAGGTAAACCGGTCAAATCGTTTCTAATTTAGAGTTAAGTAACGCAAAAATCTTTTCAAAGCCACTGTGCCCCATGGGTTAACGGAACTACACTTTCTCTTTGGGCAAAGCAGTATTGCGCAAAATTAGACGTAATATGCTTCTAAATTTTTTTTTGTCAATCGTTGGGCCGACATGGGTTAACCAATTGCAAGTCTGTTAAAAGAGTTAATTTCATTCTCAAAACGGAACACATACACAAAATTTGAAGAAAATCGGTTAAACCGTTTCTAATTTAGAGTAAAGTAACCAAAAACTTTATAAAAAGCTGTTGGGCCGCAATGGGTTAATGGAACTTAACAAAATTGTTTTGAGGCTTTCTTTTTAGCCAAAGCAGTAATTCGCCAATTCTGACAATATTAGCTTCCAAAATTATTTTGACCACCCGTCGGCCCGACATGGGTTAACAAATCCCAAAACTGTTAATAGTGTCAACTCAACTCTCAAGGAGCATCACGTATACAAAATTTGAAGTCAATCGGTCACACCGTTTTCATTTTAGAACAAAGAAGTTTAAATACTTGCACCACAGCCCCAACTTCGCGGTTCGTTAGAGCAAAATTTTTGGGCCACGATTTCTTTCCGCACCCAAAAACCCCTATATATACCTATAACCCCTATAAATTTTCATGACCCCTATAACCCCTATAAATTTTTATGAAAATCGACTGGGCAGTTTAGGAGTCTATTCGCTACAAACAAACAAACAAACAAACAAATAAACAAACTTTCGCTTTTATATATATAGATATTATTTATTTGGTTTATATCATATATTTTATATTTTACTGTAAATATTTGGTCACCATGGAGATTTGTAAAGAAAAATTATTTTTCAATTAAATAATCATGACCCGTACGGCAATTGAGCCCGCCTTTGGTTAGTAAGCCAAATGCTTAAAGTTTTGAGCATCTTATGAGATAATCATACAGATCTACTGATATATTAATATCTAAGAATTTTGTGGTACATTTGATTAATGCTGCGAAAAAGAAAAAACCGCAATAGTAACAATGTAAGTTTTATTGGTCAAAATTTATTTAGACGTGTCTCATTTCGCAAATTTTTCAGAGGATTATTTACTGATGCAGTGCAATTTCGAATCCCACAAAGATGATTAGTTTCTGATAGAAAGAAAATAACTATAAAATTTATTTTTCTGTTAATAATATATTTGTAATGTGAACCAAATAAACAATATTACATATACATATTGATAAAAGTATATGGTAATTGAAGTGCACAAAAAAATCGTTGAACCAAGAACAATAATTGTTATTGAGAAAATTGGTATACAAGTTTAATAAAAACCTTGTTCAAAGTTAAATATTGTAGGTTTTTTTTCGCTTATTCAATAATTTGATCTTTCATTTTGGTTAGATAACGTTTTTCTAATACAATTTATTGGAATGGTCGTGCCCAGTTTTCTCAATTAGGATACCAGGAAAAATTTTCTGGGATTCTGAAGTAACTGTTGTACCAAACAAGCATTGGTCCAAATCAATATAACTCAGGAATAATTGGGGTCGCCATCTTCGCAAAAACATATGTCCTTAAAGGTGCTTCTCGCAAATGTTCCTATTTTTTAATGTTATTTTTTTATATAAACCGTTATATTAATTAATTTAATAGATTTTTCTTTATTCTGCTGGGGAAAAGTTGAAAATATTTCGAAAAATTAAGAATCTTTTAGATCAAACAAAATGTAAAAGACCCAACCTTATTTTTGTTTTAAAAAAAAAAATATTTAAAAAACTAACAATTTATATTTAATTAAATAATTATATCTTCTGAATTCTAAGACATGAACATCAAGTATGAATGCACTAATTTAGAAAAAGGAAATATCTTTCTAATGAACTATAATAGGGTGCTTTTTGGTGCATGTCTACCAACTTTACAAAAATGGCATCACCGCAGTAAAAAAATCTTCAAAAATATCCAAATGTGATGATTTTGCCAACTGACATCACGCCAAATTAAAAACATCACGTCAATATTACTTTTGAACCTTCAAGAATAGCCAATCATCACTTTTGTGATACTCATCGTATGATACGCCTTCAAGAGTTGTGGTTTATGATACAAAAAGTACTTTGAACAACAAATTAATTACAGAAAGTAATAATTCAGCAATTTATTAAACTTATTATTTCAAATAAATAAGTTTTCAAAAAACATTTAAATTTTATTTTTAAACATAATAAATTTCAATCCCAAAATAACAATTAAATCAATAATTAATATTTTCAACTTTTTAGCACATTTTCAAAAAATTTTGTAAAAATGTGCCTATATAGCTTCATTCTGTCCGTCCGTCCCTCCGTATGTTTACAAAAACTTTTACGTCGTTTGAAATAGAGTAAAGAAATTTTAACCATGGGTAGTTTTTGCAAAAAAAATAATTTCGTAGAAGAATTTTTTTCTGTAGCCCCATCTGTTACGGGGCTACAGCCCCCCAAAGTTGGAAAAAGCACTATATTTAAATTATTATAACAAGAGTTCTGTTAGATATATTTTCAATCTGAAAACGGCAAACGATAGCTGGTTTCATAAACTTCAAATGTTTAGGGTTGCCATACGGTACTAAAAGTTAACATTACACAAAACTCAATTTTTGCAAAATTCTTGGCCACACATATCTTCTGAACGGTTCAAGCTAGGGTTTTGAAATTTTGGGAGAAGCTAGAAGTTTTTTGTCAAGCCCCCTGTTTAGGAGCTATAAGGGCTCAAAAATTTAAATTTTGCTTATTTTTAAACACCTGTAACTTGAATACCTGTGCAAATATTTTTTTAGTGATATGCAAAATTCAAAGCTCTTTAATTATATTTCAACATGTGTCAAAGGTTTTTCTTAATGTTGAAAGGTGACGAAGCTACATCCCCTGCAAATTCCAAAAAAGCCCTATATTTAAATTGGTTTAACAAGAGTTCTGTTAGGTTTAATTTCAATCGGAGAGAGAACGGTAGAAGAGAGCTGCCTTTATAGGCTTTACAAAAATATGTCGCTGAAATGTATAGGGTTGCCATAGTTAGATCAAGTTAGATCCTTGAGAAACTTGGCAACCTTCTCCATTGAAGGGCTATACCAAGTTTAAAATAAAAAGTTTACTGTTAGCAGTAAATTTTATAAGTAAGAAGTAACTATTTCCAAGTAAATATTTTCAAAGTTAAACTCAGTATGTAATACAATATAATTTTGAAAATGTGCTTTTTTAAAAACCCTTGGTTTTTTTTCATCACTTGTTTTTGTTAATTTTTTACTTTAAAATTGCTAAAATATAATCAAACATTAAATTGATAGCAAATATAAAAATCACAAAATAATATTATTATATACATATTTAAACAATTTATTGCTACAACCAAAGATTAAAAAAAAAACAAAAAAACTAAAATAATAACATCAAAACAACACTAGATGTCACTTGTCATACAAATAATAAATTCAATCATTTTACAACTTAACAAGTAAATACATATATCTATAGATAACAAAAAAACAACAACAATAAATACAAAATCAAAAAAAAATTGATTTTCTTTTTGTTGTTTTTACTAAAAACTTTTGTTTACACATAAATAAAACAAAAGTCAAAAATGCCGGTACATACATACTCCTAACCTAACATAAAGCTTATTCGTAATTTTTTTATTTTTTTTTTTTTTAATACCGGCATTCAATTGGAATGACGTTTAAATATTTTTAAAATACCACATACATACATACAATTATATACCATATGATTACCTGTCTACTAAGTTAAGTACTGATCATTTTATCAGATTTTTTTTTTTTTCAATAGAGACTGGAATTATTGGAAAATTTATTTGGAATATTTTGTTTTGTTCGTTTCATACCATTAACATACATGTTTGATTGATCATGTTCATACAATGATATTGTTGTGTTGTGTATCTCTGTTCGATTGAAGATCTTAACAAAAAAGTAAAAGAATAATTTAAGAAGTAAAAAAAACTAAAAAAAAGTTTAAAGTTTCAGATGCTTTTTAAATTGTTTTTTTTTAATTTTTTTTTTTGTTAAGGAATTACTTGATTTGAGTTGAGTTGTGTCTTGACTACTAGGTATTTTTTGTTTTGTTTTTTTGTGATCAGTTGATGATCTTCCTTCGTCGTGTACGATTCATTTTTGATTTCGCTTTTTTCTTAATCCGATTCGGTTAAAATTGAAAATAAAAGTGTTACAAAAAAAAAAAATCTATAGTTATACGGTTAGTACCGTTGTAAAAATATTCGAACAGATATTAAAGCGCTGAAACTAAAATTCGGTGAGTGCGAAAGGGATAGAAATATTCGAGATTGTGCGACGGTGTTAAAAAAATATTTTGTCTGATAAAGCGTCGGTTCGTTCGGTCTCAATTATTATTAAAATTTGGATAGTCAGTCGTTCGACCGGTCCGTGATGTTTTTTTTTTTTTTGAATAAATTTGTTAACAAAATAAAAAAAAATTTTAATAAAAAAAATTAAATATAAAAAAAAAAAAAAGAAAATAAATAAATTATAATTGATTCATAATTTTATTACCAAGTTGCGCCCTTGTTTTTTTTTTTTTGTTTTAAAAATATTTTGGTGTGTTTTTCAGTGAATTTTTAAGCGGTGATTTATAAAAAAAAAATAAAATAAAAAGTTTTTATGGAACTTATAAAATAAAATTCCTTTACTATATACCTATTAGTTTTTTAAATAATAGAAGAATAATTTAAGTTTTTTTTTTTCTATATTTTTATTATTATTGAAGTTTACTTTGGTTTGGTGGATTTTTTTTAATGATATCTTCTTCATAATTTAAAAAAAAAAAAAAAATATCTAGATAAGAGAAATTCAAAATTAACTTATTAATTTGTTGTGTAATACTCGTGTGATTGAAGAGTTTAATAGTTAATTTAAATATCAAGTGATTATATATTGTTTTTAAACAAGTATAATAGAATAAGTCGTGTGCGCAATTTTAAATTAGAATAAGTCGAGTGCGCAACCAGTTTAAATCTCATTTATTGGTTTTTCAGTGAATCATTTTTAAATACAAAATACTAAAAATAAATATTATGTTGAGATAAAAATTAATATTATAAATACATATTTAAAAAAAAAAAAACACTAAAAATGGATTATAAACCAACAACAATAACAACACAATTAAATATTGAAAAACGACGTGGTTCAGCTGCATCAACATCATCATCAAATTTATCTGAAGAACCACCATTACCACCAGCACGTAAAAGAGTATCATTTTCATCAGATGTATTACCAACACGTATTAGTCCACGTCCATCAATTGATTCAAATCAAAATGCTCCTACTCCCACAATAAAATCTCTTACTAAAGAACCAGCATCACCTTTAGAATATGCCTTAAATGTTACTAATAGCTATTTAGAAAATTTACATAATTGTCAATCTGATGAAACTGATAATTCTCAAATAAATCAAACAAAATCTGATATTGATGCTGCAGTCAACGGAACCCAAGGATTATTTCCAAATCAAAGACGTTCATCTAATGCCACACAACATAAATATGATCTAACTGATATACCAGAGATTTCAATACAAAAATCTAATTTAAAAAATACAACATTTATAGATAAAGAAAAAAAAGAATTAATTGAAGATGCTGCTAGAGCAGTACAAACAAAAATAAAAAATGGAATTGAAAATCTTGCATTTGAATATGATTTGGAAGATCAGAAATTGAATCCAACAGGAGAAAAATTAAAATTACAAATAAAATCATCAAACTCAAGTGAATCAAATCAATCATCACCAACACCATCTTCATCATCTAAATCAACAACAATTTTAAATGGTTGTAATGGAAATGATAATAATTTTTTAAATTATTTGGAACAATATAATTTAAAACCCGATGCCAATTGTAGTGCTATGGAATTGGAGGCACGTCGTGATAAAGTTAGATGGTTATTAATATCAGAATGTAGTTCATTTTTTGGTGAAGGTAAACATACCAGAGAAGAATTTCGTAAATTATTTTTTAATGATGTAAGTACAATTAAGAATTTTTTTTTGATTAATTTTAATTTTACCCGAACTTTAGTGTTGAATGTCCTATGAAATAAGTTTTAAATTTTAAAAATTGTTTTTAATTGATCATGGGGATTTTAATTTGATCGTGGCATGTTAATTAGCCTGTACATAATTTAAAGATGCTTGATTTTAAAAAAAAAAAGTACCTTTTATCTGGTTCATCGAATTAAAACTTTCATTATACAAAAATTGAGAAATCAATAGTTAACCTTGGGTTATAAAAATGAATCACTTTCTGTTGTTTAATATTTTTTTGATTCTCTTTTGTTTTATTTTTACAAAAAAAGTTCAACCGGTTCCAAATATATATAGAAAGATATACAGTCTCTCAAGCTTATTTTGACATATAATAAGTAGCTTAGTGTTTTTTATAAATATTTTTTTTTTCTGGGTTATAAAAATTTTTTACCAGTTAAATAATACAAAATTTTTTAACTTTATAAAATTTGAATTAAACTTTCTTTGGCTTTTTTATATTGAGGTAGATAATGATTTACAATCTATGAATGTGTAATCAAAATTTCATAATTTAATATGCAATGGTACAAATTTAATTTATTTACAATTATAAATTCAAATAATTTTCAAAATATACATTTTTTTAATTAAATTAAAGCTTTTTGGGATTAAAAGAAATTGTTCTTACTTCTCAACTTCCATGATATGAGAAAAATGTGAGAACTAATATTGAAAAGTTGGGGAATGGGAGATTTTATAAATCAAATAATGGCTCGAATGCATAAAACTGAGTTTGAACTCAAAAATTCGATTTTTCATACAAAATTTTGCTGGAATTCGTAACGTTCTATGAAAAAATGAAATTTGAGTTTTAGATCAGTTTTAAACATTTGATCCAAAATTAGTACATTAATAACGGTTTCTTATGCAAAAATTACAGTTATTCAAAAGAAATAATTTGTAGATTAAATTCTTTTTTATCTTTATAATTATGAGAGATAATATCAAGTTTATAAAGGATTATGAAAGCCCACAACCTCAGCTTACTACACTTAACCTTCTGTAGTGAACAGGGGCGAATATATTGTTATTTCTTTAAATGGTTAAGAAATTTCATCTCGGAAACCATTCAAAAATAACCCCTCTGAGTTCTAGACACCCTGTATATTGTTAATTTCAATATGAAAATTTTCTGGAGGGTAATGTTGGTGGAAATTATTGAAAGATATTGCGCGCACAAAATTATGTTTGACTTAAATAGACTAAAAACAGCCGCCTTGTTTTAAAGAATTAAAACTAGTCTTAGAGACTAACTATCAATTTTGCTCAAACTGTTTATGATCTACTGAATTTATAGTCCTTTGTTAAGGTGATCTGAATTTATAGATAATAAGCGAAGCTTAGTTCTAAGTCTTCATTTGAAATTTGAATGTAGTAGAAGTTTTGATGCTTCTATGTTTACCAGATCTTCTAAGAAGTTAAAAAAGAACTTGAACTCTATTGGCAATCTAAATTTTCGACCTAGGAGTCTAGGCATTTCTCTATATTTGTTTTCTAATTTTATTTTTTTATTTTGAACATGTTCTTTCTATTTTAGCTTGACATCTAATGGCGTTCCTAGGTATTTTACCTTGTTTTCATCAGGAATATCTACCCCATTTAATTTTACGACAGGATGATTTTGACTAGATTTATTTGTAAAATTCACTTACACAGATTTCAGTTCATTTTATTTAATTTTCCATCTTTTGGTAAAAAGATATAATTTATCACTTGCCTTTTTAGAGTTTATTTGTAGCCTCGATATATAAGAGAAGTTCGTATGATTCTTTTCGACTGTTTCTCGAATATGAGGTAATTTATAAAAAGATCTTCGGCAAAATGAAGTTTTTAATCAATGGTTAAAATATTTTAATTTCTACTATGCACTGCCATTTCTTATTGTGAAATATAAGGATGAACTATATCATATGGCAGATTGTGTTTTTTCAATGTAATTTTTAAATCGTAAATCTCTTTGTCTTATCATACATTACCATTGTTTATAATAATTTAATCTATAAATCTAATAAAATATTAATTAAAATTAATTAATATATTAAAATGCACAATAAGAAAAAAACAATTTCTTATTTTTGTAATATTATCTTATTATTATATTTGACTTATATTTGACTTATAATTTGTTGCAAAAAATTCTTATCATTTCTAAAAAGAATTTTTCTAATCATTTAAGCGAATTTAAATTATCTATTTTAATTCAAAATATTGATAAGTATAGATAAAAAAAATTAATCGTATTAATTGGATATAAATTTCTAGGAAAACCTACTTTGTTAAAAAATAAAAAATTTAATTAGTAATTAAAATTATAACTTTTTTTTTAAGAACATTGCGATTTATTTAATTAATATATCAGTGGTTGTCTACAGTATTTATGATGTGATTATGATAGGATTTTTATTATGTCTCTTAATTTTTCAAAGGGAATAGCCTAAAGGCCGAATTTGACGTTTAAATGACGAAACTTTCATTTCAAGAAGAAGCTTTGCATCATACGGCAAATTTGAAAATTTTGGGGGTTGAGCTAAATAAAAAATTGACATGGTCAAATCATATTTTAAAGTAGCAAAGGACGCTGCTAAGTTTTTAGGTTTCTTGTAACGCTGCAAAACTTACTTCTCCTCCTCTGATCTTCTTAACATTTATAAAACTTATATTAGGCCATAAATGGAGTTTGATGCACACTACGGCCCTGGGATATCTTGATAAAGTGCAAAATAGAACTTTTCGTCTTATAAATGATTCCACTGTTTTCTCAACGCTCACTCTACTCAGCTATCGTCCTAAAGTCACTGATTTTGTTTTATAGATATCTTGTAGGGACTAATACCTGTAGGAATTTTATGCATCAACTGCTAAGTATTCTATCATATCTTTTCTAACTTTTCTAGATATGTTATTTTTTGAACCTTAAGTAAGCATTTAACTCTATAATGGGGAGTGCGAGCTTAATTGCCTTATATCAAATAAAAATTTAGAAGAACTCAAATTTAAACTTAAGTTTATCAAAATGATAAAAATGTAATTAAATAATTTTGAACAAATTGATTAGAACCACTAAAACGTTGGAAATATTCTATATTAATTATTGCCTATGGCCTATTTTTTTTTTATCTTTCACTTCCATTTAATTTTTATTGTTATTCAACATACATGTTATGTTTGCAATACATATGAATTCTAAGTACTTCAACAGATATTCATCTAAAAATTATTAATAAAATAAATTACAAAACCCATTCTATAAATTTAGAATGACTTTATTTTGGACACAATTCCCTAACGGGCTGTTAAGTGCACTTAATAAAATATTTTTTTTTTTTAATTTGTAAAATTGTGAAAGTGAAGTGAAGCAAGTGGTATAATGAAAACTTCTTAATAGCTTAAATATTATAATTAATTTTTAAATCTTTATTACAATAGTTTTTCTTTTAAATACGAAAACGCTTTTAAAAAAAATTTAAAAAAAAAAATGGTTTTTTATATTTCATCAGAAAATAATCCTAATAAATCGATCGATAGTTACAAATTAAATAATGACAATTGTACTAAAGATCTAATAAAATCCCTACATACTCACTGTTTGGAAGAATATTTAAAAATTTCAAAAGAAGATTTGAAACTTAGAGACTATAATATAGATGTACAATATAAAGATAATCATTCTAATAAGTTATCAATATTATCTAAAAACTTAAAAGATGATAATAACAATATTATAAAAGAAAGTGAATATTTAAATTATGTTAATAAATATAAATTAAAATCAGATTTAGAATGTAGTTTTATGGAATTGGAAGTTCGACGTGAAAAAATTCGTTGGATATTATTAAAAGAATGTAGAATTTTTTTAATTCAAAACTTGGATAAAAATTTAAAACAGTATTCTTTGGAAATATTTGAAAATGTAATCTTAAATGATGTAAGTTTTAAAAATTGTTTTTTTTTTTTTATATTAGTAAAAAATTTATTATGGTTAAGCAAAATTTATTCAAAACGAATGTATAGGATCACAGACCACTGTGCATCTTTAGAATTTCAAGGAGTTCGTAAAATTCGTTTACTACTTGTTATTTTAATCTGCACCTACTCAATTAATTGGGTGCGTACTCCGCTATCGCTGTCACCATCTTAACCTGAACCATCACTTATCTGACTTCAGAGTTTCGTTCGAAAATATTTAAACATTAAATAATATTTCATCAGGTTATCAGTAAACAAGTGAAGAAAAAAACCAATGGTTTTTAAAAAAGCACATTTTCAAAATAATAAAGTGATTCTTACTAAGTATTTTATCGGAATATAATGTTGAAGCTTCAATATTAAAGTTTAATTTAGGAAATATATACGTAAGTGACTATAAGTTACTGCTTACTTATAAAAACAGTATATTTTTAATTTTTAAGCCCTAGTAGCCCTTCTATGGGGAAGGTTGCCAAATTTCTCAAGGATATAATCCTCACTAATCCCCTTCCCCCAAATTTTTTTAGGTTCTAGCAATTAAATTGTGAATTCCGCCAAAATTTTGAATTTTACTTAGAATTTTACTATTTAAGCAAAAATGGTTAAGACTGAAAGACACTTTCTTCAATTTAAAGAACCCCTTTTAAATTTAAGAAAATCTTTTAACATATGTTAAAGTATAATATTGGACCTTCAAATATTTTATATTAAGGAAAAAATAATTAACAGGTATTCAAGTTACAGGTGTTTAAAAATAGAAAAATTTCAACTTTCAAGCCCTTATAGCTTTTAAATAGGGGGCTTGACAAAAAAATTTTGTTAGCCGACTCCTACTAATTTCTGAGGATCTAACTTCTTCCAAAATTTCAAGACCCTAGCTTGAACCGTTTAGAAGATATGTAGGGCCAAAAATTTTGCAAAAATTTAGTTTTGCATAATGGTAAATTTTAGTACCGTATGGCAACCCTATACATTTTAGCAACATATTTTTGTAAAGTCTATAAAAGCAGCTCTCTTCTACAGTTTTTCGATTGAAAATAAACCTAACAGAACTCTTGTTATATCAATTTAAATATAAGGCTTTTTTGGGATTTGTAGGGGCTGTAACTTCGTCACCTTCAAAATTAAGAAAAACCTTTGTCAAATGTTGAAATATGTTTATAGAGCTTTGAATTTTGTATATAACTAAAAAAAATTTGGAAAGGTATTCAAGTTACAGGTGTTTAAAAATAGTAAAATATCAATTTTCGAGCCCTTATAGCTCCTAAATAGGGGTTTTGCAAAAAAAATTATCTAACTTCTCCCAAAATTTCAAGACCGTAGCTTAAACCGTTCAGAAGATATGTGTGGTCAAAAATTTTGCAAAAATTGAGTTTTGTGTAATGTTAAATTTTAGTACCGTATGGCAACCCTAAACTTTTGCCTTTTAAAAATTTATAAAGTTTATGAAACCAGCTATCGTTTGCCGTTTTCAGATTGAAAATATATCTAACAGAACTCTTGTTATAACAATTTAAATATAGGGCTTTTTACAACTTTGGGGGGCTGTAGCCCCGTAACAGGTGGGGCTACAAAAAAAATTCTTCTACGAAATAATTTTTTTTGCAATACCTACCCATGGTTAAAATTTCTTTACTTTATTTCAAAGGGTGTAAAAGTTTTTGTAAACATACGGACGGACGGACGGACGGACAGACGGATGGACAGAGTGAAGCTATATAAGCACATTTTTACAAAATTTTTTGAAAATGTGCTAAAAAATCAGGTTATCCTGTCACGTTCAATAATTATTGACAAAATTAATTGTCGTTGAATAAGAGCTTCATTTAAAAATTGCAATCCATTAATTAAAAATTTTACATTGAACATAGTCGTAGATTTTTATTTGTATTGTATTTCTTTACTATATTGTCAATTTTGCATTTGACAATTTGTGTCAAATCAAATTTCCTTTGCATTTGACAGTTTCTGTTAAAAAGTACTAAAATCGTTTTTTTTTTAAATTTATAGTTTTAAAGTAATAAGTTTTAAATGTTTACATTTATTTATAAAAATATTAAAGTTTATTATGTCAGATGTCAGATTAAAATTTTCAAGCAAGGTATTAAGTTTTTTTAATACAAATTTGAACATTTTATATGAACACAAATATTAATGGCGAGTGAAAAGTGGTGAAAATTTAAACAAAGTAAAGATAAAATATATGAGTCTTTTTAAATTCTGAGTTATTGGAAGTTGATAATTAATTGACGTTTAGATACTTGCGTTTAAAATAAGGTTAAAAAAAACAACATATATTTTATCTAACCTTAAGAAATTCTATAACTGACTGGAATATACTCTTATTAACAAGGACTTATTTTTATCAAGCTTTTTTTAAGTTTTTATTTAAAACTATTAAGGTAGCAGATAATGCACTAGTTAAAACCAATAAATGCATAAGTCCGTTCTCTTCTATTATAATGAGAGGCTGGTAATTCTCCTTCGCCCTTTTTGTCAAAATTAACTTGTAGCAAGGAAAGTATTTGTAGCTAAGTGATCGGATGGTAATCCTTCAAATATATTAATTTGAGGTTATAGGTTTTGATTCATATCTAAAGTAGATTTTTTTTTATAAATTTTTCGGTAAATTGAATCCCTTTTCTCAATTATTATTATTTTGACTTTGGTTTTTTTGTGGTTTTATTTCTATTTACATAAATAATTTGATTATGTAACAAATATCTAATTTATAATTTACATTAGAAAAATTAAAATAAATAAAAAAAATCCTTTCTTAAGCCTTATATGGAAAATTCTTATTCTAAAATGTATGTAGTATAAAATATTAAACGCATTCGTCGTCTGATTCAAGTTTTTAAGATGATAAGAAAAAACTCTAAATACTTTCAACAATGCCTTTATAAAATTGCACGTAGATTCTCCATCTATGGCCATCTGCTATTATTTTTGCATCGTCTATTCTTCTCTACTCTCTTAATTTCTTTCTTCTTATTTTCTTATTTCCTAGTCTTTTATAAATCC
Source organism: Dolichopus griseipennis (assembly GCA_963082915.1). Lineage (NCBI taxonomy): Eukaryota > Metazoa > Arthropoda > Insecta > Diptera > Dolichopodidae > Dolichopus > Dolichopus griseipennis. The sequence continues at coordinate 94,471,528 of OY720442.1, read as the reverse complement.
CGAATGAAACAAGTGATGAAAAAAAACCAAGGGTTTTTAAAATGCACATTTTCAAAATTATATTGTATTACATACTGAGTTTAACTTTGGAAATATTTACTTGGAAATAGTTACTGCTTACTTATAAAATTTACTGCTAACAGTAAATTTGTTATTTCAAAGTTGTTATATCCCTTCAATGGGGAAGGTTGCCAAATTTCTCAAGGATCTAACTTCATCTAACCCCCCCCCCCCCCCTTCCATTTTTAAGGTTCTAAGAATTAAATTATATATCTAACAGAACTCTTGTTTTAAAAATTTAAATATAGGGCTTTTTCCAACTTTGGGAGGCTGCAGCCCGTAACAGGTGGAGCTACAAAATTATTTTTTTTGCAAAAACTACCCATTATTCAAATTTCTTTACTCTATTTCAAACGCTGTAAAAATTTTTGTAAACATACGGACGAACGGACGGACAGAGTGAAGCTATATAGGCACATTTTTACAAAATTTTTTGAAAATTTGTTAAAAAGGTGATCCAAATATATTGTCAATATTCATTGAAATGAATAATTTTCATCCTTTTTAATTGATGAGAGTTCTTGGAAATTAGGAGCAAGGGCGCCTGATATTAATATTAAAACATATATTTAAATTTTTATTAGAAAACTATATTAAGTAATAAATTAGTTTGAATGGGATTATTCTCGTCACAACATTGAAGAAGGTTCTTTTGACTTTCTCTAGAAAAAAGATGTTTCAGTTGTATTATATAAAAATATTTAAGTCAGAATTATTATAATCAATTTAGTGATATTGATACTTGCTACTGTTTTATATAAAACCAATTTTTTTAATTACATATAGGTATATTGTACATAAATCGTATTTGATATGTGTCGTGTTAAACATATTAAAAAATTTGTTTTGTATTTGCATTTTTTTTAACTGCATTAAACATAAAAATTTAACCTTGGTGTATACAATGTTTTGTATATTGGCTATCTGAAGTCTGAACTAACTTAAAAGGTTTTCGTAATAAATTTTCGAAAAAAATAAATTAAAAACTAAAAACAAAATAAACTAAGTACAATAAAAATCATTATTTGTTGCTTCTGTTGTTAAATTAAACCGGTCTTAAAATTGACTTAAGTTTTAATTTGAATTAAAACCATATACTTTCATATTATTAAGTAACTTAATTTATTATTTCAATATGAGTAGCCATCGGGTTGATGATGCTCTTGGATATTAACACAAAGTAATCAATGAAATTAAATTTGATGATTGGAAATAAATTTTTTGTTTTGTATTTAAATATAGTTTTTAAAATTATTCAATTATTTGTGGGGATTTTTGTAACGTATATTTAAATTTGTTTGTTGTGGTTTGTTGACTTATATTAATACATAATGTAATATATGAATATGTAGGTATATCAAGTAAAGTGGAATTTTTTTAAACCATATAAGCTTGTCCTTAAAAAAATAGTGTTTTAAATTCGTATTGCAAAATAATTAAACAGAATTTATTTTAAAACCCATTTGTATTTAAAATTTTATTGATGTCTATTTATTAACGGGTGGGTGGCTAAGTGGTTATAGGGCCGACCTTTTATGGCGAAAGGCCAGGGTTCGAATTCCAGTAAAAGTGAAAAAACTGTTCTGGTTTCGACTCGACTCAGCTACCATTCGCCATTGGGTTTAAATTAATAGCTTAATCAATAAATATTAATTATATATCTTTAATGAAAAATACATTAATGTAAAAATATAAACAAATATTTTAATTGAATAATATAACTCACAGATATAGAATAATACATAAATTACAATGTTAACAAAAATAGAATTGTATCTATTGAAAATCTAAGACGTTTGTGCATTTCATAAGGCTTAGTATACTATCTCATGTTTAAGTTGTATGTGGATTAAGATCAATTTTAATAACACGAATGTAATATGACAGACGATATATACAGACTTATTAGCCTAACAAAATTAAAATGTTTTGAAATAAATAAAATATTTAGAATGTGGGTTAATACATTTCAGGTTTTTTTTTAAAAACTTAGTCATAGTTTCTAAATTAATTATTACGGGAGGTTCTTAAGGAGTGTTATAAATAAAAATTAAAAAAAAATGCATTCTAAGAGTTTTGTAAGAGTACCAGTTCATGTAAGGTAAATAACTTTAATCTTATATTGGGTATACAAATTGAACTTCACATATTGTAACTGTTTTACAAGATTGTCTTTTAATTTACGCCATTTAATTTGCCTGTTTATCATTAAACCGTATTGCATTTGACTGTTTTTATCTTATTGAAATACAGCCAATTTCCCCTAAAGGGTTCTAGTAGCTGCTATATAACTGAAATTGAGCTAAAATGAATTAACCGGACGGTTGACATATTCTACTTTACAGTCTTCATTGTTTTTATCTGATTACATTTAAATTTATTTAGAATCACATATGAATATGATTATATAAATATATTGGTCAAAATACGGTTAAATTACTATTATTTGAAATACATTTAAATCGAATTACTAAAAATGAAATATAATCAAAAGCTAATACAGCCATCTTGCATAAAAATAAATTCTAATAAGACAATTAGGCAATTATGAATTATAGAAACTGTATTAGTAAAAATAAAAATATTCTTATCTATTTAAATTACATAGGATCTGTAAAGCTTGTAGAGCTCTTAAATTATATGTTATTGTAATTTAAGAACTTAAGTAACAGCTTCTATGTACAACAACATAACCACAGTTGGCATGCTTGCATCCTTACAAAAGTTAAATATAAGTTTTAAACATACATATTCTTCGATGTATAATTTCACTGATCTTCATAATTTTCGAAACAACTCACTTACAATCAAAATTACACAAAATTAAAAATGTGATACAATAAGGAATATTAACTTGTGTATTCTACCACTAGATTTTTCTAACCACAGTCCGCAATTTGAAAAAAAAAATCGAAGTATTGAATTTTATTTTCTATTGTTTTATTATCAGTAGCTTTATTTCGCGACTCCGCTCATCATGCTTTTAGCGCTTTAAATTCGCATATTTTTTTAAGTTCGGTAATATTATAGTATTTATTTGTATTAAGAATTTTTGATCACTTTTTTTGACATGCAAATCAGGTTTTAATTAACTTAAATAATTTTAAACTTAAATATTAAAAACGCTCAAAAACTAATCAAAATTAATAAAAGTAATGGATTCCAAAGAAAAAAAGGAACCAGAACAAAGACCATATTCATTACATAGTAAGAAAAATCCTAAAAAGCCCTCGGATTCGCATAAAAGAGTATCATTTTCTGCGGATGTTCTTTTAAATTCTGAATTAGAATTAAGATCCGATCCAACATTTCGTAAAAAACCACCCACACCACATGCACGTGTTTTTCGCAAAGATTTAATTTCATCAAACGAAGCAAATGTCGAAAATATTTCGGAACATTTAAAAGAACTAAGTAACGATTTCATTCGAAATGAAAGTGGTCAAGAACAATTGAAACCAAAGATCAAAACAAAAGATATAGTATTAAAAGAATTAAGTGACCAGTTTATAGAAATTGAAAGTGGTACAAAAAAATTAAAATCAAATATCAAAACAAGTGACTTAGAACAAAGTAAAGAAATCGTTAAAAGTGTAAGTGATAAAAAACAACTAGTATCAAATATTGAAATCTTAGTAACTCCTGATGGAATTGTTAATCTCGGATTTGAATATAGTCCTCGGGACATTGCAATCAATGAAAATTATGAAAAAATTAAAATTGTTACGCAAGAATCATCAGAATCAAAATTCACTGAAATTAATTTAAATGAATCATCAGCAAGTGAAAATAATGATAAAAGTTTTCTAAATTATGGTGAACAGTTCAATATTATACCATATTGTGATCAGAGTAATTTTGCATTAGAAACAAGACACGATAGAATAAGACGTATGCTTTTAACGGAATGTAGAGAATATTTTGGTTTAATTAAAGTTGCATCACTTCATGAATTTCGGAATAATTTTTTGACAAAAGTAAGTTTTAAAGAAAACTTTTTAAACAATGTAAGTTAATGTCATAAATTCATATAAATTAATCAATATACTTTAAAAGAAAATTAAAACCCAAAATTGATTTTAATTTAGTCTCAATTAAAAATGTCCCCAAGTTAAATTTATACTCAATGAAAAATTTTTAAAAATTCAGAAACTCTGGCAAAAATTTATGAATGTTAATTAATATCTACAAAATTACAATTTTTTTTACTTAATTAGTTACTAATTATTTTGCTTTTTTTAAGAATTTGATTCCTTAGGTTATAATTTAAAAAAATTGATATGTGAAATAATTATATAGTCATGATTCATATAAATTCGTGAATTAAGTTATTCCGAGAGTATTCGTCCTTTATGCTTTTAAATTTAGTGTAACTAAATATTTATTATTTTTATTTTATTATGGCATTAAATCAGAGAAATCAATTTGTTTACCTTGAAGCATATGTTTTGTACCACTTGATATCGTATCAAGTGATGAATCATACTGCACCCAAATCACATTTTTAAAATAATTAAATAAAAATGGATCGAATTTCTTTTATATTATGTATGATAAAATACAACTGGTTCTGAAACAATAATTTTGGTTAACAACATGCATTTTTAATAAAATTACTCTTACGGTATTATACATACTTACATACATTATATTAATTTACGATATTGATATTTAAACTTAGTATTCAAAATATTCATGTGATGTCCTTAAAATTACTATACATCATATATAGAATTTACAAATTGCAAGTCAAATTGTCAGAAATCATCTGTCAAAAATCAACTGTCAGAAATCACACGACTCGTACTACGACTCTTATTTTTGTAAATGAGTAACTTAGGCACCAGTGTATAATATTCCCAATATTAAACGTTAACATTGAAGCTTCAACATTATTTACAATTATGACAACAAGTGTCAAAATTATATATTCTATGTATGGATTTCATTATTATTTATGATTAATAATGAATTGTTGAAATAACTAAATTATAATATTATCAATTTATTTTTATACATATTTTTTACCCTAAACTCAGTATGAAATAATATATAATTTTGAAAATGTTCTTTTTTTATTATAAATATTTTTTTTATTAAAATATATAATAAATATTTTATATAAATATTATTAATAAAATATGTATCATAACCTATGTGATTCATGAGTGTTGTAAGATCACAAACAGTTTTCGCGAGAAATTTATTTTTGAATTTAAATTAATACTATGAATTTAAATAAATACTATTTTATAGAATTTTTTTAATAGAATTTAAAAATAAAACTTTTAAAATTGTAAAATTTTATTTTTACTCCAATTACTTATATGTTTTTGTTGAAAAATGTAAACAAATATAAATATTAATTTTTTGTAAATTGAAAAATAATTTAATTTTAGAAAAATGTTTGTGTAAACATTTCATATAATTTTATAATTTAAACAAAGAATTTTTTTTATTGTTTTACTGTGGTAAATAATATTACGTGTTAATATTATAAATGAGTCAATTGAATTTATTATGAGCTCTTCATTTTATTTATGTTATAATATTGATTACTTTATTATTAAAAGAATTTCGATTTTTTTAAATTTAAATTAAAACGTAAACATGCATTTCAAAATAAAAAAATTAAATTTAAATATTAAAAAATAATTTTAAAATTAACAAAAACAAATTAACTACATATTTTAAACAAATTGATATTTTTCATAAACAAATTTATAACACATTTTCTAAAGATAAGGTTATTACAACTTTATCAAACCACTTTGGGCCTTTGAACTAACTATAAGAATGCCCAGTGATAATAAAACATATAAAATTAGTTATATTTTCCTTAAAGAAAAGTGGGTTACTATTATAAGCCTTTATTTAATTTTATTGTGAATCATTTGCTTATGTTTCTAAAACCCCTCTTATGTTTTTAACACATTTTCATATTTTGAAAGAACGTGCCTGTACAGCTTTACTCTGTTCGTTAAATGTTCGCACTTACTGTGTATGCAAAACTCAAATTATGCAAAATTTTTTACTCTTCATATCCTCTAAAAGTATTAAGTTAAAAATTTTAAGTTTTAGGATCTTAAGAATGCACAGTTTAGGATCTGAAAGGAGTCCAAAAACCGAAATTTGCTATTTTAATACATCTTCAACTTAATCATTTGTAGTTTTGGAAATCTGCTTTTTTAAAAACTAATTGGATCACTTGTTTCAAAAATAATATGTCAGCAACAAAGCACTTAAAATAATCTCCCATTAACAAGGAACCCATCTTTCAAGTTTGACAATTTTGGTTCCAATTCTAACATCCATCCTACATTTCAGTAATACATAATATGAAGGCAAGCGAAATGCAGACACTTACACTTCAATGCAATTTATACCACAGACAAATCTTATTACAGACATATGTTACCACAGACAAATGTTCCTACAAGCCAGTGTTACCACAGACAAGTTGAAAAAAATACAGGCAAATGATACTAAGGACATATGAATGAAATAAAATAAGAAATACAGACATATGATAAGCTGCAAAGTACTCAACAATATGAGAACGATGTAGTTTATACAAAATATTAAAAAAATATATCGGATATATATAACTAACGAAACCTTTATTTTTTAAATATATTAGCTAGTATAACTATAGCTATAGGACAACTTACCAATAATTCATTGGTAAAGTGGCGGTTTTTTAATCGAAAAGTCTAGGGTTCATATCCTAGTCGGATCATATCTAATTAAAAAAATGTTGTGTATATTAAAATAATTTAATTAGAAGTCCAAAATAATTAATATTATCAGACAATAAGTATTTACTAATGCCTGGTACTACAAATAAATAAATAAATAGTTAAGACTAGCAGAAGTAATTCCTAAGTATACATTTAACTATTTATTTAGATCAATTCAATTCTAAATATGAATGTTACATTAATCTCAAAAATCTTCTATCTACATTTTTCCCAAAATATATAATTTAAAAAATAGAAAAAGATTAACAAATGTCTAACTATCATTTGAAATATTACTGATCATCCTTGGAATGAATTATCTTTAGATACAAATTTATTACCTCATCTTTTCAGTTAAAAAAAAAAAATTAAGTTTGGATAAAAAAAAAAAATTGTTCATTTAATATTTATTTGAAATTTACTAAGAATAATCCTGCTAAAGTTCTATAATTCTATGTACCATAAATTATGCATTTTACCATTCCCAATCATTTCCAAAAGAAAATTATTTAAATTAAAGAAAAAATTTTTTTGTTTTCTTTTTTTTAATCCTGGGAAAATTTAAAAAAAAAAAAAAAAAACCAAAAAAAAAAATACCACAATCCGATGTGAATCTATAAGTCAAATGAAAGATTAAAAAAAAAAACAGACCAGGCAACCCATAAAACAAAACGAAATGTAATAAATTCCCCATATAGTGATTATTTTTTTTTTACACTTTGAAAATGAAAAAAAAAAAATAAATAAAAAGAAAATTATTTTTCATGAATTTTCCAATACCCATCGTTTGTTAATAGAGCCATTAGGTCTAAAAAAGTTGTGAAAATGTATGCGGTCTGACACTCATAAATTTTAGAATTTTTTAGTTTTTCTTGTTTTTATTTTTGTATCCCATATTCCCAAGAATTCTATGTGGTATCTTCACGCCTATATTTTCTCTCTAAATTTATCATAAATCGGATAACATGTACAAGACTGGTCTAAATATTAAATTTTATTAAAGACTTATTTATTTATTTATAACTAGAACCAGGACAATAGTTAATATTGCCTGATATTATTATAGTCCCTTGCCTATTCGGCATTTGGGCTTCATAAATTTAATACTTTCTATTTATTTATAATTACAATATTAATTATTTTGTATATATTATATATTTGTTTTTTTTTTAAACTATAATATTTGGTCACCATAGAGACCCGCATTCCACGGTTAGCAAGCCAAATGTTTACCAACTAACCAACCGCGGCTCCTTTTATCAAAGATGTTAATAAATTGATCCGCTTCTGGTATATGTTAAATCTTTGTTGAAATTGACTTTAATTTAGTGTTGGCTCTTCTTCTTTATCTTTGAGACAGTTGATGAAAGTCCCTGGACTACATGATAACTAGGAAATTCCAAAACCAGGGATCCGGAACGAAAATAAATTGGAGCAAAATTCAATCGTTCTTTAACATTTTGTTCTTTACGGCTACTGGGTCCTAAGAAACAGGGACTTTTAATTATTTTAATAGTAAAAGTGTAAGGAACTTTAATTTCACCGGAACTTTATTTTTTAGTTTATGTAATTAAAGTTCCAAAAATAACGTTATAATAATTTAATTCGAATAAAGTTCCGGAACGATATTTTAAATTGTAGTAAAATATTTTTTGTTCCGACATAAATATCGTTCTCGAACTTTTCATTTTTAATTCTTTACGTTCCGAAACCTTGGACAAAACTACAACAATTATTTGTACAGTTTTTACTTGATCCACCGTAATTAGAAATGTTTTCAAAACATATTTTCTCTATTATAGCAGTTCTCACAATAAATGAGTTTGCATAATCAGTTTTGTGCCACTTAGGAATTTCCACTGTGTAGAAATGAGCACCCTTGTGTTGCGTTGGAATTGTTTAAAGGGAGGCTTTATTGATTTTAATTCAATAAAGCAAATGACAATACCTATAAAAGAGAGTTATACCTTAGATATTACGACGACTGCTAGAAGGAGTGAAAGTAGCCTGAACGAAAAATTTGCCAATTAAGCGTAACGCGTGATTTTGAATTTTGTTCAGGTAACTAATTAAAGTTTAGGGAGGGCTAGCCCTTATGTGAGAATTATAAATCCATAAATTAGTATCCTATATTTCTAATTTCAATAACTTCATCTGAATCAGCAAAAATACTTACATTTAAAAAAATATTTTAATATTTTGACCACTACTGCCCATGTAAATATAAAATATTGTTGCATGGAACAACATTTTAATATATCAACAAACCGATACTAAAATCCAGTAAAAATGTAATGATAACCTGTCAGTTAATGGTTGGTTAATACAAAAAAAAAACAAACATACATATTTTCTAGATCCCATATTCGGTATCAAAAACAAAAAACAAAATATTGGAAGAACTTAACGTAAACGGTACATTAGTTTGACTTAAAATCTATGTAACTGACGACGGTTTATTTGGATAAACATACATAAAAACCACGACCCACGTTATACTTAAAAAAAAATTTTTTGACATTAAATGTTTGATGGTTTCAGACCTAGTCATTTGACAAAAAGAAATATAAAACCAAAAGTCAAATATACGAGTATGAAACAATATATTTGTACAGTAAAATATTTTTTAGTTTTAAATTGTTACTAGTTCGAGGAGGGTGAGATAAAGTCAATTGAAATAAAGTCGATTCGATATTTATATACAAAAAAAAAAATAACAAGTTATATAAATATATTCGGGAAAAGGTGAATACCCAACTCCAATATCCCGGAATTTTTGAAAAACTTTTTCCAGATTATTTATAAAAAATTTTCCATCAGATTTACAACTGTAGAAGGAATTTTGTAATGGGTTATTAAATTAGCGATACTCACTTTTCCAAAATATTCATAAATTTGTATATCCAGGATTCTTAATATATAATAATTCAATGCAAAATTGTTATTTTAATAATTTGTCTAGCTAAAATTTGGGAACGAGAGGCCTATTTTTTTAATTTTTTGTTATTTAAATTTGTACTAGGAGATTCGCTGAGTTTAATTATTTTTTAAAAACATTAATTTTGTATTTTGTTGTTCTTTTCCTCACCATCTAGCGGTGGGAGTAAAGGCGCGTTTTTTTTAACAGGCTTTCTTAATAAACCTAGCCCTTTATGTTATTTTTAAAGCCTAATTGATGAAAATAAAAGTGTTACAAAAGAACTTCCTTATAAACTTAATTTTCAGTCACTGTTCTTTCTTAGATTTGTTTCTGTTTGGGTCTTCATAAAATCTGAATTTTTTAATCCGCAGAATTAGTTGCTCGAGAAATTGCAGTATTCAATTGGCCATGAGCAAAGTAAGCTTCAAAAGAAAAAGGCCTATCATTTTAAATGTTTGATCCTGTTTAATAAATTAAATGCAAAATAATTTCATAAATAAACATTATTTCATAAATTTAATAAATATTATGTATAATAATAAATTGTGAACATCAAGATCCAATGCTGATCAATTGTTATTATGTATATAGAAAATCAAAGTTCCACTAATTTGTATAGGGAAAATTTTGGGGCAGCGGCAGTCCTCATTATTTTGAATTATTTTTGTGGATATATGTATCAAGAATAAGCAAGAGATTTGAATCGAAATCAGCGTACTACCTTTTTCTGCTTTATTTCCATATTTTTATCCGCAAGATTGTGAGAGCGTATTACAATGCTAAACAAAAAGTAGTGCGAATCTTGTTTATTTAACTTTATGAGTTCGATTCAAAATTTTGTGAGAATAAAATACAATCGACTTCATGTTATTTTTGACTATGTATTTTTGGAAATAAGATATAATGTTTGATTCGATTCTATTTCGATTGTTATTATTACCAAAAAGTCGAATCAACCTTATTTCATTTGACTTTATTTGACTTCCCCGTTTGTTTTGCTGATGTCTAAAATACGGACAATTTATAGACCAACGATTTATACTTGTAAACTTTATAAATACTTAAAAACGTAAACGTTTATTTTTTCTCTCTTACCTAACTATTTTTGTTTTTGTTTTGTTTTTTTTTTCATTTTTGCACGTCAATTACAAAGTAAAATAGTAATAAATATTGCGGCAAGTAGTGATTTTCAATCTCCTATATTCCTTGACATTTTGATGTGATGATACTCTGAATATAATTGAATGGAGGAAAATAACATGAAAAAAATCAAAGGTGTTAGAAATGATTGTAATGAATGATGGTTACTGACTGAATGGTGATATATGAATGAACAAAAAATAATAACACGAAATTGAATTTGTTTTTTTGTTTTTTTTTTTTTTGAAAATTATTTAATAAGGGAAATTTTTAGTTTTGTTTTTTTTTTTTTTGACATTTGGATGGTCTTTTGAAAGTGTCAAATATTGAAAGAAAAAAAAAAACATGTAATAAATTATTGTGAATTATGTGAAATAATAATTTATAGCTTGTAATTTAATTAATACATACTTTAAAATGCATTTTGGGTATCGAACTGGAAAAAAAACACATTATTTTATGTGAAAAAATGATTAATGAAAAAAAAATTACAGTTTAATTGAATTTTTTTAACACTTTTGTGTAAAAAATTTTTTTTATTATAGAATTCTTCAACTAAAACTGATATTTAAGAGATGTTTTCGGCTTTATTAAAAAATTTTCAATTTTTAATTAAATAAAAAAAAATTTTTTTTTATATTTTTAAAAATATATATATATATATACTTGTCGAGTTTAACATGTAATTTCAATCAGTTAATTAAGCCGCAAAGATATAAATTAAGAGTATTTTAATAGTTAATTATTTTCTGTAATATACGAGTATATGAACATTGTTTTTATTAATTGATGGCTTAATGGTATTTCAAATGAAATAAATTTTAAATTTTCAAAAATATGAAAAATAAATTTTAATGATATTTATTTTTAACAACGACACTCAAATTAATTGTTAATTAAAGATAATTTTTCATTTTTGATGATTTTTAACCTCACAAAAAAAAAATCCAATTAATACAAATAAAACCTGTTAATTGCAATATTTTAGAACTATTAATTATTTTTAATATTAATTACTTTTAGATTCTGCTGGACAAACCATTCAAGTCTATAAGAAACTCTGAGAGGGTGTTAAATTTTCACTTGATTTCAGTAACAAGAAAAATTGCTGAATTAAATTTTTTAAAATTTTATTGCAACCATATGTTCCATTGAACCTGGAAAGTCAATTTCATTTTAATATTCCATTTGTTTATTTATTTATTTGTAATACCAGACAATAGTAAATATTTTATGATAATTTATAATCTTTTGCTTATTCGACATTTGGACTTTTATAAAATTACTTTAATATACACTATATTTTTTATATTAGATATGATCCGACCAGGGTTTAAACCCAAGACTTTTCGATTGAAAGGCCACCACTTTACCACTGAGCTATTGGTCAGATATTCCACTTGTTATAAAATTAGAGTAATTAATTATAAAAAAAAAATTCCACTTAGGCTTAATTTTCCTAATGTTTTATTAATCAAAATTTGAGATTTGTGAAAGTTGATTAAATTCTATACCAGATTTGTGTATTTCAAGTAGAAGTTCAATTACCAGTACAATTACCTGATATTCATTACTTTGTCAAGTACCAGTATTATGATTGATTTCGATACTTACAAAATTTAAGTACATATAAAATTATTAAATCAATATTAAGTATAAAATTTTTATTTAAGTATAAAATTTTTATTTTAAATATAAAATTTAATTACTTTTGTAATTATCTTTTGATAATAAGTATTTTCAAGTAATTAAGTACCAAGAAAAATGTAAGTATCAAGAGTTCAATAATTTTTCAGGTATCCAAGTACAACTGTACTTCAGTACTATTTTACTCAGTAATATACAGGTGTGCTTTATACTCTATACTTTTTGTGGTTGGGGTTGGGAGAGTATATTATACTGAAACCCCTTGAAAACTAGAATTGATTTTAACGCCGCTATTTATAAACCGATCGAATTCCTTTGACCGATTGAATTTTAAAAGTATTAGTATATTTGTATTGTATTTCAATACACAGTCACGGTTTAATTTTCACACTTTAATGTTTTAATTAAAAATTGCATTAGCGAAGCAAAAAATTGAATATATTGTTATTACATTGTTTTTCCAATAAACGTGTATTTAATTGTTAAACTCTTATTAATTAAATCCGCATATAATATGTAGTAATTAAATTACTAAAACTACATATTAAATTAACACTATCCTACTATTATAAATTTTTTATCTCAGATTTATTTTGTGAAGTTTTTTTTTTTTAAGTAGATAATCAAAAATGATTAATTTAATTAATAAAATTATTTGTTAATTAATAGTATACTTAAATTTAATATAGTCGTAAATACTTTAAAAAAAATATGGAAATAAGCAGAAAATAATTCAAATAAAAAAAGTTCTTGTTTTTCAATACTATGGTAAAAAAATTTATTGAAATTTGTTTAACATTAATTAAATAATATTAATATAATATTATATTCATAATACAATATTAAATTTATACGAAATTTTTTAATCGATTTTAATTATTTTTGAAATTGAAAAATACTTATTAGTTGGATTTTTGATATCAAAGAACCTTTAGCAAAAAAATTATATAAAAAGTAATGAAAAAAGCGCTTTTTCAAAATTAAATAATGTATGATAAAAAAATTCGGACAGGTGTCCAAGTTACTGGTATTTAATATAACAAGAGTTTTTAACCCCATAAAGTTCCTAAATTAAAGCCACAAAAAAAAATGTTCTTAAATCACTCATATTAATTTCTAAAAACCTAACATCTCTCATGTATTCAAGTTTGTAACTCAACCCGAAGGGACCAAAAATTTTGGAAAAATTGAGATTGGTAGAACGGTAAATTAAAGTACCGTATTTAGGTTATGAAATCAGCTTTCCGTTGACGTTTTCAGACAAAAACTAACCTTTTATTACTTGTATCATAAGAAATTAAATAGAAGTCTTTTCACACTTTGGGGTTTGTAGTTGCGTAACACGTGGAGCTAAAAAAATAAATTCCTCCATGAAATTAAATTTTTTGCAATACCTATCAAAAATTTCTTATCTTTACTTGAAACGTTGTAAAAACTTTCTACGGACGAATGGAGAAACGACAGACGGTTAAAGTAAAATTATATAAGCATATTTTTTTCAAAACTTTTAAAAAATTTGCTAAAGTGCTAAAAAAAATAAAAACAATATAAAATATTAAATACTATATTTTTTTAAATTTGAATCAGGGGTGGTACCACGTAACTTGTTGCAAACATATTGTTTAAATATTTTCTAAAAACGATAGCACTTAAAATTTTTTCGGCAATGTTAATTTTATGTTTTTTTAAATTTTGTAACACTAGTTTTAGCTGCATGCAACGTTACTTTTAACATTTAGTAAAAAATTGTTGTTTCTGCATCATCAACTAAATTATGATTTAAATGTTTTTTAAATCATCAACTAAATTATGTCGTATTAAATTTTGTGAAATGTCAATTAATGAGCTTTTCAAGGAAATAAACGATCAGCTTCTGATTGAGATCGAGCTTCTGATTTGGAACTGATCCTTGATAGTAGGTTGGATTTTTACTACAGCTTTATAATTAATAAAGCTAGCTCAACTCTTGGATTTGGTATATGCGTTGGCTAGAAGAGTTTTCTGATCCCCATAACACAAAACAACTTTGCGTTACTTATGTAAGACCTATACTTAAATATGCTAGCCCAGTATAGTCATCCTATCGTGATGTAGACATTTCACGTATTGAATCAGTACCAAAAAAAATTCTCCATTTCGCTCTATGCTACTTTGTCTGGGCTGATCCAATACGTCTTCCTTATTAATATGAACTTCCTTCAGTCACGCCCTGAAATTAATTCGCCTTCGCCTTGTGAACAAATGAGGTTTTTGGAAAATTTGAAAAATTTAAGATCGGTCAAGCTTTTTAACGTCTCACAATAATCTATAGACTACGGTAAATTGGAGTCCATTTCACGTATGTTAAGAGAGACTAACTTAAGGTATGAGCTCTTTGATACTAACGTTAACAAATTAACATTGAGAGCCAGACTTCCCACGAGTACGAGTAGTTGTCGTACAATACATGATTTATCTAGCATTTTTAATTAAATTTGCATGTTTGTGATGCTTGGCTCAGTGGTGTTGGCAAGGGTCTTTAACGTTTGTTTTTTTTTTTAACATATATAATTTTACAAATTTCATATTACCACCCCTGATTTTCTCTTTAAAATTGTAAATATTTTTTTAAATTAAAAGAAATTTTCATTTCATAATAACTTATATTATGGATACTTTAAAAATTCAATTCAATAAAAATTTTTAAAATATTAAATTATTTTTATTTTTTGAAATTGATAAATTAAAATTTAAATATTTTTATTAAATTATTTTAAATAATAAAAAACCAAAAATTAAATAAAATATTGAATTTTTTGTTTAAAATAATAATTTAATAATACAAATTCTTTTACAATACAAATATTTGTATACTCATAAAAAATTATAAATTTAATATTTTTATTTTGAAATTAAACCTATTATAGTTTTAAGTTAAAAAGTTTAATTATAAACTTTTATCTTTGTAAAGATATTATTTCTGATAATTGAAGATAAATATTGTGGATTGTGGTTCTTTTGTTTTAAAATTTAATACCCTTATTTTTCCATCCAATTTATAATATTTTAAACTTAACTGATATTTTATAATAAAAGTTCGATTTATGTGATTTAAGAGTTAATAAAGTATACATGTATATAACTATAAAATATACTTTCAAAAGTATGATGCCATCGAGTTTTGGATACAAATCTAAAATTATATTTTTGAACTTTACAAGTTTGGAAGTATACGATATAAGTAATTAGAATATTTTTATGAAGCTGAGGTAGGTGTTTTAATTTTTGACGGATAACCATTAGTGATTAGAACCTTAACTTATTCCGATCAAACTTTTAGTAAAAAAAATTTATCCTTTAGATATCTGCTTTTATTTAATGTATAATATAACCCTTTATAAAATAAGAGCTATAAAATTAATATGATTCCTATAATATTATTCTAACCATGATTTAATAATAAATTTCAGCAACAAGCGAACAGATGTATATTTATATGCTCCCATAAGAAATTTTATAGAACTCAAATCTTGGTACAATATTATTTTTGTCATATCAACTAATACAGCCAATTATCTTAATGTAACTCTGAATATGTACCTATAAATATTTGAGTACCTACTTAATTTTTTAAAAAATTTATCAAACTTTATTTTTCGTATTATAAGGCTTAAAATTAATTGAAATTATAATTGTGCTAAACTTTTAGCTTAATACAAGCTTCTGTTGTATTTTGATTTAAAGAACTATCAGTAACCGATTAAGTCATCATATACAGGTGTTAGGAGAAGAGGTTAGTAAGTGATAACAGAGGTTAGTAAGTGGTGTTAGGAGAAGAGGTTAGTAAGTGATAACAAAAAATGTTAATTTAAATTCTTACATATTTAACAAAAAAAAAATAAAATAAAAATTTAGTAATGTTAAATTATTGATTAGCAATTTGATCAAATAAATACGAGGACCACTTTCGGCTCTTTATATGAGAAAAAGAAAAAAAACCTTCGGGTTTTAGTCTTTAGACTACGGTAGTTATACTCTACTTCTGCCACTATTAACGTTCATACTCATGTAAAGTTTGGCTTTAAAGTGTTCGTTTGTTAACATTAATATCGAAAAGCTCAGACAGTCAGTTTGTTTCTCTTACCATTCGCAGAATAGGTTTAAACTTCCCGTAATCTGTCGAATGGTGTGGTATATAAAAGAATTCTATAGTTCTTAAATTGCTCGAATTATCCCTAAATCTTTTTTGTTCACGAATATAGGGTCACATAATTTGCTGAACGAACAGAATGTCCGCCACTAAACAGCGTGACTGTAGACAATTGAGATTAATCAGACAGAGTCTAGCTTCATATGGGTCGCAAAACTCTTTTGACTAACGAGTAAAGAAGTCTAAAGTTGAATTATACTTGTTAACAATGTGATTGTAGTGACTTTTAAAGTCGATCCTGATAGACCTTAAATTATAAAGTAATAAAAAATGTTAACATATTTAAAATTATTATAATTAAATAACAAATCAGTTTAACAGCATAATATGAAAGAAGTTTTTTTACAATTGAGAATTAAATGCCAAGCATTACTATGTTTATTACCAATGCTTCTTAAAATAAAATTGTATAAAATATATTAATAGATAAACACATTTGCCTTGATATTTAATCAATAAACTGTAATTAAAAATAAATATTATCATAAAAATTTGATCATCGAATAAATGAAAAATTTATAATTATTTTGAGTTATTGTAAAAATAATCGTGTAAAACATGTTAAATTTATATGAACGAACAAAAGTGTAGTATAGACTGTGTCAACTCTAGGATGCACGTATGAACATTATATAAACATATATCATGCAGTTAACTTTTTTTTGGCAAACTTCAATAATACTTAGCTTCGTTATATATTAAGTAATCCTCATATTATGCTCATTGCAGAAGTTGAAAGGCAGCTATTCAAACCCACTTTACTAAAATAACCCAAACCTTGGCCATGAAACTCAACTACTTTTGAGAAAATTTCATATTCTTTTAAATTTTTGCTTACATAAAAAAGGAGTTATCTGACCGATAGCTCAGTGGTAAAGTGACGGCTTTTCAATCGAAAAGTCTCGGGTTCAAATCCTAGTCGGATCATATCTAATAAAAAAATATAGTGTATATTTAAATAATTTAATAAGAAGTCCAAATGTCAAGTAGATAAAGGATTAATATAAACAGGTAATATTTACTATTGTCTGGTAATACAAATAAATAAATAAATAAAAAATATTGTATAGCAACTATTCCATAAAACTAGCGGATCAAAATATTCCATACATAAAACTGGCGGAATTTTACAAAAATTAATATGTGAAAACTTAAAAATCCTAGGTCCTTTAGTTTTAGAGTTAAAATGTGAACGGATAAACGGACGAGATCCCTCCGCTTTACAGTCTTACAAACGGTATGGCAATTTTATTATACGCTTTAAAACTGCCTTCACACTTCAATTTAATATATATTGAAAATTTCTTTAATTTATTATAAAAGAAAATTCAATCAATAACTTCGATTTAAAATTGTAATTCATTTTTAATTTTTTATTTTTTCATTTTACGTGTTAATCAGGAAGGTTTATCACAAGAGTGGAACCTCTTGAATCTTCTTTCATTTAATTTATTTTTTTATTTTAATATATAATTAAGTTATTATTTTTCAATATGTACATATAAAAAATATGAGACGTTCTCTACATTAAAAAAAACACAAGTTGGAACGAACAATAAGAAACTAGAGAAGTTAAAACATTAAAAAATCTCTATTAAAGTAAGGTTTTCCCCTTTTCCCCCTTAAATATTACATTAAATATATAACTTAGAACTAAAATTCAATAATTTTCAGCGGATGTGTAACTTTAAGAAGTTGTAAAGTCTGAACTCTGTATAATGCTTTGCAAGAAACAGCACATATATTGTAAATATTTGAAGTAAATAAATAAAAGTTTTAAAAAAGCATCTGTACAAACTAATTTTACAAATATTTAAAATTATAATAAATTAACTTAAAAATGTAATAAACAATTTAAAATTTGACTTTAATTTTTCATTTTTCAAACAACCATTTTGTTACAAATTTTTGATGACGTCACAATTTATACAAATACTAAAATAATTATAACTTCTCAATCAAGTTAAAATTTTGATTTAAAATTTTTTAATTAACTTTCATTTTTTACAAAAATAATAACACACACATATAGTGATATTATTTTAGTTTAAATTTATTACATTTTGGGTATAGGGAAGAGTTGCCTGAATCGTACTAGTGTATAAATTGTATTTTTTTTAAATTATTTAATATTTTTTTAATTTTAATGATATATTAAGTGACAAATTCGTGAGTAAATAAAAATAAATTGTTATCGTTACTTTATGTAATTAATTTAAATTAATATGAATTATTTTTAAAAAGTTCCAAAGTTGCCTCTATTGCAAAATTTTAAAATTCTACCGGTACAATTTGCCAGATGTTTAGCTAATATATTCATTGTTTATAATTTTTTTTTTAAATACACCTTTATCCCGATTTATGACGATTCGATTTGTTTTTTTTTTTCGATATAATACATTCTTTAATTTTAACAACTTCTAATAATAAACGATTTACGACGCTAGTCTCACTATACTGCCATTGACGTATGCATTATTGTGAAAATTTCAAATATGTACATACTCGAATTTAAGCATTAAAAATACAGTGTTTCGATTTACATCGTTTCAATTTGCGTTCCACTTTTATGGAATCAATTATTAACGTAAATCGAAGTATTGGTGTACGATTAACGGAATAAATCAGTACATAAATCATACTATTTATAGTGTTTTTAATAATATAAAAACCTCGCATAGGATGGGTGGCACAGTGGTTCGAGTGCCGACCTTTCATGCGAAAAGCCTAGGCTCGAGTGCCAGTGAAAGTGAAAAAAACTTTTCCGGTTTTCAACTTGACTCAGCTTTCATTCACCCTTGGGTTCAAATTAGTGGCTTAATCAATAATTATATATCCCTAATGAAAAATACATTAATATAACAATATAAACAAATGCAAAATATAAACAAATAATTTAATTGAATAATATAACTCACAGATACAGAATACCATAAAACTCAAATACAAAATATTACAATATGAACAAATAATAGAATTGTATCTATTGAAAATCTAAGACATTTCTGCATGTTATAAGGCATAGTACTATCTCATGTTTAAATTGTATGTGGAATTCGTTAAGATCAATTCTAATAACACGAATATAATATGACCCCCTGTTCCAGCATGTACCTATGGTATAGACAGGCTTATTAGCCTAACAGTTGAACAGTTAGCACTAAAAAAAAAAATAAAAAATGTAAATGTAAAAATGTCTTAAGTTGTACAATTATTGCAACTCTCCCCTATGTTTTTACTCCAATATTTATTTACTAAATTTATTACTCATATTTATAATTTTTGATTGACCTACTTTTATTGATTAAAATAAAAAAATATTCTGTTCACAAAAAAACAAAATTATTAATAGTTATAATTTTATATATTCTACAAAGTATAATTATTTTTTATTTTTTTTTTTTAAAAACTTTTAATCGTTTTATTTCAATAGCTTTTTTTAACCATTTTTTTTTTTAAATAAATATTTATGCATACATATGTGCGAATACAGATAAATTTTTGTTATTTTTTTATAGTAATAATCGTACACGCAATTTAATGACAGATTTGAATTAAATTATACTTATTAAAAAAAAAAAATTAAATTGAAATTTGGATTAAAATGGAGTTCTTTTCTTTACTAAATTTTATTGCAATTATTGACATGTTTGTGTGTGTATATTGTCGAATGCCTTAGAACAGTGTGTTGGTTATATGGAATAAATTATTAAATTTCATTAAAAAAATTTGTTTAGATGTTAACAGAAGTGATTATTTCATACAACATCATATTTTAACATATATGGGAACGTCTTACTTGGTGTTTCATAGTACTGTGTAAGTGCTGATTAAACTTTGGTGTAAATTGGACTTTTTTTCGAAAATGTGTAAAAATTTTAATTGTGAATTAATCTTTACAATGAAACTATAAAGATCATACTCCATGATCTATTAATTTACATAATCCTTTAAAATTTAAAAAAAAAGTTTATTTTATAATTTTAAATGAGTAGCTGCATAATGTTTCAATCAATTTTACAACTCACAGATAAAAATTAGTAAATATCATATTAATATAAATTAACCTTTCAGAATAAAGTCCTACGTAAATTCCTCGGTATGTACGTAAAAGTGACATTCGTAGAGATTTACAAATTCCGAAAGTTATAGACGAAATACATAAGTAGATATTCCATAAAATATAAAGCTCGTTTAGAAGGGCATATAAATATTGAAGCTGCTCAGTTAATAAATAATCAGTATATTAAAGGAAGCCTTAAAAGAAAAAAACCTTTAGATAATATAGTATAAAGAACAGATTTCCTTCGGGAAAAAACATAAAACCTATACTCAAGCCAAAGATAGCAAAAAATTAGTGGTTAGTCAGTTCGACTAGTTTTAATAAGGGAAGGGTGTGCTTTATCTCGGTAAGAATCCGGCATACACTTCTGCTACAAGGCAGTTTGTATCTTTTGAAGATTCCACACCAATCCACGTAAAAGAAAAAAAATATTAATATAAATATAAAAGTTATTGATTATTTAAACTTGTTCAATATGCAACCTATGCAATTAAAATTACAGCCGACTGAGGAGTCCACCGTACATATTAATTCATGTCGTAATACTTTGCAAAAGTGAATTGAAATTCTTTTCTGAAGTTTTTTAAAACGCAGCAAAAACGCAATCAAAATATTAAGATATACCATTTCCATCATAATTAAAGTGCGTTATAACACCCAATTTTTAAAATAAGATATTTTACTGAAACCCTGAGAAATACAAAATCTTTTAGTCCTTTTCACATCTTAAAGGTCCTGTTCTAAAATTTTTAAAAAAGGAAATAA
Source organism: Dolichopus griseipennis (assembly GCA_963082915.1). Classification (NCBI taxonomy): domain Eukaryota; kingdom Metazoa; phylum Arthropoda; class Insecta; order Diptera; family Dolichopodidae; genus Dolichopus; species Dolichopus griseipennis. Next base: position 94,450,004 of record OY720442.1, on the reverse strand, counting down.
ATAAGGGTATATATTAAGGTACAAATTTAAATGTCAAATTACAAAAATGTTGTACTCCTGAGCCTTATTATACCAACTACTTATAGTTATACTGTCAAACTTCATTGGTTTGTTGTCAAATGTGACTGTGATGTAAAAAAAATTTATCAAAAAAAATATTATTTCAGTATTTGATTAGTGATAAGCAGCTGGTATAATAGATCTATAATTTTTTTTTTCAAAACTGATTTAAAAATTATTTTAGAAAAATTTTATACATACATAAATATTAAACAGTCTATAAATGGCCATTCAGAGTGAAACCAACTTTTGAAAATCCTAGCTCTTATATTTTTTGAGTTATCGTACATAGCTAAATCGATTTACGTTTCGATTCTGATCCTGTTCATACGTTTGAGTCTATATCTAACCACCTCCTTCCCTGCCTCACAAACGTAATAACAAATTTAGTATACCCTTATACCCTAGTAAAGTAATTAGTAATAATAAAAAATTTTTTCACATAATTTAAAAGAAAATTTTTAAAAATTTGTTAGTAAAATTTAACCTTGCAAAAATAGAATATAGTATAACGTTCTTCAAGTGTATTTGTACATAAATATATAAATTATTTTATTTCAATTTTTGAAATAAATTTTAATCTTCCATGAATAATAAATTATATTAAAGTTTTCTTTTTCTTTATATGCAATATTTGTAAATTAAGTTGAACATTGTATTAATTTGAATATTTCTCAATAAGTGTTCAAATTAAACTGAATATTAGTTTTATAACTCCAAATCCAACATAATAGTATTTTTTTTTGCAATATGTATAGTTACATTTTAACAAAACTTAACATAGTGCGCTATTATTTTCAGCTCTACCATAAGATTCAATTGGAAAACAAAATTAAAAACGGATCTTCTCGTAATAGAATCGAATTTGTTTTTAAGGACAAATTGAAAATAAAAAGAAATAAAAATTCGGTGGTTGAAGTTAGAATTCGAATTCGTTCGACAAAAACGGTTTACCTATTTTATCATAAATAGGGTACACTCCTGTCTTTGTCATCTTTTGAAGTCCATGTCTCTACAGTTACTCAAGAGAGTAATCTTGAACCTCTTACACCTCTGACATGAAAACTTCTAATAAAATTGAAATTGCCAGTTTCTTTGACATCGCATGTTGAAAACTGTCATGTGTGTCTCATGTTCAAATCCTGTTCGGATAATATCTAATAAAAAAATACCGTAAAATTGTATCGTAATTTATATATCTTATCAATATCGTATTAATATCGTAAAAGATTTAATATAAATATATAAATAACTCTTGTGTTAGATAATAGATGGCGCATAAAACTAACAATTATGTCTTCATAATACAATAGCTACACAGTCGAGTAATCAACGCCTTTAGTAAATATATCGATTAAAGAAACTGAAGCTTACTCTTAATAGACGTGATGAATTTCGTATAGTCCTTAAAGGAATATTTATATTTTGTTTAATTTTAGCTTTTATGTAATTAAGCATTATATATTCATTAACTTGCTTGATTTAAGCTCAAAATAAACAAATCCATATATGTACATACATTTAATCAAAAGATTTAAATATTTTGCCCTACCTGTCTACATCCTATTTTAAAAAACCATAATTCATTTCACTTTTACAATTTCATCCCTCATTTTTAAAGTTTATTTTATAACCCAAAATTAAATTTGCGTGAAAAAAAAAACAATTAAAAAAAAACAAATTAAATATATTAAATAAACGTGATTTAATTAAATTTCTAATACTTGAATCAACTAGCAATATAATAATGCATTCAATTTAAAAAAAAAAAAACCATTCAATATTTAAAAATCACGCCTCCTTGGCATTGCATTTATACAAACAAAAAAAAAACGAATAAAATTAATTCAATGCAACTTCTCTAATAGCCATATTGCAATTTTTTTTTAGCCCCAAATTTTTATGTTTTAGAATAAAAATTACATTTAAAAAAATAAAAACAACAATAAATTTTTTTAATCGATCTCCCCTTCTCTTATTTTATTTCAATAGTCAAAAAAAAAAAAAATTACAAAAAATAGTCGTGAATTAAACTAAAATATAAAAAACTTGCAAAATTTATTAAAATAAAATAAATGCAATGAATTTTACTTCAAAAAAAAAATGCTATCTAACAGTTGTATATCATTGAAATTTGAAACTTGCGTAGCAAATTGCAAATAATAATTATTTTTTAACTTGAATGTAAACACGCACACACGTTCAATATTGTATGCCAAAAGGTGTGCTCTTTTTATTGCTATTAGCTAAACTATTATAGAAAATATTTGATGATACATATATATATACGAATTATATTTATGTACGTATATCTATCCATAGCAACATGATAGAAATAACTTTTTTGGCTTATTGTGAATATGAATTATGTCAGCACCGGATTTAGGCTGAATAAAAATTTCAAATTAATTTTCAATAACGATAACACACAAAAGATACTATTCTTTTACATTGTGGTGAACCTATATACAAAATAAATTAACATACTCGATAACATTCGACACTAGAACACAGTAAGTGTTACATATATGTATATTGTAAATTATAATGTCTTTTGGTCATATTAACATCTAAATTTATTTTGTAAAATTTTTGTATTAAGGAAGATTTTTTCAACATCAGATCAACAGTTCTTTGCAATATTATTATGTAAATATTACAAACGGTTGTTAGACGTTTTTTGAATTCTATCTATCAGTTTTAATTTTACTACAGTCTCAGTCATATGATAAATATGTAACTTTTGGATTTAAATCATTTGTGTTCATCACTAGCTCAAGCTGAAAAAGCTGGGTTTTAATTAATCTTAAACAAAATCAAAATACGTATCTTAAATTATAATTATAATGCATTATTTTTGGTAATTATAAATTAGATACAATGCATTAATTTCTTTACTAATGCATTAGAATAATAATTTTGAATTATTTTTTCACACTAATTCATTAAAATAATGCATTATATTCAAAAATAATGCAATACTTATAGTGCAATACCAAAACTAAATAAAATTAATTGAATTACTTTCGAATTAAAATAAGTAATGCATTATATTATTATATTATATGCATTATTTTAATGAATTAGAAAAATAATTGAAAATAATTATTTTAACGCATTATTAAATGAATCAATGAATTATTTTAATTCGTGTTAAATTAATGGTGACATAATGCATTAGTCCCATCTCTGGCGAGCATAGTATTTCCTTAAGCATCAAGCTCACGTATCGATCAACTAGTATTGGGATGAAGATTAAATAAACAGGGGTGTTTCTTGATGCATCCAAAACGAAACGATACATAAAACTCTAGTGCTTTGTGCAACGTTGTGCCTGCCTGAATGTTAGCAATTCTTGCAAAATCACGACCAAAGACATGAAAACTATCCTGAATTTATAACTATTAGAAGTGGGATAAAAAAAATTAAACTTTTATTATTTGCTTTATTATCTATTAAAATGCTTTAGCATTGCTTTAAAATTTGATTTCAGTGAAGAAGATAACTGGATTGCACAAAAACTAAGTTTGAATTAGTTTGCAGCGCTTTGATTACTATAAAATGGTTGCAAATATACGCACATACTGTACTAATATTTTTATCTATATTGTTTCTCGATTGTAATTGTTTATGAATGATCGTCAGCTTGAAGTCAATTACTTAGAGCAATATTTTATATATTATTACATATGTAATATGTATGTTTTATCCATTGAAATTAAGTTTTCTAATAAAATGTTTAAAATCTTAATAATAACGAATAATTCACATAACAATTCAAGTGTAGTGCTCCTTGTTGGTAAAATTATACAAATTCTACTAGGAACTACACATAGTAAAAACTTTAAAAAAGATTACATACCTATATGGACATTTTAAAAATTACATAAAGCGTATATATTACATACCATAGATTATTAGTCATTGATAGCAAAGAAATATAGTAACAATTGCTAGCAAATTGTTGTTCAAAATTGCTTGTAATTGAAGAAAAAATTATTCGATAATATCTTAACATTTTTATTATTGAAAAAAAAAATAAATAATAATCACAGTTTAGAAGCTGCTATCTAGGAAATGATGGGTTATTTTTAAAGTAATGGGTGTGGTGTAATAATAAGTATTTGATTACTATTCAAAAGAAAGTTACCAAGAAAATAAAAAAATACTCAATCTTATAATTATGCTAATATAGTGAACATTAAATTTCCAACCTCTACTACATTTTAATACTAGTTGGTGTTACTGCATGATAACTCAGTACAAAAAATCTCTTATTATTATACCCGTGCATACAAATAAGGCCACGGGTATATTAAATCCTCTGTTTGTAACGCATCGATCTAGAAGTCCTACTTAGTGTTAAAGGTACTTATCAGATCAGCATCGAAAAGTAAATCGATCTAGCAAATAAAATGTATCTGTCCTTCCGTTCGTTCGTCCGTCCGTCCGTCCGTCCGTGTGTCAGGACAATAACTCAAAAACTAAAAGGGCGAGAGTTTTAAAATTTACAGAAAGTCATTTTTAGAGAATTTCTAGATTCTAGGCTTCGGAGAGCTGCCATACAACTTTTTTGCACCAATATGAATTTTTTTGAAACTAATTACACTAGGATAGGAGGATGAAAATTACACACGGTTAGTTATGTAATAGAACAATCACCTATATGAAATTTCAAAATGTTGCGCTTCATTTTTGGGAAACTGCCGTACAAAGTTGTCAATTCGATAACTTTGAATCTAAGAAGCTATGAGTTTAATATTAAACTTAAAATTTAATGATTTTATTTTAAGTGAACTAATTAAATGTTTTTTTTTTATACATCGTAGTGGGTATGCACGGGTATCGAAAAGTTGACAAGGGCAAGTATAATTTTCCTCGTTCTTTATAAATTTGAATGGCAATTCTCTAGACAACATTTTATAGGCCTACGCGAATAGAAAACAACGAATGTCGTAGAAGATTTAATGTATCTTCATATGTTTTAAGAGCTAGGAGAGATCGAGGATATTGTAAAGAATATAAGGTGTCTAAGATTAAACTGGTCTAGAAATGTTATCAAAATTGTAAAAGTTAAAGCAGGGTATAAAATTTAGAATGTTACACCACTAATTATTAGAACAATATGTAGACTTGAAATAATATTGAGAAAATTTGATCCCAGAAGAGTTGACGAATTAAAAACAACCGACTAATGGGGATTAATAGAGGTCGATTGGGAAGAAACCTAAAGGAAATTCGACTCCCATGGGTCTGATCGCAACTATGTTCGCGGTATGGTATCGTCCTATGGAACACGACTTATGGAAATTCGTTTTTATGCGCACAAAATTCGTTTTATCGAGATTTTGGAACCATATTCCATCCAATTTGTTTCTTTAATTTAGTAATTCGTACGTGTACGACCTAATTAAATTTAAGAAGAATATTAACATCTTTCTGCCTATTGGGCTTTATTGCTCTAGACTTTATTTCCCCCTGTTACTTAAACTTTCTAATATTAAAGAACGCTTTTGATTAAAAAATTTAATTATATTAGACTATAAATTTTGATTCCATTTTGAAATAAATCAAAAACCATTATTAATTTAAATTTTTTTATTTTCCATTAAAAACAAAATAATTAAATCAAAAGCAGCATGTCCTTCAATACAAATTCATAATAAATAATTCAAAATTAAAAAAATTTATTAAAATTTATTAAAGAATTTGCCAAAAAAACATGAGGCTTTTCAATATTTGTATCAGGAAAATAAAGGTTCAATTCCACACCTATTTAAAATTTTATTCCAAATTTTTATAAAAAGTATACAATGGGAACATATTGTAAATTATGATTACAATTTACAATACAATATTGCTCTACAAATTTTTTCATACATAACTATTATGATTTAACCAAGCCCTTTATTTGCAATAATTTCACATTTTTATTTCATTCAAAAGAAATATTAAATACAAGTGATCATTAATTTTTTTTAAAAATTCTTACACAAAAAAAAAACTGAACGCACAAATATAATTAATTTGAGGTTAAGTTTAAAAATAATTACTTGATGTTAACAAATAAGTATATATATATTTAAAAAAAAAAAATAATTCATTGTACTTCAATAATGGTAACCATTAATCAAAAGGGTTTTTATTATTTACATTTTTTTAACTAAGTTTAAGGTATGGGAACTAACCTTTGCCATACCAGGTGATTCAAATAACCTTTAATACTTTAATAAATTGAAAAATATTTATTAAGATTATTATTTGTATAAGTTAATACGTGGCTTATTAAAAATTTTTAATATTGCCACATTGCAATCCTAAGATTCAATTCATTATTAATTTCTATAGAATTTAGATCAAACTATCCAAACAAATTTATTAATTCATTTATATGAATATGAATTCTATATTTAATTTGCTATCCCGTTGACTAATAGAATATCCTGCTTGGCTCTATAGTTTTTAAATTAGAATAGATACATCCATGTCCACACTAAAAAAATCGGAAACAAATAACATTATTTAAAAGAAAACTTTTAAAAGCATAGCTAAGAGTTTCAACCCTGCACTTAAAATGTTTAATGATGCATCAAAAAGCGACGAAGGTGTGGCTATAGCCGTAGTCGATAGTGGAAAACTTATTGCGAAAAAACCCCTGCCACCAGAAACACACGTTTACAATGCTGAATTAGTTGCATTATATGAAGCTATTAAGATAGCTCGTGATATCAATCATGAGACTATCTTAATATGCTCCGATAGTTTAAGTGCTTTAAACGTTTTTAAAAACTTTTCAAATAAACAGTCCCTTAATAAAACTATTAGATATATACTATCTATCTCAGATAAAGAAATTAAACTTATATGCGTTCTATGGCACTAGGGTATTAGTGGCAATGAGCTAGAGGATACGGAGGCTAAACTAACTATAAAAACTCCGTCCTTCACCTTAGCGCATACCCCATACAGAATTTAACAAACATAGTGGAATTTGTCTAATAACTTCCTAGAGTCAATAGAGTCAAAATAGACCTGCATCAAAATCTCGAATTTTTTTTTGAAATGTATAACTAAACCTATCTTTTTAAAATCTTGCATTACAAAATCTTGCAAAAAAAATTTTTAATACTGAAATAGATTGAGGTTTGTTTTTAAAATGCAAATAAATGAATTAATAAATTTGTTTGGATAGTTTGATCTAAATTCTATAGACATTAATAATGAATTGAATCTTAGGATTGCAATATGGCAATATTACATAGTATAAACAAATAGTTAAGAAGGATTTTGGGGTAGGATTCAATAGCATGGTTATTCGCCTTTTACAGAATGTATATCAGTTTCAACGTTGGAAGGGGAATCCAAATTCGTAACTGGATTCAAATTAATGACATCACAAATTATATTCAAATAAATTAATTCAATAATATAACGCACAGATACTGAAATGTACTTTATAACTCAAATATAAAATTGTTTTAATACTTAACAATTCAAATTGTATATTTATTGAAATCTAAGGCATTTTAAGAAATCTAAGGCAATTCATTAAGATCAAATCTATTAAAAAATTAACATAAAACTCGGTTTTTTTTTGTGTCAAAATGTGCCTATTGCTAGTCGTCACAACCTAAAACAACCAAAGTTATAAATGTTAATAATCTCATAAGATTTGAAATGTAAAGCTCCAGCGTGATATGCAACGCATTTCTCAACTATCACCAATTTATAAAATCCAATAAATTGGTGATTATCGAAAAATTAAGATTTTATTTTAAATTTGAAATTCTATTACAAACGGAAAATAACGTTTAAAATAAACAAATCATAAGTAAATCATTTAATTTTACCTTGTGCCCTTTAAATTCAAAAAAATCATTTTTTTTTTTGAATATATCCGCAAATGAATTGTAAGATACTTTTAATAACTTCCTTATAGTTATCACTAATTATTTCCATAAATGTATTTCTCTATTATTATTTTAGAGCCCTTTCTTCTATTTTAGTTTTAAAAATAATTAGTTAAAATTTAAAATTAGTTTTAATGGTAAATACTTTGCCCTTGATATTAAAGAAAAAACCGCTATTACTTCCAAATTTATAAAATATTTAATTTTTAATATGTATTTATAATTATATGTTTTAAACATACATATGGTATTTGAAATAATAAAAACCACAGATTTTTTCACAAAAATTAAAATAAATGTTTTATTATATATATTAATTTAATATCAAATTTGTTTAACTTATAAAAATTATAAAAATGTTCAAAAAAATGTTTAATCCAATATTCAGCAAAATATTTATTATTCATAAAATCATAAAAATATCAATTTTAATTTTAACTTTTACTCTAAAACAGTATTCAATTTATTTAATTTTAACTTTCAATCCAAAACAATATTCAATTTATTAATTTAATTTTAACTTTTAATTTAAAACCATATTCAATTTATTACGTTAATTTTAACTTTTAATTTAAAACAATATTCAATTTATTTCGTTAATTTTAACTTTTAATTTAAAACAATATTCGATTTATTACGTTAATTTTAACTTTTAATTTAAAACAATATTCGATTTATTACGTCCACGTCCACGTTTTAATCTTCTTCTTCTTCGAACAAGACTGGTTTTTTAAAAAAACAAATTTATATCAAATTTCTTTAAACAAATTTATAAATAACGGAATCTATTTACTATTGTACTTGCTATATTAAATTCTCCAAAAAATGCATTAAAAACAAAAACAAATAAATAGCAAGTAGAATGCAAATATACTAGCCGAATTAAATATAGTTGGTATGAAATTAATTAATTCCCACATTCGGCCTTTCCTGACTATTCATCAGTCCCTGATGAAATTTCCAAATAATTTTCATTTCCAATGGGATGTTCTTCTTCTTCCATATCGAATAAATTATCATCATCATCATTTTCTGCCCAACATTTGATTTTATCAGCACTAGTTTCTGTAATGTTCGGACCTTCATGATTTCCTTCTTTTTCGACTTTGTATCGGTCGAATGATTTGATTGCTGTGATCCTATAGGGACCCAAAAATTTAGGACGAATTTTCAATCCTGTGCCAAATTGAATTCTTTCAATTGCAACTAAATCCCCGATTTTATACTGCTTTGATTTCTTTCTTTTTTTATTAAAATTTTTCGTATTTTCAGCTTGAATTTCCATTATGCCCTTTTTTGCTTGCTCACGCATTTCGTCTCTGTTGTCATTAAATTGCTTCCTCCATTCGTCTTCGATTACTTCAATTATTTTAATATCGTTTTTGGTATGCATTTCTATTCCTACTAGCAGATGAAAAGGTGTAGTTTGAATTGCTCTTTGGAATGTTGAGTTTAAAATTTGTTGCACCGGTTTAACATACTGGAACCATTTTTCAGGATTTTGAAGAGACAATTTTGTCAACACGCTTATAACAGTAGAATGGAGACGTTCAACCTGACCATTGCCTCTTGGTACGCCCACTGTAGTATATAATAAATGAACCCCATGCTCTTCACAATAATGTTTGAAATTATTTGAAATGAATGCTCCACCGTGATCAGCTATAAGTCTCTTGGGGTAGCCAAAAGTTTCCGCGATATTCTCGATTTTTAGTATGACCTCTTCAGTGTTAAGAGTTTTGGTAGGAAACAACCAACAGAACTTTGTAAAACCATCTATGATTGCGAAAATATATCTATAGTTTTTTTTTGTAGTCTGCATTGGACCCAGATGATCGACGTGAAATGTGTGTAACGGCTGGTCGCCCTTAGGGATTGGATGTAAGAAACCCTCAGCTTTTCCAGTTTTCCTTCCTGCTAAAATGCACTTAACACAACCTCGAATATAAATTTCAATTCGTTTTTGAAGATTCTGGATAAAAAATTCTTTTTCTAAAATTTCTTTGGTTTTTTTGACTTGAAAATGACCTTTATCATGAGCTTGCCTAATAACATTAACAATCATTGAATCTGGAACAACAAAAAGTAATTTATTATTTTTATTTTTACACAAAATACTATTGTGAATGATATAGTCCTCATAAGGATTATTCTTTAAAATCTCAATTATAGCATGGAGACGATCATCTTTATTTTGGGCCGCTCTTAATCTTGTCAAAAAGTCGTTATCATTTGTAATTGCACACATACTTATTGGATTACGGCTAAGCGCATCAACATGCTTCATGTGATTTCCTGCCCTGTGTTCAACGGTGTAATCGAATTCTTCTAGAAGAAGTACCCATCTGGCAACCCTCACGCCCAAATCTTTTTTCTTTAAGGTACACTCAAATGCTTTGCAATCTGTCACCAGTTTGAATCGTTGACCAAGTAGATACACTCTAAATCGTTTAACTGCTTCAACTACTGCCAGCACTTCGAGTTCGTAGCTACAATATTTTTTTTCTGCATCGGATGTCTTTTTGCTCATGAAATGAACGGGATGTAACAAACCATCGTTACCACATCTTTGCATTAAGATTGCTCCATATCCTTCCTTAGAAGCATCTGTATGTAATTCCGTTTCAGCACCATATTCAAAAATTTTTAATACCGGTTTATTAGCAAGAATGTTCTTTATTTCCTTTATAGCAGTTAATTGTATTTCTTCAATTTTAAAATAGTTATCTTTTTTTAACAGATCACTGAGCGGTTTAGCTTTGGTTGCAAAGTTAATTATAAATTTTCTAAAATAGCTGGCCAAACCCAAAAAGCTTTGTAATTGTTTTGTATTAGTTGGAATAGGAAAATTTATAATTGCTTTCGTTTTAGACGGTGACGGAGAAATAAAATTTCTTTTAACTAAATAACCCAAATATTCAATTTCTTCCTTTAAAATCTGACACTTTTTCCATTTGATATTTAACCCATGATCAGCTGCTACTTTCAAAACCTTTTCCAAATTTATTACACCTTCTTCGATAGTTTTTGACGGGATTACAATATCATCTAAATAAATAACCACAATATTTTCTCTGATTAAATTTCTTAAAACGTAGTTTATATATTTTTGAAAGACAGCAGGTGAATTACATAAGCCAAAAGGAACCCGAATAAATTCATATTGGCCATTGGTTGTAACAAAAGATGTAAATTTTCTGCTTTCTTCTTCTACCATCGTATGAAAAAACCCATTTTCCAAATCCAAAGTTGTAAAATATTGAGAACCTTGTAGTTTATCAATTTGGTCCTCGATGTTTGGCAAGGGGTATCGGTCTTTATGAATTTTTTTATTTATGTTTCTATAATCAATACACAATCGATTACTACCATCCTTTTTTTTAACTAAGACCACCTGGCTGGAGTATTCCGAACTACTTTCACGAATAATTTCCTTTTGTAACCACTCTTCAACCTGATTTTCTATTATTTTTTGTTCATTTGGTGGAAATCGTCTCGGTCTTCTGTAAATGGGTGTATCATCGATCGTAACAATCTTCATTTGAATTGGATGATCTACGGGATCCTTGGGTTTATAATTTTCAATTAGAGCGAGTGCTTTTCTTCTAATATCTTTGTCCTTGAGATGAGATGTATCAGGTAAATTTGCATCGTCAATGACATCAAGTGAAATTTTTGATAAAAAACATGTTTTTAAATTTTCTGAATTTCCTTCTATTTTTCGTTCAGAATTTATCTTCTTTGAGATATTAACCTTTCCCTTTTCAATTGTCACTACAGCCAATTCTAACAGGTTCATTCCGATTATCATATCTGGTTTCATAAAATCTGAATTTACGGTATGGACCTCTATGTTTTCAAAAATTTCTTCTCCAATTTTAAAATTTACGATGCACGATCCACTGGTCGAAACAGTTGCCCCTAAGCCCGATACAGACAGTTTTATATCCTTGTTGTAATATTTCGGCTCAATATATGGTATAAAATTTTCTTTTACTAAACAAATTTCACTTCCAGTATCCACCAAACTATCTAAAATGAAATTATTTATTTTACACTGAACGTACATACCATTTTTTATTATAACGTGCGATGATTTCTTCTGTGGTTCCTTTGTACAATTTGTTCTTTTATGTCCAAATTCGTTGCAACCAAAGCATTTAGGACCTTTTGTTTTATCCGGACAAGAATGCCATTCGTGATCTGATGAACCGCAATTGAAGCAATAATTTCTCCTTTGTGGTTTTCTTTCTTTTGACATATAACCTTCTTTTTTGAATTGCTTGCTTTCTTCAAAATTTTTGCCACCAAACTTTTTGTATTCGTTCTTAACTTTTTCATAAATTAATAGTTTTTCTTTAAAATCACTTATATTTCTTGCACCATAAAGTATAATTTTGTTATTGGTATGATCCTTAATACCATCGATAACATATTCGATTATGGATAAATCATCCACATCCGCTTGTGAAGCAAGATCAGTCATGTGGTATAAATATTCGCGTAGTGTTTCATCGTGTTTCTTCTTCCTTTCTTTTAATTTGTTGTGCACTTCGGCACTGCTTATTTTTGATTCAAATTCTTGAATTAAACTTCGTTTTAAATCATAATAATTTAACGGTTTAGCGTCACCATCAATAAAAGCTTTCGCTGCGCCTTCCAAACATCGTTTGCAAAAAATAAATTTTTGTAAATCATTTAAATAAAAAGTTTCAGCATACTGTTCGAATTCAATCAACCATTTTTTGACACTCATCGTATCGTCGGCAGAAAATTTACGCACCATGCTTTCGAAATCTGAAAAATTGATTTTAATTGACTGTACTTCTCCTGTTGCTTGTACATTATGTGACTGCGTTGTGAATCTATTTGCATGTGTGTCAATAGCAATATTACTATTTTGTCTACTCTGTCTTCGCCTTCCACTCATATTAATAATTTAAAATTTAAAAAGCACTTACTTGGTTGAGAATTAAGCTACCTTATTTTCAGCGAATTCAATGTTCAATATTAAATGTATTAATTAAACGCACAATCAATAATTTTAAAAAATGTATTAAAATAAAATTTTTTTTTTTTTATATATTTAATACAGATTATTTTCAAATTTTAACAGTTTCATTTCTAACGCCACGGTATATAATAAAATATATATAATTTTTTTTTTTTTTTTTAGTTCGTTATGACAGTTATAAAAGAAAAAAAAATTTTTTCGTATTTTAATTTTTTAACTTCAATTTAACATGTGGTTTTAAGTCCGTTAATTTCTTTCAAATCCCGGTTGAGCCCCCAAATATGGTATTTGAAATAATAAAAACCACAGATTTTTTCACAAAAATTAAAATAAATGTTTTATTATATATATTAATTTAATATCAAATTTGTTTAACTTATAAAAATTATAAAAATGTTCAAAAAAATGTTTAATCCAATATTCAGCAAAATATTTATTATTCATAAAATCATAAAAATATCAATTTTAATTTTAACTTTTACTCTAAAACAGTATTCAATTTATTTAATTTTAACTTTCAATCCAAAACAATATTCAATTTATTAATTTAATTTTAACTTTTAATTTAAAACCATATTCAATTTATTACGTTAATTTTAACTTTTAATTTAAAACAATATTCAATTTATTTCGTTAATTTTAACTTTTAATTTAAAACAATATTCGATTTATTACGTTAATTTTAACTTTTAATTTAAAACAATATTCGATTTATTACGTCCACGTCCACGTTTTAATCTTCTTCTTCTTCGAACAAGACTGGTTTTTTAAAAAAACAAATTTATATCAAATTTCTTTAAACAAATTTATAAATAACGGAATCTATTTACTATTGTACTTGCTATATTAAATTCTCCAAAAAATGCATTAAAAACAAAAACAAATAAATAGCAAGTAGAATGCAAATATACTAGCCGAATTAAATATAGTTGGTATGAAATTAATTAATTCCCACATACATACATACATAAATTTATACAAAACAAAGTTCTTATGAATTAATTAACAATTAAAATGTAAACGTTCAATATAATCAACTTGATTAGCAATTTGAACACATTTAAATTAGTAACTAACTATAAATCTATATAATTAAAATTTAAGTTTTGATTTAAGTTCTATTAAAGCTTTTTAATTCATCAATTTATTTCAGAATAAAATCAATAAGTATTTAATTTTTTTTTTAAATCTGAAGACCAGTGTATTAGAACTCCAATTGTGAAAGTATAGGATCTATAATTTGTCATTGTTTTTGTAAACGATCATGGTCAAAGTAGCAAAAGCTTCAATGATTCAATCTTTAGTATTTGTGGTTATAGCTATTTTGGAATATTAAAAATTTAATCATATCAAAAATGATTAAAAGTTTGTACGTTAGTTTGTTAAATGTTTGCGTAAGACTATGTTAGTTTGTTAAATGTTTACGTATAAAGCCCTATTGCTTTCAGCCGGATCGAGACAAGGATTTGGGTACCTACATACTTTTCCGAGAAAATTCTTAGTCCGATTATTATAGTTCCTAAGACACAAGGAAAATGTGGTTGAGGAGCATTTATTAAACATCTGACATTGACCGTTTTCGGTCTGAAGAAGTTCTTCTAGCCCATTATAATTTGTATTGATCTCTCTTTGTTTATATTGTATCTAATTTTATCAATTATAGATAATGGAAAACGAGGAAGAGTGTAGTAGAGTAGACTGTGTCAACCCGAATCCATGGACCAAAATAGCTGGATTTAAATAGCGATGACGGCTATTGCAAAAAACGAATTTGCGAAAATTTCAAGATCCTAGCTCCTTTAGTTTTTGAGTTTTGCTCCTTTAGTTTTTGATTTTAAAAATACAGGGTGTCATTAAACAGGCCTGGGCAGGCCATATTCTAATGATATCAATTATCATTTATAAATATCATTGGAAACAATTTTTTGAATTGAGATAGATAATTCAAAAACCCTCTTGGTTTACCTCAATACTCTCAGTTCTTAATTCTAAAATTTTGGGTACCGAGATGATTTTAAAAATACGGGGTGTCATTAATCAGGCCTGATTCGTAATTTTGAGATTCTGAGATACAGAGAAACTGAGATAATTCTAGAATTCTTAATATTAAATTTGGTTATGTCATAATATGATATGTCATTAAACAGGCCGTGGCGAACTCCATTCAGATTCATAATATTGTAACTGGTTAAATGTAAGCAGAGAGATTCTCTGATAATCTCGCCTTTTTTACCTTTTTATACCCGTATGAATATACAGTCAAAGGGTATAATAAATTTGCCATTACGTTTGTGACGCAGAGAAGGAGGGGGGTAGATATAGACTCAAGTGTATGGATCGGATCAGAATCGAAAAAAAAATCGATTTAGCTATGTATGTCCGTCCGTCCGCACGATAACTCAAAAACTAAAGGAGCTAGGATCTTGAAATTTCGGCAAATTCGTTTTTTTGCAATAGCCGTCATCGCTATTTAAATCCAGCCATTTTGGTCCATGGGTTCGGGTGGCTGCCATACAACTTCTTTTTTTTTATGAGTATTTCTCTGTACCTATTACAGCTACGTGTCTGAAATTTTGGCAAAAATAGTTTAGTTTTATGGCCAAAATTACTGCAAAATTTGGTTGGTCTACTGCAAAGGGTTCGAGTAGCTGCCATACAACTTCTTATTTTATATGAGCATTATATTTCACCTAATAAAGCTGGTATGTTTGAAATTTTGCCAAAAGTAATTAATGTTTATAATAATAATGATATAATTTTTATATAACGGTCATATGGGTATCCCAAATTTGACACAGTCTGCTCTACTACACTCTTCCTCGTTTGAAATAATTTATATTTGTCATCACAGATATATTGTGGAGAAAGTTTTCTGCAAATCTTTAATTTGTAGCACTTGCTTTAACATCGATCTTCAATTTGACATACCTACTATTAAATAACTTTTTATTCAATAAGAAAATATAATAATTTATTCAAATACCCTAATGTGATTTGTTTTAAATGTTATTTAAATTACTAAATAGATATTACTAAAATATGTATTACCTAAGAAAGTTCAATAAACCTCCAATTTCAAATGTCAAATCTATTATTGACTAGAAAGAGACTTTTTTTAAATTTTAATTTTTTAATTTATTTTATTATTAATCCATAATTTGAATAGAGATCTTTTATTCAAATCCCAAAATCTTTATTTAATTTCACACCAAATCAAAAAAGAGATGATAAATGTTAAACTTGAAAATAAAATGTCTTCAAATATTTTTTTATTTCATTATCCAAAATGAAATTAATGACATTTACATAATTTTGAAAATTTTTTTATTTTTATTAGTTTTAAAAGTTTTTTTTAATTTTTTGTAAGAAAGAAAAAAGAAATAAAAATATGAAATTTGAATAAATATGAGAGTTTTGACTGACAACAGTAGTCTTAGCATGTTTTTTTCTTTAAAGAGCCATTATATACATAACATTTTTATTATTATTTAACTTTTCAAAAAAACTAAAAAAATCCATTAATGAAATAAACAAGATTCTTAGCTTTATAATAAACAAGTAAACAAATAAATTAAATAGTGTTGCCAGAATTATGTAATGTTTTCATGCTAAAATACTTAAAGTTATTCATCTTTTTAAATATAACTTTTAAGTTGTTAATAAATGTTTAAAAAATGCACACATATTTTTAAATATATATATATATATATTAAATGTAAAGGCATTACAAAATTACAATAAAATGTGTGCTCGATTTTATAGAAAAAACCAAATATGAACAATCTTTTGACAGCGCTTTGATTGCTCTGAACAAATAAAAAACTCATAATATTAGAATAGAATATAATAATACAAAAGCGACGACAACGGTTGGGTTGGGCACTATGGTTAAAAATCCGACTTTTCATTTAAGAGGGGTTTTCTTCATGATTTTTGACTTGACTCAGTTACCATTCGTCATTAAGTTTCATTTTTTTTCCTAAGGGAGTAAAAACCCCTTTAAAAAGCACCTGAAATCCTAATTCTCCCGGTAGTGTGAGATTTGACTCACAAAAACAGCCTTCCGCCGTAACCAAAATAAAGGGATAAGCACCCAACCTACTTTCGCTGTATTATGGCTGAAAAATAGCGATGAAACATAAGTGTCTAACACGTTAACTATTGAAAATCTAAGACTTTTTAACAATGTTGTATAAAAGGTCTAGTACTTTTTCATGCATGGATTACATGTGATAGACTGTTGAAGAGTTAGCCCTTAAAAAATACTGACAGTGTACATGCTGTTATTGATGAAAAAAGTTATAGTCTATACTGTACTATATATTCCGTCCTTAAACTTTATTATTAGGTAACAAAAGATTGAATTTTTCAAAATATTATTTTATGTTCACTAATATATTAACAATAGTGAATATTTGTGAATTTAATTTCATTTAACCTCCAAAAATTTCAAATAATCTTTTGCCATCCACAATGTCGCAGTTTTGACATTTATAATTTTAAAAACAAACCAAGATAATAGCAAGACCAAACCATTTTAACAATATTCCATATATTGTATCAAAATATTGCAATTATAATAAATATTGCACAATTACAAAAATATCCTGTTGTGCAATTAAAAAAAAAACAAAAAAACACAAAAAAAATTTCAAATTTTTAGAATTAAATACCTGTGCAAAAGGTATAATCGTGCTCGTGTGCTCCAATTTAATATAAATTTAACATTATTTTACTGTACTTGTCACAAAAACTTTTATTCAATTTTACCTCCTCCCTTTTTTGTTTTTTTAAATAAAAATTAATAACAGGCGAAGTTCACCTGTGGTGAAAATATTCAGACTATATTATTAATATTTAATATATTTTGTATATAAATAAACATAAATCACCTGGTGATGAAAATATTTAATATGAAATCAATAACGAATATATATCTCAAAGGTGTATTATTTTGTAATATTATGTATGAAAAATATTTATAATGTATAAAATATTAAAACCTATAATAATAAATTTACTTGTGAACTTAATAAATTTTCAATTGAACGCAGTAATTTTAAAAATACCAACCAGTAGTTTTTTTATTTTAAATGACTCCCTTGAATGCCTAGTTTTGAATTAAAATTATTACGATTTAAAAAAGTGTACAAAGTGGCTCTGCCTAACGACTTTCTCATATCATTACATTTATATCTGAAATTCTATCAAAATTTGGATAATTATATAATGTGCAAAATTTTTAAACATTGACATCTTGCGAAACTAACTTATGACGTCTTAAAACAATTACCTCGGTAAATTCTAAGGTAAATCAAATAATTTCTGATTCGGAATTCAAGATTCCTCTCTTATTCTAACACCAATGGAAGGTTGTAATAAAGCATTATCATTCTTGTTTTTACATTTTTTTTGGTTTCTAAATTGTAAATTAGCTAATTAACAGAATATTAAAATATTTAAAGGTATATCGATTTACCTAAGAGAGAAAAGGATGATCTAAATAATGGCGGAATTACCTCACACCAACTATTGTTAATATCTCACACCAACGGGTTTGGTTTGGGTTCGAGACCTGGTTAGATTATATTTAGTAGAAGTATTTTATACCATAATTAGTAATATTTCATTCTGCAATATTAAATTCTCTATAGAAGATGCTCGGAACTCAAAGGTCACACAGATTGCAGTTATTTGCTTTCATAACATCCAAATCTTCATTATCCCTCAATGTTGAAGTGTCACAACAACTTAAATCCTTTTCACCGTATTTAATGTACCAATTTTATTTAATTTTTAAAATCATAAATTACAAGTTTAATTACAAAGTTGTAAAAAAAAGTTCCAAACTGTTAAATAATATACAATATAATTACTTGCCAGGCAATGGAAATATCAAGATTATTATCTTGAAAACGGTAAGAGATTTGAGAAAGTGACATTTGAGTTCCGGAAACCCTGTATATGTAGTAATATAAAACAAATAATAAATAGTTTTTAAATGAGCTGACAGATGGCATATGCAATTTGGTGGGAACCGTTATTTATATAATTTATTTCATATACATATGAAACTAAACTTTTTTTTAATATGGCTCTAAAGTGGCTCTCATATCTTACAGAAGAGATAAAAGAAGGAAAGAATTCCATCATATTTTCCATCTCAGAAAAAAATTGGCGGATAATTCACTAAATTCAAAGTTTATTTATTTTAATAATTAATAAAATAAAATAAAATGAGAAATAATAAATTTTTAAATTAACGACTTCCTATTCTAATATCCGCCTTTAAAAATTTTATTTTTTAAAGAAAATAAAGAAATCGTAAATTTTAATTTTATTTGAATTTATTTTCGTTTAATTTGAAATTAATTTTATAAAAATTTAAATACAATTTATAAGTGTAACAGAAAACTTTGTTTTATCATAATATTGATGATGAATTTTATATTGATGATTAATTTTATATTGATGATTAATTTAAACTATTAGATAGTTACCAAATTTTTTAAAAAATACACATTATTTATGTGATTAGTGACACATTATTTATTAGATTAATTTTACTTGTCGATTTAAGCTGTACTTTTGAAATTGTACTTTAAAATATATACCAAATTTATTACTTCCTATTTGAATTTCCTCAAAATAAATTTTCTTTTCTTAAAGTAAATAAATATAAAAACGAGAAACAGTGTAGTAGAGTAGACTGTGTCACAAAACTATTTTTAGCAATATTTCAGACACCCAGCTTCAATAGGTATAGAGTAATGCTCATATAAAATAAGAAGCTGTATGGCAGCTACTCGAACCCATTGCAGTAGACCAACTAAAATTTTGCAGAAACTTTGTCCATAAAACTAAATTACTTTTGGCAAAATTTTAGACACGCAGCTGTAGTAGGTACAGAGTAATACTCATATAAAACGAGGAAGAGTGTAGTAGAGTAGACTGTGTCAACTCTGGGATACCCGTATGACCCTTATATAAACATTATATCATTATTATTATAAACATTAATTACTTTTGACAAAATTTCAAACATACCAGCTTTATTAGGTGAAATATAATGCTCATATAAAAGAAGGAGTTGTATGGCAGCTACTCGAACCCTCTGCAGTAGACCAACCAAACTTTGCAGTAACTTTGGCCATTACACTAAACTATTTTTGGCAAAATTTCAGACACCCAACTTTAATAGGTATAGAGCAATGCTCATATAAAATAAGAAGTTGTATGACAGCTACTCGAACCCTTTGCAGTAGACCAACCAAATTTTGCAGTAACTTTGGCCATTACACTAAACTATTTTTGGCAAAATTTCAGACACCCATCTTTAATAGGTATAGAGTAATGCTCATATAAAAGAAGGAGTTGTATGGCAGCTACTCGAACTCACTGCAACAGACCAACCAAATTTGGCAGAAACTTTAGCCATAGAACTAAACTACTTTTGCCAAAATTTCAGACACGTAGCTGTAATAGGTACAAAGAAATACTCATATAAAAAAAGAAGTTGTATGGCAGCCACCCGAACCCATGGACCAAAATGGCTGGATTTAAATAGCGATGACGGCTATTGCGAAAAAACGAATTTGCAAAAATTTCAAGACCCTAGCTCCTTTAGTTTTTGAGTTATCGTGCGGACGGACGGACGGACGGACGGACGGACGGACAGACGGACGGACGGACGGACATACATCGCTAAATCGATTTTTTTTTCGATTCTGATCCGATCCATATACTTGAGTCAATATCTACCCCCCCTCCTTCTCTGCGTTACAAACGTAATGGCAAATTTATTATACCCTTTGACTATATAGTCATACGGGTATAAAAAGAAGTTGTATGGCAGCTACCCGAACCCATGGACCAAAATGGCTGGATTTAAATAGCGATAACGACTATTGCAAAAAAACGAATTTGCGAAAGTTTCAAGATCCTAATTCCTATAGTTTTTGAGTTATCGTGCGGACGGACGGACGGACATACATAGATAAATCGATTTATTTTTCGATTCTGATCGGATCCATACACTTGAGTTTATATCTACCCCCCCTCCTTCTCTGCGTCACAAACGTAATGGCAAATTTATTATACCCTTATACGGGTATAACGAGGAAAATTATAGTTGCCCTTGGCAACTTTTAGATACCCATAAATTCCCTTATAATAAAAAAAATATAATAAAATAAAATAATAAAAAATTTGGTCCATCCTGACCCATAAATTAAAAAAGCCCTAAAAACAAAACAAAAAATAAATTTATCCCACTCTAAAAATTGATTCGAGTAATGTCCAACTAACGCACTTGCTCCATTACTTTTCTTATCCATTTTCAATTTTAATCTCGTACCTTCATTAGATTCACTGTTATCGGATTAACAAATTTATATGGCAATTTCCTGAAAATGGTCCCAAATTTTTTAAGACTTCGGGAAACATATTTTATTACTTTTAAACCATCTCAACTTTGTAGTGTAATGTAAATAGTTCTGAAGATATGTAAGCGAGGTTGTAAAACTTGTATGACAGCTCCCAAATAATGAAGCCTTGACATTTTGAAACTTCATAGAAGTGCTTGCCTATTGTCTAACTTACGTATGTTGTATCCTCCTAGTATAGTTAATTTGAAGAAATTCATATTGGTTCAAAAAGTTGCAATACAGCTACCCGAAGCCTTGTTCCGTTTTCAACCAAAAACAATAGTGGACTAATAAATTGTCTTAAAATTTTTGTGTGAATTTCAAACCTCTATTCCTTTTAGTTTTTGAGTTATCGTGTTGACGAACGGACGGGCACACATTGCCAGATCGATTTACTTTTCAATGTTGATCCGATAGGTACCTTTGATACTATATCTAGCATGTCTAAATCGATACGTTACAAACGGAAAAGCAATTTTTATATACCCGTGACCTTATTTGTATGCACGGGTATAAAAATTGTGTTTAAAATGAATCAGTTTACAGAAATTTGTTTATTTTAAAATACGTAATAAACATGGATGCGAAAATTAAACAAAAATAATATTTATTTTTATTTACAAAAAATTTTTTTCTTTAATTTAACGTCAGAAGCATTTTGTCTCTTCATTAAACATTAATCTCGAAAGGGGTTAAATCATTCTATATTAAATTTTTCCATTATAAAAATTGGTAAAATTGCAATAAATGTAAAAAAGAAGAATATGTACGATAAATATTATAACAAGTAAGAGCGTATAGTTGACTTTGCCAACTTTGAGATACAAGAATATTGTTAATTATAAATTATAATACTATTTTTTTTGAGAATATGTATTTTGAATTTAATAATTTAAATTTAAAATTTCACTAAAATATTGTTAAACATAAAACAAAATTAGATTTAAGAAAGTTGGTTTCTATGGATACTGAGATTTAAATAAACTAATTTTTATTATTATTTGGCATTTTTGACAGTCGAACCTCAACCAAAAACAACAATGCAGAACCTATAAATGTTTTCAGATATATTTTGCTTGATTTTAAATGGCTCTAACAATTTATTAGTCTTTCAGTCCGGTGGAACGAACGGACGGACAGACGGCAGACAACCATTTCTAAATCAACTCAGAAATAAATCCGGATCAAGAATATATTTATACTTTTTCACATCTCTCTTGCATAATTCAATGCGTTACAAACGTAAAGATAATTTTAATATACCCATGAACTAAATTGTTCTGTACGAGTATGAATGTTTTTTTAAAGAAAATATTAAAAAGTTTCAGTACTATAAAATGTAAAATTACTTTTTTTAAGTGGTATGGTAATAATGTAAAATTGATTAAAAATTATAACTACCATTTTTATATTATAATCTACTTATATGACTTAATTTCAAGTAATAAAAGTAGAAAAATAATAATATAATGTGTGTTCATTTATACTAGAGTTTATTTAATAAAATATTAAAAATTTTATATTTTTAAATATTTTCAGTTTTTTTAAATATTTAATAGATTTTTTCGTATTGGTTGAGTTGTACAAGCAAATTAATGAAATTCATTTAAAAAGTTTCATTTTAAATCCTTATAAAATTATATTGAATTGAATTATAATTTATCTAAACTTTTAAACAAGAATAATTAGATTTAAATCGAGGTTAGGTGTAATTTCATTTAGATCATATTTATTTTTTCGAATTTTGCTTATTTTTTTTTCTCAGAAGGATTTTGAAATTCGTTTCTTCCTGGAATTTTGTCCTTTAATTATTTAAAGATTAAAACTTTGATGTCCTTATGTACAATTTATCATGTATCTACGTACCTGATCGTTTTAACAATTTATACTTCCATTTTCGTGTCTTATAAATTTGTTTTTCTTTAAAAATATGGTTTTACTTTTTAAGTGCAATTTTTTTCAGCAAAAAATATATAGGTAGATATAGACTCAAATGTATCGATCGGATCAGAATCGAAAAATAAATCGATTTAGCCATGTATGTCCGTCCGTCCGTCCGTCCGTCATCACAATAACTCAAAAAATAAAGGTGCTAGGATCTTGAAATATTCAATTCGTTTTTATGCAAAAACCGGAATTGCTATTTAAATCCAGCCATTTTGGTCCACGGGTTCGAGTACCTGCCACACAACTTCTAATTTTATATGAGTATTACTCTATACCTATGGAAGCTGTGTGTCTGAAATTTTGCCAAAAATAGTTTAGTATAATGGCCAAAGTTACTGCAAAATTTGGTTGGTCTACTGCAGAGGGTACGAGTAGCTGCCATACAACTCCTTCTTTTATATGAGCATTACTCTACACCTAATAAAGCTGAATGTTTGAAATTTTGCCAAAAGTAAATAACCGGATGATATAATGTATATGTTACGGTCATGCGGGTATCCCAGAGTTGACAAAGTCTACTCTACTACACTCTTCCTCGTTTTGTTTAGATCCGAACACAAATACGAGTACTGTTCTAAGAACGAACTTCTACATATAAAAAATTCTCTTGATTTCAAAACCTAATGCTAGATTCATAAAATTTATAGAAAATATTATTATTAAAATCTATATTGTGGATCCCGTTTCTTTTTTTGGGTTTGGATTTGCACAAAACTTCAGGTACCACCCCAAATACGAACTTTTTTTTCAAATCAAAAGTTTTCAATGTCAGTACAAAAATTAAAATTAATATAATGACTAAACAAATACATTAAAGGCACGTTTGTATGGTCAACTATAAATTCCTACTCATTATACCCGTATGACTATATAGTCCAAGGGTATAATAAATTTGCCATTACGTTTGTAACGCAGAGAAGGAGGGGGGGTAGATATAGACTCAAGTGTATGGATCGGATCAGAATCGAAAAAAAAATCGATTTAGCTATGTATGTCCGTCCGTCCGTCCGT
This sequence comes from Dolichopus griseipennis, assembly GCA_963082915.1. Classification (NCBI taxonomy): domain Eukaryota; kingdom Metazoa; phylum Arthropoda; class Insecta; order Diptera; family Dolichopodidae; genus Dolichopus; species Dolichopus griseipennis. The sequence continues at coordinate 94,425,636 of OY720442.1, read as the reverse complement.
CCGCACGATAACTCAAAAACTAAAGGAGCTAGGATCTTGAAATTTTCGTAAATTCGTTTTTTTGCAATAGCCGTCATCGCTATTTAAATCCAGCCATTTTGGTCCATGGGTTCGGGTGGCTGCCATACAACTTCTTTTTTTATATGAGTATTTATTTGTACCTATTACAGCTACCTGTCTGAAATTTTGGCAAAAGTAGTTTAGTTCCATGGCCAAAGTTTCTGCAAAATTTGGTTGGTCTGTTGCAGTGAGTTCAAGTAGCTGCCATACAACTCCTTCTTTTATATGAGCATTATTCTATACCTATTAAAGCTGGGTGTCTGAAATTTTGCGAAAAATAGTTTAGTGTAATGGCCAAAGTTACTGCAAAATTTGGTTGGTTTACTGCAAAGAGTTCGAGTAGCTGCCATACAACTTCTTATTTTATATGAGCATTACTGTATACCTATTGAAGTTGGGTGTCTGAAATTTTGCCAAAAATAGTTTAGTGTAATGGCCAAAGTTACTGCAAAATTTGGTTGGTCTACTGCAGAGGGTTCGAGTAGCTGCCATACAACTCCTTCTTTTATATGAGCATTATATTTTCACCTAATAAAGCTGGTATGTTTGAAATTTTGCCAAAAGTAATTAATGTTTATAATAATAATGATATAATGTTTATATAACGGTCATACGGGTATCCCAGAGTTGACACAGTCTACTCTACTACACTCTTCCTCGTTTTTTTATGAAAATAAAAATATTTGTGATTAATTAAAAAAAAAACAAGTAAAGAAACAGTCAGTCGGTGCAACCGACTTAGAAATACCCTACACCTATTTGGTTCAAATTTAAGGACATATCCATAAGTCATTTTAACACCATAGAAGCTGTTATTAATTTGATCGTAAGACATAGCTAACCAAATTAACTGTATAATACTAAAAACATTTTCTAATTCCCTATCTATTAAAAAATACTACAAATTCTTACTAATTTATCTATTTAAAAATATTAAAAAACAAACAAACTTGAAATAAATGAAAATATATTTATTCCAATTCAATTACAAAATGAAAAAATTCTAATTATTAAATTTTGTGATAAAAAGATAATCAAAGCATAATATATTTAATAATACAAATTTTTAAAAATTGCAATTATTTTAAATGGTTAGTTTATATACCTAATAGAAAAGCTTATAAACGCAAAATATGCAATAAATGTATTTCTAAAATACAATTAAAAGTTTACACCTTTTCATATAATTCATTTAAATATAAAAATAAATTTTACATAAATGCAGCAAGTACCATTGAACATAGCTGAACCACTACAATTAAGTCTAGATTTCGGAGACACATAGGACATAGGAAATATATTCTTTGACTTCGAAATTAAACTCGACCACAACCAATTCCCATGGTACTTTCATTACTAGTAACCTACTGTTAAATTTCATCAAAATACCGGCATTATTTTTTGAGTTATGGTGTTTGTAAGATATATGTTTGTTAGTCCTTGAACTTTTCAAGGGTTCCAGGACCCGAAATTATGGTACGATTTCGCCCATATGCAGTCCCGTCATACTTTCAATACTAGTTAGCCCTTGTACACAATTGGAACGCTCTATCTTAATTTTAAGTTACAAGTTTTATTAATTTCGATGATAAGCTTTTACACATTGGGGGATATAAGAGAGGTTCTGAACCACCACTCCAATTGATCCCAAATTAGGGGGGCATGCAAGAAATAGTAAAGAACACCCTTGTGGCAAATTGGAAGCTTCTACATTTGTTTCAAGTTACTATCTTTATTAATTTCGAAAATATGCTTTAAAGGCCTAAGAACTGAGTGGCTGGTACCCGATCCACTACTCCAATGGGGCCCAAATTTCAAAGACACTTACGAAATAGGAAGGGACACCCTGATACCAAATTTGGAGGTTCTATCTTCATTGGTTTCGGAATTATGCTCGTTTGGCCTAAATTCGATCAAAAAGTTCTAAGTTCCGAACCCATTGTCCAATCCTCACCGTACGTAATCACCGCCGTAGTTTCGCTGCCAATAACCTACAGCACAAATTTCATGAAGATAGCCTCATTAGTTGTTGAGTTATCGTGATTTTTTATATATGTTCCTTAGCCCTGACATCGATTAAAAGGTCCGGAATCCGAACCGTTGGGCTGATTTCGCCCTTATATAGTCCGCGCTGTACTTATAGTACTAGTTAACCCTTGTACACAATTTGAACGGTCTATCCTAATTTTAAGTAACTATTTTTAGTAATTTCGATTATAAGCCTTTAAAACTTGGGAGGTCTGAGAGGGGTACAGAACCACCACTCCAATTGATCCCAAATTAGGGGAACACGCAAGAGATAGTAAAGAACACCCTTGTGACAAATTGGAAGCTTCTACATTTTTTCAAGTTGTTATTTTTATTAATTTTAAAGATATGCTTTAAGGTCTTCGGAAATGTGTGGCTGGTCCCCGACCCACTACTCCAATGGGACCCAAATTCACAAGACACTTAGGAAATAGGAAGGGACACCCTGATACTAAATTTGGAGGTTCTATCTTCGTTGGTTTCGGAATTATGCTCGTTTGGCCTAAATTCGATCAAAAAGTTCTAGGTTCCGAACCCATGGTCCAATCCCGACCTTACGCAATTCCCGAAGTAGTTTCATTACTAGTAACCTACAGCACAAATTTGATGAAGATAGCGTCATTAGTTGTTGAGTTATGGTGATTTTTTATATTTGTTCGTTAGCCCTGAAACCGATTAAAAGGTCCAGAATCCGAACCCATGGGCCGATTTCGCCCATATGCAATCCCCGCCGTACTTTCAGTCCTAGTAACCTACAGTTAAAATTTCATCAAGATAGCTCCATTATTTTTTGAGTTAACGTGCCTACGGACGGACGGACGGACGGACGGACGGACGGACATGGCTATATCGACTAAGGCGGTCACGCTGATCACAAATATATATACTTTTCCATATCTAGCTCGCTTCCTTTAGGTGGTTACAAACACCATACCAAAGTTAATATACCCCTTTACCTATTCTATAGGTGTAGGGTATAAAAAACACTAAAACAAAATTGAAATTTCAAATCATGTTCAATTAAATTCTAAAAATTAATTTTCCTCAAAACGAAAAATAAAGACAAGTGTTGAAAAAATACAAGGGTTTTTCAAAAACCACACTTTCAAAATTAAATAGTGTTTTATTTTAAGTTTAATTTTGGCAATATACATACTGGTGATTAAGTTACTGATTTTTAAGTCCTGATAGCTTTTCAATTAAGAAGGTTCTTAAACTTTTACTTATCAAACTTATGGAGATCCTACTCCCACCTCCTTCCGCCAAAAAATTTTGGTTTTTATAAATTTGAATTTAATTGTGATTTCCTCCAAAATTTGAAACTTTTCTTAAAATTTTATTATCTAATATTATAAAAATGGTTAAAACTTAGAGACACTTTCATCAAATTTAAAGACCCACTTTAAATTTCAGAAAAAAACATTTAACATATGTTAAAATATTAAGTTGGAGTTTTAAATTTTGCATATTACAAAAAAAAATTGGACGGGTATTTCGGTTACAGCTGTTTTAAAAAATAGGAAAATATCAATTTTTAACCCCTTATAGCTCATAAACAAAAGCCGTGACAAATAAATTTTTTTAACCGACTCCTAATAATTTTTGACAATCTAACTTTTCTATATTGCAGGATTCTAGCTTGAGTCGTTCAGCAGATATGAGAGGCAGATATTTAGCAAAAATTGAGTTTTACATAACGGTAAATTTTAGCACCGTACGGCAACTCTATACATTTGCTTTTAAAAATTTATAAAGCTAGGCACAGATATTTTTACAAAATCTTTTGAAAATGTGCTAAAAACATCAATTTGAAATTTTTTTTCTGACAGCAATTAAATTTTAAATTTTTTTTATACAATTTGATTTGTTTTCTTTGTCAAATTTATTTTCACAAATTTCCACAAGTTTTTTTCACAAGTTTTTTGTAGCATTTTGGAAAAAAAAATTTTCTCTTATTTTTCTGTAATTGATTATTTTTGTTTTTCTTTCTAATAAAATTTCCCGAAAATTGCAATTTTCTTCAAATTGTTTTACTTCTGATGTGAAATGAACAATGAAAATGCATTTTCAATTTTCAGTTCTTTTAATGGAATTTCCAACATAGAAGCAAAGAAACATCATTGAACTTTTTCAAAGTTTTTACGAATTTTTTTAACCTGTCTTTTTTTTTTTAAAACAAATTTTTATGAGTTTGGTACTAAAAAAAACCAATATCTATACGAAAACTATGTTAAGTAATTTGTAAACTATTGCAATTCTTTTAAAGAACCATATGTGATTCAATTTGATCTGTACGTTGATCAACTCGTGATGCGAAAAAAGTTGGGAGTTCATGGAGAAAAAAAAACTGATAACCAAGTTTTTTAAATCGTTAAAAATTGAATTAAAATTGTACTTTTTATACCCGTATGACTATATAGTCAAAGGGTATAATAAATTTGCCATTACGTTTGTGACGCAGAGAAGGAGGGGGGGTAGATATAGACTCAAGTGTATGGATCGGATCAGAATCGAAAAAAAAATCGATTTAGCTATGTATGTCCGTCCGTCCGTCCGTCCGTCCGTCCGTCTGTCCGTCTGTCCGTCCGTCCGTCCGCACGATAACTCAAAAACTAAAGGAGCTAGGATCTTGAAATTCTCGCAAATTCGTTTTTTTGCAATAGCCGTCATCGCTATTTAAATCCAGCCATTTTGGTCCATGGGTTCGCGTGGCTGCCATACAACTTCTTTTTTTATAAGAGTATTTCTCTGTACCTATTACAGCTACGTGTCTGAAATTTTGTCAAAAGTAGTTTAGTGTTATGGCCAAAGTTTCTGCAAAATTTGGTTGGTCTACTGCAGAGGGTTCGAGTAGCTGCCATACAACTTCTTATTTTATATGAGCATTACTCTATATCTATTGAAGTTGGGTTTCTGAAATTTTGCCAAAAATAGTTTAGTGTAATGGCCAAAGTTACTGCAAAATTTGGTTGGTCTACTGCAGAGGGTTCGAGTAGCTGCCATACAACTTCTTCTTTTGAATGAGCATTACGGCACACCTAATGAAGCTGGATGTCTCAAATTTTGCCAAAATTAATTTAGTGTAATGGCCAAAGTTACAGTAAAATTTGGTTGGTCTACTGCAGAGGGTTTGAGTAGCCGCCATACAACTCTTTCTTTAATATGAGCATTACTCTACACCTAATAAAGCTGAATGTTTGAAATTTTGCCAAAAGTAATTAACCGGATGATATAATGTATATGGACGGTCATACGGGTATCCCAGAGTTGACACAGTCTACTCTACTACACTCTTCCTCGTTTTTTTATATATTTGAACATCGTGCATACGTGCTTTTGCATAGGTAAACCATTTAACTATGAAACTGATTGATACATAATAACTGCAGGTGAATAACTTTTTTTAATAGTTTCTAAAAAATTGAAAGTTATTAAATAAAAAATAAAGGTTCATTTTCAATTAAGTTGTAACAAAAATTGTTTAAGTGAGAGTAATTGTTCGAAAGTTTTAGAATTTTATTAGTCATAATACTTTTATTAATAGTTATAAATAGGCTTTTACTAAAAGCAGTAATTTGTAATTAATAAATTTTTAATAATAATTTCCACAAATTTCTGAAAAACAATCAAAACTATTTCCCTAATTTGTCAAATTTTCATTTGTTGAAAAATTTAAAAAAGGTGATATAATTCTTGTATTGCATTTTAATATAGAGTCATATTCTTGGAAACTTGTCTTACGAAAAATATCATTGAGGCGAGGCTTTGCTATTCTGCAATACTTATGTACCATACCCATTTTTTATCATTTCTGTCACATTGGTATGTTAAGCTGTTTTTAAAGTTTAAATCTTGAGAGCCAAAGGTCAGATCGAAGTAGTTTTAAAAAGTTATCGATTGGTTTAATAGTACAATTAGAAAACTCAAAGGAAAACTTTCCTACCCAAGGGTCAGCTTGCACATTTGTCCAACTGTTGACAAAACATTTCAACAGAGTTCCTTTGACTAAATTTTAACCAAGTATAGATATCATGAAAAAATTAATTTCATGCACCCACGGAAAACCCATATATTTAAATTAGTATTGCATGAGTTCTCTAAGGTATATTTTCAATTTTTAAAGGTAAATGGTAAAATACCAGCTGTCTTTTATAGGTTTTACAAACATATTTTAAGTAAATATAAAGAGTTGACATACGGTACTTTAATTCACCGTTTTACGAAACTTAATTAAGGCTTATTTGAAAAAAAACCTTAATTTAAACTTAAGTTTTTGATCCTTCATAACTTCTTAACAATTTAAGGTATAAACTTGAAATTTTGGGAGAAGTTGGTTCCTTAGAAATTAATATGAGTCGAAGAGGTGCAAAATTGAGATTTTGCTATTTTTAAACACCTGTAACTTGAATACCTGTTCACATTTTTTGGATATATGTTAACATGTATTATCTGTTTTTCTTAATTATAAAAGGCTTTCTTACGGTTTAGAAAGTGGCATCATGATTTAAGTAGCATGTGTTTAAAGATTACTTCCAGCTTCTAAAGAGAGGGCAGTACGAAGTATTTTTAACCAACATTTTTTTTTAAAAATAAAGAAATTTTATTTTTAGTTTAACAAAAAAAAAGGATTCGGTGTCCATCACAGAACCAAATACTCTTACAGGAAAGTCTAATGTAAAACATCCTTCAAAGATTGTTTACTATTTCACGCATATAATAATATTTACCAAAGCAATTAAAGTTTAATAATTATAATTTTTTTTTATCATACATAACTTTATCTAAATGTATTTGTTTATTTAAGATAAAAACACATCCAATACATACACACAAAAATTTTTTTAATCTGTAAAAGGCTAATTTTTTTCCAGGTTGAATTTAACAATGCGTTATCACCTGAGCAAATCTAAAAAGTGTTCTACATGCAATTTGAAAATATGTACATATTAAATTTAGACTTAGAAAATATCTACATATTTTTTACACCTGTGAACTGACAAACGCACTTACGTAAATACATACATGCAGACGGTCATCATAAAAAATCACATTTTATGAGTTTCTGCACGCCGGAGTAAAGCATACATACAAAAATCTAAGACAACTTTTAGTGCGAAAACAATACCTACCGCTAATTATATTTCATATAAGCGGTTGGTAATTTTATATTATTTTATATTATTTTACAAAATATTGTTTAATTAAAATTAAATATATAATATGTAATCCTTGATACCAATTTATAATTTATTTAATAATAATTAAAAAAAACTCTTACAAAACCAATTAAAGTGCGTGGACGTAATAATTATACTTTCAAAAATATTAAAAAATTGTTTTTAAATTTCATATTAAAAATTCTAAAAATAATTTTCTCTCATATTTTCAAAAAAAAAAAACATTTTTACTATTTAACAGATATATACACTAAACTAAAATAACTATTTAACCTTAGGGCAATTTAATAAACTATTAATCAAGAGAACACAATTTGAAATAAAAACAAATTACATCAGATATTCAGTATAAATAAAATATTAAGTAAAAAAAATCACTGATCCATATTAACCCCTCAGGGCTATCAAATAAAAATCTTATATTTTGTATCTTACATGACTAAATTCTAATAATGGTTAAAAAATTTTGTCAGGCATAAATATACGGTGTATTAATGATTATCTTTTATAGCATTTTTATTCAACTAAAAACTCTCCACTAATATTTTCAACAAAATTATACAAAATTAGATTTTGTACTTACTGAACACAAAAAAAAAAAATGGAAGCCTCAAAATAAAATTTATGTTTTACAAATGCAAGTCTTTTAACAAATCAAAATATTTTGAATTGGTATACTGCTAAAATGTTGGTATCCTAGTCGGATGGAATAATAATATTATGATGATATATTACGACAACATGTTTAACTTTATTATTCCGTCAAATGATTTTAAGAAAGTAAATGAAAGAAAAATATCCTTCAGGGTAATAAAGTGTACAAACCTATTAATACTCGTACAATCTATGAGTAATAATAAAATATTTGTTTCAAATAGAAAACATTTTATTTAATTGAGCATGTCCGTCTGCTTTTTAACACATTTTTCAAAAGATTTTTTAAAATGTGCCTATATAGATTCAATTGTCCGTCCGTCTGTTTGTCCGTCTGTATGTTTACAAAAACTTTTACACCGTTTGAAATAGAGAGACGAAATTAGAACTACGGGTAGATATTGCAAAACATGTAATTTCATGGAAGAACTTTTTTCTGTAGCCCCAAGCGGTACGGAGTCGAAAAAAGCCCTATATTGAAACTATTATAACAATAGTTCTTTAAGCTATATTTTCAATCTGGAAACGGGAAAAATCATCTGATTTCATAATATTTATAATATGTTGAAATGGATAGGGTTGCCATGGAAATGCATATGGTTGCTATATGATACTGGAATTTACCGTTATGCTAAAACAAAATTTTTAAATTATTTTTAGCCCATCATATCTTCTGGACGGTTTAAGCTAGAAATATTAAATTTTGGGAAGAGTTAAATCCTTAGAAATTAGTAGGAAACATTTAAGAACATTTTTTTGTGATTCTCAATATTTAGGAATTGTAAGGGCTCGAAAATTGAAATTTTACTATTTTTAAACATGTGTCACTTGAATACCTGTCCAAATTTTTATTTTAGTATTTACAAATTGAAGAAAGTGTCTCTTAACATGTGTTAAAGGTTTTTGTTCATTTTAAAGAGGGTCCTAAAAATTGAAGAAAGTTTTTCTTAGTTACCGATTTTAGCTTGAATAATAAAATTTAAGATAATTTCCAAATTTTTATGGAAGCCAAAATTATATTTCAGGGGCAGGGGAAGTAAGCTTCGATCCTTCAGAATCATTATAAGTTTGATAATGGAAAATCTCAGAACCTTCCCCATTCAAGGGCTATCAGGACTTAAAAAATTAGGAAATAAAAAATTTCCTACATAAAAAATTAACTTAGTCACCAGGTGAATATTTCCAAAATTAAACGTTAACATTGAAGCTACAAAACTTTATTTCGACATCTGTTAAGAGGTTTTCTTTAGTGCATTGCGATTATATTCTAAATATGGACTCAATTATTATTCATAGTTAATAATGAATTGATTAAATAACAAAATTATAATATATTTTTTAACCTAAACTCAGTATGAAACAGGATATAATTTTGAAAATTCGCTTTTCAAAAACCCTAGGTATTTTTCATCACTTGTTAAATAGTGTTTTAAAATCATATCATACAGCCAATCATCTTTTACTACAGCTGCAAAATTATTTTATTGAGTTTCTAGATTTTAGTAGTTGGAAAAAGGAGATAATTTTTCCTCATAAAATATCATCCAAACCTGTATCCTGTCGTTTTATTAGTTTACTTATAATTCAATTTTAAATGAAATAGTCTATTACTTATACATTAAATCTTAAATTTTATTCATATTAATGTCCCTTTACTTTATCTCGATAGTGAAAAAAGCTGAACGCAATATAATTACGCCTGAAAATATGCTATTGGAAATTTGGGGCAAATTTTTTCAAGAATTTTTTTTAGGGGCGGGGTCTTGCTGAAGTATGAGTATATAGTTCAGTGGACCATTGCAATTGATAAAAAATAAATCATATAACAAATACAGCAATAATCAAACCATAAAATGTCCCAGTATTTTAACTTAAAAGCATATTAATATAGTCGCACCTGAAAATATGCAATTGACTTATGGTAAATTTTTCAATATTTTTTTTAGAGGAGTTTTTAGTACTGGCTAAGAGTTTAAACTATTTTATTTTATTTTAATAAAATAAATGATGCACCTGAAACATGTTTAATAGTATGGCTCCATAAGAAGGATTTTAAAATTACGCCTAAAAATATGCAATAGTCGTGTGGCAAAATATTAAAAAATAACATTTTTTTAAAGGGCTTGGCCAACTCGGTTCAGTTATCACTTAGACCATTGCAATTCAAACATAATAAGTAATATATTACATACAAGGTAATAATAGTATGAAACCTAAGATTGTCTTAGATGGTGTTCGTACTATTACAAAACCCTAGTCAGTAATTTGTAATATTAAATATAAACAACATAATCTAAGTTATTACAAAAGTTTAAAGATATATTTTTTAAAAATTTGCTTTCGGCAATTGGATGATTTTTATAATCAAACTTATATTTTGGATTAAATTTTAATAAATTTTATGTTTTGTAATAATCTTTAAATCTGTGCAACTTTGTATTTGTCTAATGTTTTTTATTTTTATTCTGTATTTACGCTCCGTTTAAATGAAAATATGAGTCAATGAAAAATTTCGTGACCATGTCATATAAAATCAAAATATATTACATATAACATTTACGTACAATCATGTACAACGTAATTTAATAGGAGTAAGTTTTATCTCAAATATAAAACTTATTAAATCTTTTAGATAACTTTATAAGGTCATAAAAAAACAAAACAGATTTTTTATGTTTAAATCTTTTTTTTTTTCTTTCAAAAATAAAAGTTTCAATGTTAATTTTTTTTTTTTTTGCACACATATACACCTTTACATATCCAATTACCCTTATTGTATGGGTTTAAAAGGTGAGGTAAACTAACGCCCCAAGGCCGTAAAGTGTACCGTAAAATAAACTGAAACCCTCAAGCTCTTTTGCACTTTTAAAAGTTTGCATTCCCGTTCAAGTCTCCGCCAGTTTCACCAGTGGCCGTTAACTTTTTAAAATAAAACCAATGATTTGCATTTATATGGCACACTACCGATATGATGGAGGAGGAGTGAATTAGAAGAGATTTTAAGCTTCGATTCAAAATCAGGGTATTCCCCTTTTCTAGAATATTTTATGTACGCATAAACGTAATAAAGTCAAATACAGAAAGGAATTAAAGTCAATTGTTTTAATTACCATTTAAAATGACATTAAGGTAAATTGACTTTATTTCTTATATTTTAGGATATGTCATTTGACTTTAATTCCTTTGACATTAATCCACGTCACCATTATATAAGTAATCTTAATTTTTAAATATACATAACGGTTTTCAAATAAAACAAATACAATCAATAATAAAAATATTATTCGTATAGGGCGTTTATGTACTTTGAAAGTGAAATAACGCCCGAGAGGTCTTATTTCAGTTTTAAGAAGAAATTTAAGGTCTTATTTCACATTTGTTACGGGGTCTTCTCGAACTTTAAAAGTACAATAATGCCCTAGGGCGTTATTTCGTCGGGCGTTATTTCACCTCACCGTTTAAAATACGTTTTTGTACAATATGTTCGAAAAAAAACGAAACTTTTCCTAACTATTCCTATTTTATATATAACATTCAATCCAAGCGAAAGGACTCGTATGTTACAATATTCATTCGGCTATAACTTAATTTAATTTTGATATCCATTAGAGATTGGATATAAACCATGCGGATATAAAAAAAATTGGATAGGTTGATAAATTTCGGATAGGATAATTTTTTTTCTAAGGATTTGGAAGGATTTTATTTTATTCGGAGGGTTATTTTGTGAGCGTGTGATTGTGTGGGCTGGAAAAAAAATTAGAAATATTGAAAGTTTTTGAATATTTAATGATGTATAAAATAGAAAAAACGAAAAGATGAAATCTATGATAGATAAATTGATATAAATTTATATTATAATACAAAATCCAAAAAACAAACTTTTAAAATTATGTAACGTTGATTATGTATTGATAAAAACTTAAAAAAAATAGAAAAAACAAAGAAACAAGTTGTATAACAGATACGGATGGGAAAATTGTTTTAAAAACTTTTTAATATTCTTAACTATATTAAAATGAAATTTGGATATTTTTTTCTCTATTTCTTTTAAATAAAAGTGACAGAAAAAAGATTTATATGAAAAACTTTAAAAACCAATATATAATTTATCTTAGGTGTTTAAGTAAATTTTTAAAAAATTCCATGTTTTTTTCTTTAGTTTTTTTACAATAATCAATTTATTTATTTTGCAAAGAGGAATATAAAGGACATGTTTGCATTAATGGAATTAGTAATTTGTCAAAAAACTTTATTTAAATTTAAATTAAAAAAATATATATAAAAATAGATAAATTTTGTACAAAAGGTAAATGCTCTATATTGAGTAAATTATCTCTTTCAGGTTTTAGTCGATTAACTAAAAAAAAATAATATAGATAAAAAAATATGGATAGATTGACTATCACTAATTTACAAATGAACCTCAAAGAATTGTTGAATTTTTTAATCAGCTGGGTGGCACAGTGGACAGAGTGCGAAAGGTCCGGGTTCGAATTTCAGTAAAATAAAAATACTTTTCTGGTTTTCGAATCGACTCAGCTACCATTCGTCATTGGGTTCAAATTAATAATTATATATCTTTAATAAAAAATACATTAATATAACAATATAAACAAATACAAAATATAACCAAATCATTTAATTGAATAATATAACTCACAGATATAGAATACCATATAACTCAAATACAAAATATTACAATATTACAATATATTGAAAATCTAAGACGTTTATATAAATGATCTTTTCTGAAGTTTTTTCCATATACTATTGTGCATCTCAGCGAGTTATTTGATGTTCATCAAATATTCTTGGATTTTGGGTACCCCCAAAATTCTTTGCAAAAACCGCCTAAACATCACCAACTGCTGAGAACATGCTTCGGTAAAATTTTCGTGATTTTCCTCAATACTTGCTTACACCTGGAGCAATGTTCACATCATTTCGAACAACAAAGGGACGAAAATTAAAGAAATTTTGATCTTTGAGTTAGAACAATCGAATACTGACTTTTAAAATAACATTAAACAACTTTGGTCCTTTGTTCTGAACTGACTCTTTCCATCATAAAATTTCCAAGTTTTTCCAATTTTCCATTTCCATGAACCAAAAATTAGTCACTTATTAAATCATAACTTTCATTATGCGCTACTCTGCTATATATTCAATATATTCGAAGCTTTTATCAAAATGTTTTTCTTCAATGAACCTATTTGCATAATAAATGTTGCATATTTCTACATGGAAAATGAAATATATTATACTAAATTTTTATCTTATTAATAAAGTTTCTCATACCAAAATAAATTATACTTATAAAACTTTAAATAAATTCAATACACTTAATATAAATATGGAAAAGTTAAATAAAGGGACATCTAATTTTATATTTTAATCCAAGCTTATATGAGAATATATTTTGAAATATATTAAAAATATTCTAAAAAATAAATTTAACATAAAAATCGAATTTTTCCAGCACATCCATGAAAAAAAAAATTTTTAAATGCACATATGATAATATAGTACTATATTAAATGTTTGTTACACTTTCAACTTAATCCTGAAAAAATTTTGAATTCTAAAAAATTCAATTTAAAAAATTTTATTAAATTTTTATATCAGTGCTTATTATTATTATTATTACTATTTTTAATTCAACTATAAAAAATTTATTTGAATTTCTAAGGTAATGACATCCAACAGATACAAGTGCAGTGAAATAAAAAAAGATTTAGAAAGAGAGAGAAATAAAATTTTTCGTATGTTTGTCTTTATGATTTTTTGTTTTTATTTGGAATTTTTTTTAAAGTAATTTTTAATACAAGAGAAGAACAAGTAGTCACCAGTTGGTATTAAAAAATAATTTAAGTGGGATAACAACTCCATTTTGGTCATTTTTATATTTATACACTAATTAAGCGGTAAATAAAATTTTATCTACTCTACATACATATATACAACAAGAACTGGACAAGTTTATTTACTATTAAAAATGTCACACAAAAATAGATTTTTATTTGTTAAGAATTGAACTGAAGTTATTTTATAGTTTTTATTACTAGAAAATTTGGTGAATTTAATACATAAGAGAATTGAAACTTTATTTTTCTTAACCTGATCTGGTTAATTTTAGTAGGTATGAGTATGTACGAGTATAACTATAGATAGTGCATAGATATATATTTTTTATTTAACTTTTAATTACTATATGAAAATCGCTTGTATTTGATTTAATTTTGGCCATTTTTTCTTTTTTTTTAATTGATTAAAAATTTTAGAATTTGATTGCAATTGTAAAAAAAATGGACTGTTTTTAATTGGTTAATAATTGTATTTGTGTGTGAACTAATATTTGTTAGAATATAGGTAATACAGATAAACACACATTTTGGATTTTAGTTATTTGTATTAAATTAGATCATAGGTTTGCATTTAAAATATTAAATATTTAGTTAGTTTTAGTTTGAAATTTTTAAATAGAATATTTTGAAGAATATTTTATAATAAAACGCTAGAAACTGCTGCTACTTCACATTTCCCAATGATAAAAAGTAACACTTGGCAAACAATGTATTAGTAAACAAGCAATTGGGTGGTTAGGGCGGTTTCTATTAATTTTATTAGTTTTTAGGTTATATTTTAGATTGAAAAGCTTAAATTCAAATCCAGAATAAAACTTTTTTATTCAATTTTAAAGGAGAAACACGTATTCTCATATATCCAATATCATTAAATCATGAACTCTATTTCATTAGAGTATTAAAATTCAATATAAAATTTTAACAGAAACAAATTTGGATCTGTTTTATGACAGGTTTTCTTTCTCCTTCTGTTAAAACAAATTTTTTCACTATTAACCTATGGCATATACAATGTGTTTTTGGTCTACCCACCCTCTATTTTCCTTATTGCTTGAATATGGCACAGTCTATATCCCTTAACGTAACATCTATACACCTACACATTCTGTCTTTTATAGAAATGATTGTAGAGAGTTTCCCTTTAATACTTCATAGCTCTGAGTTCATGGTAACTCTCTACATCTTATTCTACATCTTATTCTACATCTTATGATAATAATTTACATGTACCGAGAGTTGGATAATCGTATCTTCGTATTTCTGGCTAAGTGGAATATATTCCAGACGTATTTTTTCTTATTAATAATTTAATATAAATTAAAATGTGATTTATAGAATTGTAACTAATTGCTACAACTGTATTTATGTTAAAATATCAAAGTTTTTAAAAAGAAGTTTTTTTCAGGCGTCATTTTAAATGCGTTGTTGTTTTCTACTTTAGTTTGACAAGATGATGATTCATCAAGATGTCATTATGAAAGTTGACTTGAATCCAGATTTTTTGATTACAAATTATGCAAAGCCAAATTTTAACTTTAAAATTTAAGTACAGTTTGACATACCTATCAAAATAACTTATATAAGCATAAATTAAATTACAAATTTTAAATCAAACTAATCTTCATGTATTTGAAAATACCATCATAGTAAACGTGATTTCCTATATTCCCCCGGAATAATGCTTTAGTTTTTAATAGATAATTGACATTCGGTTGGCCAATTAATGTTGTTGTTGTCAATTTTCTATACGCATTTCAAATGTAATTGATGAAATTAAAAAAAAATTATGTAAATAACGCTTAATAGTGAAATGGATTTTTTTTTTATTTATAGAATTAATACTATATTTAATGCAATAACATAAGGGAATCTAGCCTAATTAAGAAGCATCCTTAATTAAAATATATTTATGCATTAATTAATATCAGTAAATATTTTTTTACAATTATGTTCTTATTGTAACTTAAACATTTTTACGAATGTTCATATATAAAAAAAAAACAAACTTGTCATAATAAATTAAATTTAATTTAAAAGTACACGATCAACAAGAAATTAAAATTCGAATAAAATGTAAATTTCTTTACAAAACATCAGGAGTGTTTTTTCTGTTATAATGGATGTAACATTTTATCAAATGGATGTATTTATTTAGATTTTTTTTTTAAATTGTACATGTTGATGCAATTTTATTTTTGCATTTCATTTTTATATATATCGTATATATTTTCTTCCTCCAGACTACATATTAGTAACTATATGTACGTACTACGTAGTAATATAACAAACGAAATGAACGTGGGTGAATATTAAGTCACGTTTCATGTTCGAAAAAATATGCAAAATAAATGTAAAAAAAAAATATATATATTTTTTTACTTGTAATAATTTTTTATCAGATATTTTTTACTCCAGTTTTTTATTTTATTTTTTTTTAAATATTTTAATACGTATATATTTACACAATTGGAATTCATTTGGAATCACTAAAATAATTTAATTTATATACTCGTAGTATTTGAAACGTTACAATTTTTTAATTTACAATAAGGAAAACAAATTTAATTTTGTAATAAGTTGATTAAGAATATTTAATATACTTTTTAAAAATAGTTTCATATTTTTTATAAATTTTATACTTATTTTGGATTTTAGAGAAAAGTAATTGAGTAATTAGCATGTTTGTTTTTAAATAAATATGACAGAAAGTGTAAAGTTTAAATTCGAAAAACCGCTATATATATCAGATAACTGTACTATTGTACTATTGTATAATTGAAATATGGATTTTAGAGAGTTGGTTCCACTTAAGTTAAGTAAATTGCCGTTTTAGGTTTAAACGACGAAGAGTGTAGTAGACTCTAGACTGTCTCAACTCTGCGATACCCGAATAACCGGAATATAGGCATTGGATAATATAATGCTAATTACTATGGCAAAGTTTTAAATACGCAACTTATTAAACTTTCCGTTATGTACAAATGAAAATATAAGTTGAAACTCTTCGAACCTCTTCCACTACACGGACTATATTTTATTCAGACGTTGGCCATTAAAGTTCCTAAGCCATATGACAAATTTTTAATCCCAGCTTTATTAGGTATATATAGAGTGCTTATATAAAAAAAGAAGTTGCATGGCAACTAATCGAACTCACTGCCCTTCCTCATCTAAATTTTGCACAAACTTAGGCCATAAAACTTTACTGCTTTTGGAAAAATGTCAAATATCAAAATTTACCAAGTATTGGACATACATAGCTTTAAGATTTACTTTTCGATTCTGATCCGATCCATACCCTTGAGTCTATACCTAACTCCCCTTCTTCTCTGCGTCACAAACGTAATGGCATATTTGGTATACCTTTTGACATACAGTCAGTCATACGGGTATAATAAGTTCTTCCTCTTTTTCTATGGCGTAACAGTCCATTGTCGAACCTTGGCCTCCTTTTCTGTTGCTTGAGTTGGTGCCGTGTTTCCATTTGTTTCCGAGGCTTTGATTTAGGTTTCGTAACGATAATTTTTACTGGATAGGGCTGTTAACCGTATGCCAAATTCCCATCTTTGGAGGACCGTTGGGTTTGAAAAGTTACTTCAGAATTTGTTACATAATGCGTGGATGTTCTCATAACTACGTTACGAGTTCAACTGCATTATATAACATTCTCCTAATCCCTAAGACGCCAATGTATGTGGCCATTCATGTTGCAACTTTACATCCCTCCGCCTTTCTCAACCGGGCTTGGGAGCGGCTAATCAACGATTCAGTGAAAATAACGATTCAAAAAATCTTAATCTGAGTCAAAATAACTAATTGACTTATTCAAAAAAAAACACTAAAATGCCTTATTCATTAACTTAAAAAAATGTCTTGTAATCAATTTGCAACTATCATTACACAATTTTGTAATTAAGATCTTGTCGAATATACATATATAATCCAATTTATATACAATTCAAATGTAAAACAGTACCTTAAGATAAAAATTGCATAATTTTGAAATATTATTAAAATAAAAGTTATAAATAAAATTCAAAATTAATCTTAGTTAAAATTAATTTGATTTTTTTTTGACTACTGGTCACCACAATAATTGTTGACTGAAAAACAAGTTGCTAGAAAAATATTATACAAAACATTATTACTTAATCGTAACTTTTAAATAAAAATAAATTCCAAAAGTAACACAGTTTCTAACAAACATATTCATAAAAGAAAAACCAACAAATTATTAATGTCATAGCGAATTTTCCTTCGATATTTTTGTTAATATCCAACGACTTGGGTGGTCGATTGTCCATTTTTTGTATTTTTCCAATTATGAAACTTGTGAATTAATTAAAAGTACGTTATGATTTCAACACATATCAATGTAATTTATAACTTTAACTAAAGTCTTAAAAATTACAAAATATTAATTTACAAGAATAAACTTTTTTTTAAAATATATTTATTTTAGAAAGAAATCTAACAAGTTTTTAAAGACCTTGGATTTTATTTCGATATTCTGTTCCTCCCTTATTTAATAAAAAAAATTTAAAACTTAATATTAAATAATTTTAATATGCATTTTAAAAATAAAACTAATACTTTTGTATTTAGATGCAATTAATCAATAAATATTATTCATTTTTTATAAATAAGTAAATTTTAATTATTATTAGTTTTATTAGCACGTATTATATTCTCAAAATTTTTAATAAATCATTAATCGTAATCATTGATCGTGTGCAATGAAACTAAGCTCATTGTGTTTATATAAATTAGTTGCACATAATTTGCTTATTTTAATTCAGTGTTAATTCAGAGGGCAACAAGTTATTAGTTGTGTTCTGAATTGCAATTAAGAATTCGTGATAACCAATTAATCCTCTGAGTAAATCTATAAATGTATGATCCAGTGGTACGATAATTTTAAATTATTTCTAAAGTTCTTCTTTACTTTAAAATGCAAAAGTTTAAATTGAAATTTTTCAGTCGAAATGGATAATATTTATATTTTAATAGTTTATTAATTCTTGAATTAATATTTATACAAGTCTGTATTCTGTAAAAATTCATTAAGATGCGCAAAGACGCGCACCGGTTTTCGGCTAGTATTATATAAAAATGAATGTTTGTTTGATTGATAGTAGCTTACATAAACCTAAACTGCTCAGTCGAGCTTTTTAAAATTTTTTCCGAAAACAGCTTGAAAGATTAAAATTTGTATACGAGTTACTCCTTGACGGTTGAGTTGAGGAAAGTGGGGTTCTGATAAATTATCCTATCAGAATTTGATTAGTAATAGTGAAAATGAAGGGAAATTTAATAAATTTGTTAAAAAACTGTTAGAAAACTCATAGAAAAATCGTTAAAAAAAATTTATCTAATAGATTCATTCATTAACATTTACACCATGTCTAAACATCAATATCAACTAAAAACCCATTGAGAGGCGCAGCAACGCGCTTGAAAATTTGGAAAATTAAAAGAGTGAAGAAATATTATTTGAATATTTTAAATTTCAGTTTGTGTAGCGTAAGACCTTCTTAAGTTGCACTACGGCAAAATTAAAAATTCCTTAATTTAATTTAAAACTGTAAATTATCATGGGAACACTTTTGATGCTAGTTATTCAGTATAACATCTTATTTTTCAAGGTTGTGTACTCGGTATAATCGATTTTGTTTGGATTTATTAAAGTTTTTTTGGATTTTCAAATCCCTTGAAGAATTTGTCATTGTCTTGAATGATTTTCTAGTCATTTTCATTAAATCAAAAATATTTTTTCTATTTTTTTTTTTGGAATCCATTATTATTTGTAAATAAAATTTTTTTGATAAACAAACAAAAACGTCAAGCAAAACTTTTTTATTAAAACGTCCAATTTTCGTAGTGTGAATACCAATTTTTTATAACATGTTATACGATCACTATAACATGTTATAAACCTGTAGTGTTAATAGGGTACGGAACGGAACTTAAACAGTTTTCAGCTAATAAAATAAAGTCAGACAAACAACATATAAGAAGCGAATAATCTGCTGAGGTTTATTCATGTAAACCAGTTCTTTCCAGGAACCCCAAAACAAAAAAAAATCTAGGTAACGAGGTGGCGAAATCATGGTGCCACCATATATCACGATTATTGAGAACTTCCGAACGTAAAATACTTTCCAACATTCGTCTTTGTCCGACGATTTCTTGATAATTCCACACCAAACAGTGCATCTGAGAGGGTCTAATTTTTGCCGATACAGTACTTTTGGATTTTCCGTACCCCAAATTCGGCAGTTCAAAATTAAATATTACAATTTTTACACGTTCTTGCACTGAGTATGATGAGATTATAAAATTTTTTGAAATCTTTACTTTAAACATAATAAAATGATAAGCAAAATCATTCATTTTTCAAATCAATTAGCCCAAGTTGACCAACCCTGTTGACAAGCTGAGAATTGTTAGGTCATCGAATTATATTAATTAAGGTTTAACAGTTAAGTTCACAGTTATTATGGACTTCAAAACCGAAAACAGTGAATTAATCACTTTTTAAAAGTTAAGCAATTAGTTTCTAATCGCTTTATATTCTCGAATTCTAAGAAACGCTTTATGGCCACATTATTTTAATAATTTGAAGAAATAAAATATGAATGTTCTAATCATTGCATCAGTGTAAATACAATGAATTTTTTATATGATATTTTTTTTAAATAACTTAAGATATTTTATTGGTTTTAATATTTACGTTAAAACGAATCCATCTTATCTTTTTATAGAAAACCGCTTTTTACCGTGTTAAAAAACAAATTTCATTCTTACATGAAATTCTTCTAAAATATTTAAATATTCTTTTGATAAATTTCCGAACTTTGAATTAAAAGTTCTATATTCTCGCATCATATAAAGTGCGTGTTAAAACTAGATTTTTTTTTGAATTGAATATTTTAATAAAAGTTACTGATTATCTCACAAGTTGTATAAATGATACCTACACTTTCCATAGAAAGTAACAATATTTAAATAACTATTTATTTCCAGAATGGCATTCCTTTCATCATCAGCCGATTCAAATCTGTATATATAGGTGTTGTAAAACATTGCTTTGAGTTTAGCTTTGAAATATACTTACTTAAATAATTCATTTGACCTTTTTAAACTCTTCATCCGCATCAAAACACAACCATTACCTTCTGCGCACACGTTAAATCTTTAATTTAATCTTTGCTACTGTTTATTTCAATTAAAGTTCAATACAAAACTGTGTGTAATACTTGAAGAATAAATTTACAGCAAAAAATCAAAGTAATTTTAAATCAAGCATTTTATATATACCTAAGTTAAATAACTAATAATAGTATTTTATATACAGTAGGTACACCATTTTTTATGAATAATTAAATAAAGTAATAAAAGTTAAAATAAATTCAGTAGCTATAAAATTTCAACCTTCTTCAAGTCCATCAACAACAACGTGTATTTAAAAATACTTTATTTGCAAAAAAATTCCAAAAGGTGATTAAAAATAAAAAAAAACTGAATTGATTATACTTTTAAGATATAAAACATAGAATTTCTAAAAGAAAATATTGAAAGATGTGAGGCTGTACGATAAGAAAACCCTAAGTGAAGAATTTCCTTCCTCAAAAAAAGTGAGAAGAAAATTTATAGTAAAATTGAAGAATGTATTATGAAAACAAAGAGTGAGAATAAGGTATCTATATATATATATATATTTAGTTAGATAAAAAAGAAGGAAGAATAAGTAGAGCCTCGGTTGTGTGAGTTTGATGAGGCAACAACTTAATTTGCATTTAAAATAAAATGACTTTTTGACTCTCATTTAAGTTTTTACTGTACTTTATAAAATCAGACGTACATATAAAATCAGACTAATGGTCTTCATAAAAAATGAGGAAATAAAGTGTAGAGTTGAATGTGCCAACTAACGGATACGCGCACGTACACAACGATACTTATATCATTCGGTTCAGTAAATTCAGTGTATTTAACTGTTAAATGGTAGCTTCGAGTAAACTTTGTCAGACGAATCAAACTTTGTAGTAGTTTTTGCCAACATTTATAAAATTTCAAAAGCCTAGATTAATTATGAGAACATGAATTACGAAGGATTTTTAGTAGCTATACAAACATGGTCATACCAGGCCTAAAATTTGTCAAAGGTCATTGTCATTAAACATTAAAACAGTGCATATGTAACTACTAATTTTAAATACCCAACTTAATCAGGCCCTAAATATAATACTTACTTACTTACTGAATCAATAAATTCTCTCCATTTTTCATGATCCTTAGCTGTAACCACATTTTGGGTTGCGCTTCTGCCAGTTTCAAAACAGTATTTCTCCATGTTTTCCTACTCGTCTACCTACCGTCGTCTGCCTTATGAATTTCAATCAAAATTGAAGTGAATTCTTCTGGTTTCCTCAAGGTATGTCTTTCAAGGTATCGCCATTTTCTCAACTTGATGTTGACACCAAAATATATTCACAAAAGAAAATCAATTTGTTTAGCAGGTATTCAAACCTCTTGCACTTTCCAGATCAACTCAATTTGGTGCAGAGGTTGTCCATATAAAACAACTACTTCAAATATTGGAAATATTTCAAAAATCAAGCTTTGATATACAAATTTTCGACCATACAAAAACAAAAAAGGTTGTATGGAAGAAACTCAAAACTGCCCAGCAAATTCCTTTAATTTTAAGAGAAAAACAGCCTTTCTATGTAAATGAAATTTTTAAAATCAAGCTTTTTAATTTTTTCAGTTACAATATGGAGAAACGGGCAGACAAACTTACCTATAAATCAACTAACTTTCCGATTTTGACCTCCTTCACAAACGAAATTTAAAATTTATAATACCCTTATGCACAAACACATATATAAAATAAAAACAAGAGTTTATTGAAAAATAGCATATTCCTGATTAAAATAAAAGCTATTTTTCCTATTTTTTTAAATTATGTTTCCTTGTGTATAAATAAGTATATATAAATTTCATAGTATATAACTATACATAGACCTGTTAATTTAGAAAAGAAAAACCTGCCCCCACACATTATTTAAAACTCGACTATACAAGAAAACTATGTTTAGATGGAGGAAAACATTTGCATTTCATTAGTAAAGTTTCTGTGGTAAAATGATGTATGTACGTAATTTGTTTAAGTAATTTGCATTTCTAATTAAATATTCTTGTAACCTAATATTGTAGATCATTAATTAAATATAATATATTAATTTAAATATACGCAACAAACATTTTTATTTTTTATATTATTGTACTCGTAATTAAAGAAAAATAAAAAAAATTTTATTTTATGGAAACTTTGGTTATAAGGTAGTAAGGATTTATACAAGAAGATGATTATCATGAAATATAACTAAAATATAATAAGTGGTATATTTTTAAACCATATTGTAAATACTTGGATTCTCTGAGAACACACTTTTATCTTCATATTAGATTTTTAAGAACCTAAATAGGTTTTTGTGTGTCCTTCGTGGTTAATATAAACATAAACTTTTGATAAATTAATAACAGCATTCTTTAAGCCTTTAAAATGTGGCTCTATAGAAAAATACTTAAAATTTCATGGGTAGATCGTATCACAAATATTGAAGTTCTTCGAAGAATAAATAAAGGCCGAGAATCTCTTACTGACATCAAAAGAAGAAAAACATCATATTTTGGACATGTGATGCGAGGTCAAAAGTACGAACTCCTACAGCTTATCGTGCAAGGAAAAATTGAAGGCAAAAAAGGTGTTTGCCTAAAACAAATGTCGTGGTTACACAAAATCAGAAACTAGACAGGCATACTAAATATTGGGGATTTGGTACACATAGCGATAGACCGAAACGTGATTTTATCCAGATTTTAACTCAACTTTCGAGACATAAGACTGCTAACATCCAGTAGTGGGTAGGCATCGAAGTGAGAGAGAGATTCATCGGCGCACCGTCTGGTTACTATATTTTATATATATCTGGTAGAGACGAATACCTATTCCACATCAAAACAATTAGTGCATTCTCTTAAATTTTTCCGACGTTCAGTAAAGAGTACAATGAATGATCATCTTTAAACCGTTGAATTAGTAAAATGTTGAAGCATGGTTAATGAAAATTTATTTGTTATGCGTACGTCGCCATTATGGAATCAGTTATCAAGTAATGTATAATTTATATATGTACGATACTCAAAATTTTAAGAAGAACATTAGCATTCACCTTCATAATATTCTCAAAATATTTACTTTTATCAAACTTAATCCATATTTCCCAATTTCCTTTCCTATTCCTGATCCTAAAAAAACTGTACTTTTGTATTTAAGATCCATTTCAGCTTTCTTATTGAAAAGGGTGTAGTTTTTGTTGGTTAAAGTCCAATACTATCCAGATGAAATCCGTTCAATGATTCTGGATAGCTTTAGAAGCTTTCAATTAACTCTCTTAAATAAATGTATGTAATCAAAGTCTTGTATCAATGTTTTATCTTTAAGTCCTAAAAAAAATGTCAAAAAGAAAAAAACATAAAAAATTTGCTTTTAAAGACGAAATTAAAACTTAAGTTATTCATATAAGATATATATAGAATAATAATTTTATATTTTGAAAATTGCAATTGTATGACCTTCATAATTTTACAATATTCAGTTTTGCAATTCATGTGTATCGTTTTTAACAAATTTTAGCACACATCTGTCAATCTGTTCGTCTTTCCACCTGTCCTTCTGGCCGTCTGTTACACTGCTTTAAAAATGTATATAGCACAAATATACAGTTACCATACGGTATTAAAATGTACCGTTATGCGAAACTCATTTATTTCAAAATTTGAGACCCTTAATATATTCTGAACCGCTTGAGGTAGAAACTAGAAATATCATGAAAACTTGAATACCTGTCAAGTTGCAATATTATATTTTAATATGTCTTAAAGACTTCATAATTCGTAAGGGCTTCTTTTTAAAATTGAAGAAAGTGTCTCTTAATTTTTTAACCATTTTTGCTTAAATACTTAATAAAATTTTAAGAAAATATCCAAATTACGGTGCAAGTCACAATTTAATTTCTTTAAGTTGACAATTTTGGACGGGGGTCGTTCCTTGAAAATTAGCATAAGTTTGCACAAAAAAGAAACTCTCGGAGCCTTCCCGATTCAAGATCTATTAGAACTTAAAAATTAAAAAAAATGTCAGAATGAAACATTGTGAAATTTTGGAAATGTGCTTTTTTAAAAACCCTTGGTTTTTTTCATCACTTATTTTAAAATAAAGCTTAAGCTTTTCTTTAGTTGAACTAAAGTTTAATATATAAACGGTTTAAAGACGGTTTATACAAATAATTGAAACAAAAAGTAAAGAACTAAAGTCTTTACAAAAGTGATTGCCAAATGCCATTAGACATATCATTTTTATTTCAGATCATTTATTGTTTTTTTTTTTTCTTTAATTGAATTTGAAATTAAAATTATTAATTCACGAAATCAGATATCAAATGAAACATGCATTTACTTATATTTCATTTTTAATCATAAATTAAAAAGGTGTCCATCACGACCGAAAAATTTTATCAAAATGTAAAAAATGACAGAAATCACTATTTGCTGTTTTAATGGATTTTTTTTACTTTTTTTACCGCCATTTTATACATTAATTTTTTTTTTTTTTATGAAATTAAAAAAAAAATTTTAAAATAAAATATTTTTCAAATTTAATTATTTATGCAGTATTAATATTTATTTGATTATTAGTTTAAACAGAGTTGTATTTGGATCTGCTACAAGAGTCGGAGAATCGAAGCAATCCGGGTTTATAAAAATTCAGTTTTTTAGTATCAAGTGTTTCTATTCTAGGAAAAGTTAATGAAAAACCATAATTTTGCGAACTGGAAAACAAGAGATGAAAAACACCAAGGGTTTTCAAAAAAGCGCATTTTCAAAATTATATAGTGTTTCAAATTGATTTTAATTTTGGAAATATATATATATATACTGGTGGCTAAGTTATACATGGTTATACAGATTTATAAAAAAGGGAAATTTTTGAAGTCCATTTGGACAGGTATTCATGCTTCAGATGTTTAAAAATAGAATTTTTCGACCCCCAACAGCTCCTAAAGAGGGGTGTCAGAAAAAAATTTTCTTAACCGACTCGTTAAAAATTAACTCGACAGGATCTAACATGTCCCAATATTTTAAGTTTATAGCTTGAGCCATTCAGAAGATACGAGAGGTCAAAAATTTTGAAAAAATTGAGTTTTGCATAGTGGTGAATTTTAGTACAGTATGGCAACTCTATGAATTTTCAATAAAGCCGTCTTTAATCGGTTATAACAATTTAAACTCAGCCTTTTGTGGGCTACAGTTCCGTAACTATAGAGAACAGTTCTTTCATGAAATTAATTTAAAAAGTCATTTGAAAATGTCCTAAAAATTGACTTATTAAAAACAAGGAAGAGCGTAGTAGAGTAGACTGTGTCAACTCTGGGATACCCGTATGACTGTTATATAAACATTATATCATCTATCTATCTTCTATATATATAAAAGGGAAAGTTTGTTTATTTGTTTGTTTGTTTGTTTGTTTGTATGTTTGTTTGTTTGTTTGTTTGTTTGTAGCGAATAGACTCCTAAACTGCCCAGCCGATTTTCATGAAAATTTGTATATAGAGGTTTTTGGGTACGGAAAGAAATCGTGGCCCAAAAATTTTGTCCTAACGGACCGCCAAGTTGGGGCTGTGGTGCAAGTATTTAAACTTCTTTGTTCTAAAATGAAAACGGTTTGACCGATTGGCTTCAAATTTTGTATACGTGATGCTCTATGAGAATTGAGTTGACCCTATTAACAGTTTTGGAATTTGTTAACCCATGTCGGGCCGACGGGTGGTCAAAAAAAATTTTGGGTCCAAATTTTGTCCGATTCTACAAAATTCTGCTTTGGCTAAAAAGAAAGCCCCAAAAAAAATTTTGTTGAGTTCCATTAACCCATTGCGGCCCAACAGCTTTTTATAGGTTTTTTCAATACTTTACTCTAAATTCAAAACGGTTTGACCAATTGACTTCAAATTTGGTATACGTGATGCTCCTTGAGAATTGAGTTGACAGTATTAACAGTTTTGGAATTTGTTAACCCATGTCGGGCCGACGGGTGGTCAAAAAAAATTTTGGGTCCAAATTTTGTCCGATTTTATGAAATTCTGCTTTGGCTAAAAAGAAAACCCCAAAAAAAAATTTTTTTGAGTTGCATTAACCCATTGCGGCCCAACAGCTTTTTATAAGTTTTTTCAATACTTAACTCTAAATTAGAAACGGTTTGACCGATTTTCTTCATATTTTGTATACGTGCTCCCCTATGAGAATTGAGTTGACACTATTAACAGTTTTGGAATTTGTTAACCCATGTCGGGCCGACGAGTGGTCAAAAAAAATGTTGGGTCCAAATTTTGTCCGATTTTACGAAATTCTGCTTTGGCTAAAAAGAAAACCCCAAAAAAAATTTTGTTGAGTTCCATTAACTCATTGCGGCCCAACAGCTTTTTATAGGTTTTTTCAATACTTTACTCTAAATTCGAAATGGTTTGGCCAATTGACATCAAATTTGGTATAAGTGATGCTCCTTGAGAATTGAGTTGACAGTATTACGGGTTTGGAATTTGTTAACCCATGTCGGGCCGACGGGTGGTCAAAAAAAATTTTGGGTCCAGATTTTATATGTGTGAAGCAACTTGAAAATGGAGTTGAGTCTGTTAACAGTGGGTTCTACGTTTGGTCAAAAAAAAATTTTTGGAAGTAAATTACGTTAAATTTTGGAAAATAGTTTGTACTGCTTTGAATTACAGAAAGTTTCAAAAATTACTAGAATAATCCTAGAAAAATCGTTTTAAAAAGATTGCTTTCATTCATTTTAAAATTTACATGTGTAAACCGAGTGTAATTTTTGTGTTAACTTTTTGCAGTAAAATCAACTTCAATTAAACCTCCATTGAGAGGCGCAGCAACGCGCACCGGGTATTAGCTAGTTATTATTATAAACATTAATTATTTTTGGCAAAATTTCAAACATACCAGCTTTATTAGATGTAGTGTATTGCTCATATAAAAGAAGGAATTGTATGGCAGCTACCCGAACCCTCTGCAGTAGACCAACCAAATTTTGCAGAAACTTTGGCCATAAAACTAAACTACTTTTGGCAAAATTTAGACACGCAGCTGTAATAGGTACAGAGTAATACTCATATAAAAAAGAAGTTGTATGGCAGCTACCCGAACCCATGGGCCAAAATGGATTAATTTAAATAGCGATGAAGGCTATTTCATAAAAAGAATTTGTGAAAATTTCAAAATCCTAGCTCCTTTTTTTTTTTTGAGTTATCGTGCAGATGGACGGACAGACGGACGGACATACATAGCTAAATCGATTTATTTCTCGATTCTGATCCGATCCATACACTTGAGTCTATATATACCCCCCCCCCATCTTTTCTGCGTCACAAACTCGAAAGCAACGAACGTAATGACAAATTTAATATACCCTTTTGACTAATAGTCATACCAGATATTGCGTTCCTTGAAAATTTTTATTAATTGGATTATACAAAGCCATGACGTTTTCTATGTTCACTATTTTGCGGAACGGTAAGTCATCTATCTTTTCTTCCATAAATCGCTATAATTTGATGGAACACCGCCTCTGTTCAAAAGAATTTTTTATATAAACAAAAAAATATTCAGAATTCAATTAATTATCAACCACGCTTCCAATTTTAATTTTGAAAGAAGTCGAAAATAGGAAACAAACATCACTCAAAATTCATCAAACAACAAAAAAAAACTAAATGTTTGCTTTTTTAACAAATAATAATAAAAATGTTGTATAATTGTAAAAAAAAGAATGAAATGAATGAAATAAATAAAATGATTGATTATTTTTGGAAATGATTCATATGTTATGGAACTTATTTTATAAAAATTACTTAACCTGTACCGGTTAGTTTTTTGTTTTATCATGAAGAATTGTTTAAAATAAATTTTGTTTACTTTTTTTTATATAATTAAAATTTTTTTCCTAAGGCAAATAGTTTTTTTTTTAATTTATAGTTTTTTAATAGTTTTTATAATTATTTCCTTAAACTGTTTAAATTGCTACTTAAAATAGCTTTTATTTTTAGAAGTTTTATTATAATATTTAATGATTACATACATTGTATATTATGGATTTATTTAATAGCAGCCGATGTATTAAAATTCATTCTGGAAGAAGTTGTAGCATTATCCTTTAAAAACGGCACTATAGTTTAATTACCTAAGAAGGGTGACCTAAAGGAATGAAAGAACTGGCACGGTATAATAAATAATATAATAAATAATAATAAATTCAAGGATAGAAGAAAAGATAGATGAAGGATTGCGGGAAGAACAAGCAGGTTTCAAAAAAATGCCTGGATGTATAGGCCAAACCTTAAGACTAATTGTGAAACAAGCATTCGACTGGAAACCTCTGTTGTACATTCTTTGACTTTGATAAGGCATTCGATGAGTTAAAGCGGGAAAATATATGGACAGCGTTAAAAAGAATACCTCACAAAATAGTCAGATTAATTAATGAATTATTTAATAATTTAATAATCCTGAAATAAGAATACCGCACGCACAGTGGGATCGATTATATTATTAAACATGGTGTAGCACAAATAGTTCAGATAAGAAGACGAAAATGGCGATGGCTTGGTCATACCACAAGAAGACACGTCCAAACAGTTGCCCGACAGTCGCTAGAATGGAACCCTCAAGGAAACCAGAGTGTCGGAAGACCCCACATAATATGGCGCAGAACGATAGAAAAAAAAATACTAGATACAGGAAAAACTTGGGTCCAAATAAAGCAGATGGCCAATAATAGAGTAAAATGGAGTAGCTATTGACAGTCCTATGCTCCCAAAGGGGGTAAGAGAAGAAAAAAAAATATAGGTTCAATACTATTATAAAACTATATGGAATATTTTTTATTTTTTTTTTATTCTCTAAGATTGGACAGATACATAAAAAACTGGACACAACACCCTTGTACTAAATTTCAAGTTCCCATATCTTTTTATACCCGTATGACTATAAAGTCAAAGGGTACAATAAATTTGCCATTACGTTTGTGACGCAGAGAAGGAGGGGGTATAGATATAGACTCAAGTGTATGGTTCGAATCACAATCGAAAAATAAATCGATTTAGCTATGTATGTCCGTCCGTCCATCACCACGATAATTCAAAAACTAAAGGAGCTAGGGTCTTGAAATTTTCGCAAATTCCTTTTTATGCAAGAGCCGTCATCACTATTTAAATCCAGCCATTTTGGTCCATGGGTTCGGGTAACTGCCATACAACTTCTTTTTTTATATAAGTATTACTCTGTACCTATTACAGCTGCATGTCTGAAATTTTGCCAAAAGTTGTTTAGTTTTATGGCCAAAGTTTCTGCAAAATTTGGTTGGTCTACTGCAGTGGGTTCGAGTAGCTGCCGTACAACTTCTTAATTTATATGAGCAATACACTACACCTAATAAAGCTGGTATGTTTAAAATTTTGCCAAAAGTAATTAATGTTTATAATAATAATGATATAATGTTTATATAACGATCATACGGGTATCCCAGAGTTGACACATTCTACTCTACCACACTCCTTGTTTATTTTGCAAATATGACGATTAGATTTTGTGAAACTGAACCAACATTCAAATAAAAATTATGGAGACACAAAACTGTAATAAGAAGGAACATCCTTATATTAAATTTAAATGTTCCACCTGTGTGTTTTTCAGAGATACGCTCGTTTGGCCTTAGTTGGATGCTATTAGAATCCGATTCCACGGTTTTTTGTCATTGGCAACCTACAGTATAAGTTTATTTCAAAATATAACATCATGATATCTTGAAACATGCGACGTACGAACAACAAGCGTACAATAAGACGGACGGAGTCAAGAGGTAACAATGATCAAAAATTTAATATGTACTCTTTTCATATCTAGCTTGCTTCCTGTTCTTGGTTACAAATACCATACCAAACATAGTATACACATTAGATTATACCATTAGAAACAATTTCAGTTCCAATATCAGAGTATTACAATTTTTTCCAGGAACTTTGAAGAAAATAAATAAAAAAATTTAAAAGTCCTGAGGTGTTTTACCAAATTTTATTTTTTAAGATGACCAAGATTTCGGAGTTTAAAATTATTCGGATATTTTAGTTTTTAAGAAATAGATGGGTTCTCAAGAATTTAAGAAATTTTTTTCTAACTAATTTCTTTATTTTAAATGGAATATCTATAAGGAACATAAACTTGTATAACAGTAATTCTAACGTCTCCGTCTCTGTCTCATATATTTATACAAAGCCTAAAAAATTAAATAAAACTTTAATGTATTTAAAAGAAAATTTCTGCTCAAAACTATTTTAAATTTAAATTATTGATTTTTTATTTTTATTTTAGACAAGTCCTTTTTTATACATATACACACATATATGTATACATAAACATATATATCCTTAAGAGAATTGTCTATATTTCAAATATTCTTTTCTACAATAAATCTATACAATGAAACTCAATATATATACATATATGTATATATAAAATACATTAAACATATATTATATTAAATCCTATTTATTTAAAATACATAAGTATGTCATATTAAAAATTTCCAATAAAATTATTTTATTATTTTAAAAACAGATTTGTTTAAATAATTAATTGCCAGAATATGGATTAAAAAAAAAAGTCATTAATTTAATAGGGATTTATTAGATATTTAACAAAACCAATAAATTTTAATTTTAAGCTTCTTCTATATTTAATACAATCTCTTTACATATTAATTAATTAAAACAAAATAAATATAATGTTCTTTTATGGTTAATTTATTAATATTTTCTTTCTCTTTCTTTCTCTTTCTTTCTCATTTTATACATACATGATATAGAACTTCTTACAAAAATTCTTTCATTTATTTGATTTGGATGGCAAAGGTTATTTGGAACAGGATACATGGATTGAACAAATTAAAGGAAGATTATCGTAAGTAATTGTGTTAAAAGATTTATTGATAACTAAAGATGTTTTATTTAAAAATTATTTTAAATGTTATTTTTAAAAGACAATTTAATGTGAATTTAATTAATTAATTATAAAAAGTCTTTATTTCAAACTAATAATCTACTTAAATATTAAATTGTATATTATTTCCAATATTTAATATATAAGATATGAAATACAGAGTGAATCACTATAGGTTTTGAATATTTATAGGGAATATTAAAGGGACTATTCATAGAAAGAAATTTTGGCACATCCCTAACCCCTTAAATATTCAATCCGACTAGGAATTACACTGTATATTTTTAAAAAAAAGTTTTAAATAACGAAATATAAAGCATAAAAATTAGAAATATTCAAGTTTAAGAATTTAGATTAAGACAATTTACTAAAATATCTTTATATTTAAACATAAATCCTATTTAGATTTTTAAAATTTTTTGGTTATATTAATTCAAATGGAGGTGGTAATAAAGAACCAGAAACATGGAATGAATTTTATAAAGATAATATAACGTAAGTATTCCATCTGTGTTTGAAAATTAAGTGGAAGTTTTGTATTTGTTCATTTGTAATTGCCTTTGTCCATATATGTATATATGTTTGTCCTTGTCATTTACATTTTTTTTTTAAAGATACCTCAATGTTTGCCAGATTCCTTAATATCTTAAATAAGTATTAGGTATATTAGGCTGTATATAAAGTAAAATATAGACATTTTGCCTGGAGTCTCTTATAATCAGCTGGAATATAACGACAAAGAGCTAAATAATACTTCTCGCTTTACTCGTTGGAGTCGCTAAATAATTTGATCCCAAACCTTGTTGTATGGGTGCTTTGTAGTGAGAAACACAATTAATGTCTGTGTCGGATGCTGATCCCTATAGATCAAATTTTGTAAAGATGGCGTAACACAGCTTATGGAAACGCGTTTATTATACGGAGCTGCAATAATGAAACCATACCAACATAGATGATCTGTAAATTTTGTACTTCAAATGTGTTCTACACAATAAAATTTAAGAGAACATTAAGATCTTTCTTTATAATATCTCATTAAAATTTAATTTTTAGCATACATTGTTTATAATTTCCAAAGTTTGAAAATGAAGCCAAGATAATTTTTCTAATTTCTAACTCCATACCAAAATTAACTGTATTATACTAAACAAATTCTTCTAATTGATTTTAATAGGAGACATGTTTTGGATGGTTAAAGGGTGGTTCTCAAGTTGAGTTCCTTGGGCGCCATAATGGTATATGGAGTACTTCTAGAAGATATATAGAGTCTCTTAAAAATATGCAAATCATGTACTGAACTTTGAAGAGACTGGTCAATTGTTTCTAAATAGCGGAATTCCTATTAGTACTTTTTTTATATTGGGTAGTATGTAACAAGTCATATATTTAAAAACAGAAATTAAAAAATTTTAAAAAGTGGTTAAATATCTTTTCACATTTTGATGAACTAATGTCGTTGCAAGTGAATTCTGCAATTTATGTCAAAGTCTTGAACTATTTTAAACTCCACCTAGAAAATATTCAAGTCACTTTCGACGGAAATATACCACGTAACTTTTGAGCTGACAATTAGATAAGAAACTCCTTCCCAATTGCATTGAATCAAAAAAGTGATACTGATGAGGCAAAAGGTGAGCTCATTTAATTGCGGAACTGCAAGAATATACGCAATGATTTAAAAGTATTATGCTGGGTCACTTCTGGTTCAAACAAACGGAGGTCTACAATATTTTGTCCAAAGAAGCTTTAAAAACTCTTGTTCCATTTGTTACGACTTACCTCTGCGAGAATGGATATTCAGTACTTATGTCCATAAAAACAAAATTGCGAAACTAATTAAGAGCTAAACATGACCATCGGTTGGCCCTTTTAAAGACATTAGCAAAAACACAGCACTTAGTTGATGGTAAGGAGCAACAACGTGCTTACAAAATTATTTTGTTGTTACTTTTATTTATTAGAAATTTAAGTATAATACTCAATTTTAATACTCCCCAAATTACCAAATACAACATTTAAGTAATTTTGAATTGCTCAAGGCGTACGATAACCGCTGGGAACTACTGCTAAAGAAATACCGTGTAGAGCGTAGCTTCTTTGGTAACTTTAAATACTTTCTCCCCATTTTTGTAAAAAAAAAAAACAAAGAATACACAATTCTAAAAAAGATTATTAAGAAATACAAATTATTAAAAAAAATATCTAATTTTGAATATAACATAATTTAATATAAATTTATTTTATAGCATCCATATCCTGTAATAAAACTTCTATAAAAGAGGAAATCGTTGGTAAACAAATTCTCAATTTATAATTTTCATTTCTATTTTCCTATATTTATTCATGGTTTAATAACAAGATTAGCAATTATTTAAAACTTTTATTAAGTATATTATATTAAATTGTAATTCTTACAAATGGGATATAAATGTCCATATTTATGTCGTTTAAATGAACAGTGAATTAGACAGTTATCTCCTTTTTAAAAACTTTTTAATCCACCGGATATTGTATAATATCAAAATATTGAAAATTTCTAAGATATTATGGGATTAAATAATGTAAATAAAATCAGATACAATTAAGTTGAAAGATTCATTTCTGGGGTACATTGAATATATTTAAAAAACGAGGAAGAGTGTAGTAGAGTAGACTGTGTCAACTCTGGGATACCCGTATGACCGTAACATATACATTATATCATCCGGTTAATTACTTTTGGCAAAATTTCAAACATTGAGCTTTATTAGGTGTAGAGTAATGCTCATATAAAAGAAGGAGTTGTATGGCAGCTACTCGAACCCTTTGCAGTAGACCAACCAAATTTTGCAGTAACTTTGGCCATAAAACTAAACTATTTTTGACAAAATTTCAGACACCCAGCTTCATTTGGTGTAGTGTAATCCTCATATAAAAGAAGGAGTTGTATGGCAGCTACTCGAACCCTCAGCAGTAGACCAACTAAATTTTGCAGTAACTTTGGCCATTACACTAAACTATTTTTTGCAAAATTTCAGACACCCAGCTTCATCAGGTGTAGTGTAAAGCTCATATAAAAGAAGGAGTTGTATGGCAGCTACTCGAACCCTCTGCAGTAGACCAACCAATTTTTGCAGTAACTTTGGCCATTATACTAAACTACTTTTGGCAAAATTTCAGACACGCAGTTTCCATAGGTATAGAGTAATGCTCATATAAAATTAGAAGTTGTATGGCAGGTACTCGAACCCGTGGACCAAAATGGCTGAATTTAAAACTCGATTCCGTTTTTTGCATAAAAACGAATTTGTGAAAATTTCATAATCCTAGCTCCTTTACTTTTTGAGTTATCGTGATGACGGACGGACGGACGGACAGACGGACGGACATACATAGCTAAATCGATTTATTTTTCGATTCTGATCCGATCCATACACTTGAGTCTACATCATAAGATCCCGCCCAGGTTGTTCAAAACCACTTAATATAATTCAATCCTATAAAAATTTAATTATATATTAAGCTATATGCGAAAAGTACCAGAGTGAAAAATCGAAGTTCAGTACTTCTATCCAGGTTGTTTAAAATCACATTGATTGATATTGAGCGGTATGACAAAAATTACACGGCATTTGTTACTCAAAAAGTATGTCAACCGACCCAGGGAGATTAAAGTTCTTACAAGTAAGTTGAAAGATCCTCGGAGACTTATGATTCAATAAACTGAAATATTCGAATTAATATAACAACTAACAATATTGAAAATCCAGTTTTTTCTTTCTGTCCAGAACTTAAATTTTGTAAACAACTTTAAAAGTGCTTTTAATCCAAAATTTCCCATAAATATATGCATAAAGCCTCCGAAGAAAGGATCTAACTTGAACTCGGCTTTATTCCTTTCCAAAAATAGTTTCAGAGGATTTTTGGCTCAGTCATCAGAATTATCATTTTTTAGGAACTTTAGCCTTAATTTTTGAGTCATAAATCTCCCTGTTAACTTATCACTGCGGGACTTTCTTTTGTAGTTATTATAGGCGATTTATATAGTCACCTGTTTATTGTATCATTCATTTTTTGTTTAACTTATACAAAGTAAATTGCAACATTTACCTATTATAAATAGAAATCGAATTTCATAAATACATTGTACTGCTTCAGATGATTTTATCAAATGCATCAATTTTAAATGTTACACAGCCAGTATCTGATTTTATATTTTTAATTCCTCTAAAGGTAACTTGCTTCAATCTGAAGGTATAACTGCTACATTACTTCCAAATAGAAATTTTTAAAATTTTATAAAGCTGCTTTTATTATTATTATTCTGTTTTTAATATCCTGTGAATTTTTCCCAACAAGTTTTACTAGTAATAAAAGATGCACGTCTTCTAATAAAAACGGAATTTGCTTCATATAAGTTTATGTCCACAATGATGTCAATAAAAATAGCTAGACCGAAATACATATAGTTAAATGAACAAAAGCATCTGTTTAAGATGCTAAGAAACGGATATGAAGAAAAAAATAAGAGAAGGTATCTGTTGCAGGTGCAATTTCAATGTACTTCGTCTTCTTTTTTTCTTCTGCTAATTCTTTCACATGAACAAATCTGTATATATGAAGTATAAAAACTGTACTTACTTGTATCCTTTAAATAAATCTAAACAAAGAAGGATATTTACTCCATTAAAAAATACAAGATAATATTGTCTTGATAACTTATATATATTTAAAAAAAATCAAATTGGAAGTTAAATTTTACGAGAGAAACTTTAATAGATTTTAATGGATTACATGATTAAATTTTTATAGATATATAATTGAATTGCAGTTCGTTTCCAATTAGCAGAAGCTTCCGTTAAAGAAGATTAGTTATTGTAGTTCAAACACATTATTACACTGAAAATACTAAGGTGATGATTTTAGTTTTAGATGATTAGATTTCAATGCCCCTCATTCATAGAAAGAATGAGTAAATTGAAAGTCTTCAGAGCATCAAATACATATTTTTTAAAATTTTAGCTTCGGTGGATTGCAGCTGCTTAGCAAAAAAAAGGTTTACCATAATTCAAATTCAATTACTTAATTTAAAGCAGTGTGTATAAAATGATCACTCAAATACTTAATACTGCGTAATCGAGCCTACTGAGAATTTCCCCTTTTTTAAAAACATTCGTGGACTTTGAAAGAACATATGATACAATTTAATACAGGACGGTCTAGGATGCTATAGGAAGAAGAGATGCATATCAATTTAAACTAAAAATCTCATTCAAAACATGTATACCAACTAGTCTAACCTAGAATTCTCCACAATGAAAAGATTAGCAAGTCGTTAAGTACAAAGGATGGAATGAAACAAGAATATTCGTTCTTTCCAATCCTGCTCGCTGGGAAGCACTACAAACATGTCAAACAGGAATCAATTAGACCCTAACATAATGCCTTGCAAACCTCGAATACGTAGATGATATTGTCAAAGGGGTATGCAACAAAACTGAATTTCCTAAACACCAAGTTTCTAAGACGCTTAACATTAAAAAATGTGGCAAGTGTCAACTGTCAACAATATCCATAGGATCCTTGTTCTTATATGGAAGAGCTGATTAACAATATTGATAACTTGGTAGAATTACCAAGAACAGCGCATGGGTGATTCCGAACTCTCTGGAAATCATGACGGTAAAGAAGTTTAAGTAAAACTAAATTAACATGAATAAAATTGGCAGCGAAACAGAATAATGGTGGAAGCTGGACGCGAGTTATAGAACTGGTTTAAAAAGAATTATGATATAGAAGTTTTATGGTAAAATTAAGAGGAAAATTATTCTTCAACGCTCTGTAGTTTTTTAAACAGACGACAGCCAAACGGAGGGACACAAGACCATAGAAAATAAGCGCCAACAAACCTATTAACTAAACTTTAAAATACGAAAGTACGAAAACATTTATTCCAATCCTATTAATTCAAAATATATTTAAAATATTTGCATTAATTTAAGATTTTTATCTTAAATGAAACAAAATCAATCCGCAAACAAAACTTAAATAAAATGAAATGTCAAATGAATGAAAATCTAATCTCAATTACCCTCGACATTAATTTATTAAGCATAAAGTAAAATAATTTATTTCTTATTTCCTGATTGACTTGGACCCTTTTATATTAAATTGAATTTGAAGAATTTCAACTCATGTCCAAGTCAATTTAATAAAAACAGTCTTATCACTATATCGAAATCTAATAGTAATATATCAATTAAATTGTTTTTCATTTGATATTTTTTTTTATTTAGTCCAATCGTTTCAAAGACTTCGAGTCTCTTTGAAATGATTAAATCTGTAATGAAAAATAAATGTGTAAAAAGTAAATAAAATAAAAAATAAAAAAAATAGTTTAACAGTTAAAAGGTTTTATTGACTGGAGGAATCTAATTTTATCTATCTGTTGTAAATTGTAATTTTTTAACTCAGGCAGATATGAAACTGTTATATTTATTCCTATGCACAGAATGAACGTGAAATTAAGTACAATTTTACATTAACGTGTAAAATAAGCACAAAATCATGATCTTTCATAAAAATGTAAATTATAGATTTGTTAAGTTTTAAGAAATCTTTACGAAGGATCGAAGGATAGGCGACAACAGAAAATTACAAGCTTTGTCAATACGTACAATAAATCAATCAAAAAAAATTGTGTTCATTTGTTTTATATTTTAGGTTTTCACTTTTACAGCTTTAGGTCTATGTAATTCTTTCATTAATATTATTTCCATAAAAAGGTATATTCTGACAGATTACATATTCCAATTTTAATAAATTTTTCACATCATATAAATTATTATTTAAATCATATCATGCATGGTCATAGTTGATAAAAACAAATATAAAAATAACTTTTTCCCAAACCTTAAATTTTTTAACTTAGTCAAGTTTAGCACTTCAGTTAACTGATATCACAAAACTGTATAAACAAGACTGTCTTTATGTGTTGCAATAGAGAATATTGGACACATAATATTCTTATTAATATAATTGATCTGAGTAAACTGATAAGCAGATATTTATATATTAGATATCATTTGATAAAGTTCTATTTGCATAATGTGAACATGATAACTCGTCCGTGTGAACATTATAACTCGCGTAAATTTCTCCCGATTTTAATGAAATTTGGTATGAATCCTTTTTTGTCAATAGTTAAAAAAACGAGGAAGAGTGTGTCAACTACGGGATACCCGTATGATCGTAACATATACATTATATCATCGGTTAATTACTTTTGGCAAAATTTCAAACATACAGCTTTATTAGTTGTAGTTTAATTCTCATATAAAAGAAGGAGTTGTATG
The DNA here is from genome assembly GCA_963082915.1 of Dolichopus griseipennis. Taxonomy (NCBI): domain Eukaryota; kingdom Metazoa; phylum Arthropoda; class Insecta; order Diptera; family Dolichopodidae; genus Dolichopus; species Dolichopus griseipennis. The sequence goes on along the minus strand of OY720442.1, from coordinate 94,386,387 downwards.
GCAGCTACTCGAACCCTCTGCAGTAGACCAACCAAATTTTGCAGAAACTTTTGCCATAAAACTAAACTACTTTTGGTCATATTTCAGACACGCAGCTGTAATAGGTCCAGATTAATACTCATATAAAAATCAATAATTTATAATTATATATCTTTAATAAAAAATACATTAATACATAAATATAAGCAAATGCAAAATATAAAATAATTTAAATAAATAATATAACTCACAGATATAGAATATCATATATTACAAGATATTACAATATAAACAAAATTAGAATTGTATCTAGACGTTTCTACATGTTATAAAGCCTAGTACTATCTCAAAAAAAAAAAATTTTAACCTACGATTCCTAATTACAGAACTAACAATGCAATAAGCACTTAACACTTGGGTAAATATCAATTTTGGATTTTATAAAAAATGCGGAAGAAAATTTAAGTAGAAAGTACAAAATCCTCTTTTTTCTAAAGTTGTTTAGATTTTTTGTTTCCAATATTCAAGTAGTGATTATATTAACTTTTAATACAAATAGTAAATGTTTATGCGGCACATAAGTTACGCTTTTCAATATGTACATATATATACATACATTAATAAAGCATAAACATCAACAAAAAAACGAGACACAGAATACGACTTCATGCTGATTCTATCAGAAAAAAAATTTTTACAATATTGTAAAAAATGTTAACATATTTATACCCGTATGACTATACAGTCCAAGGGTATAATAAATTTGCCATTACGTTTGTAACGCAAAGAAGGAGGGGGGGTAGATATAGACTCAAGTGTGTGGATCGGATCAGAATCGAAAAATAAATCGATTTAGCTATGTATGTCCGTCCGTCCGTCATCACGATAACTCAAAAAGTAAAGGAGCTAGGATTATGAAATTTTCACAAATTCGTTTTTATGCAAAAAACAGAATCTCTATTTAAATTCAGCCATTTTTGTCGACGGGTTCGAGTACTTGCCATACAACTTCTAATTTTATATGAGCATTAATCTATACCTATGGAAGCTGCGTGTCTGAAATTTTGCCAAAAGTAGTTTACTCAGAGGGTTCGAGTAGATGCCATACAACTCCTTCTTTTATATGAGCTTTACACTGCACCTGATGAAGCTGGGCGTCTGAAATTTTGCAAAAAATAGTTTAGTGTAATGGCCAAAGTTACTGCAAAATTTAGTTGGTCTACTGCAGAGGGTTCGAGTAGCTGCCATACAACTCCTTCTTTTATATGAGGATTACACTACACCAAATGAAGCATGGGTGTCTGAAATTTTGCCAAAAATAGTTTAGTGTAATGGCCAAGGTTACTGCAAAATTTAGTTGGTCTACTGCAAAGGGTTCGAGTAGCTGCCATACAACTCCTTCTTTTATATGAGCATTACTCTACACCTAATAAAGCTGAGTGTTTGAAATTTTGCCAAAAGTAATTAACCGGATGATATAATGTATATGTTACGGTCATACGGGTATCCCAGAGTTGACACAGTCTACTCTACTACACTCTTCCTCGTTTTGTAAAAGAATTGAGAAATATTAGAGCCAATTTTATGTATAATACTTACTCAATATATAATGTAAATATTCAATTTATATATAGAATATTATACACATATATATAAAATTACATAAAATGAGGAAGAGTGTAGATGGTGCAAACTCTAGGATGCCCGCATGAACATAATATAAACATAATATCGCGGTTAATTACTTTTGGCAAAATTTCAAAAACATAACTTATTAGATTTTGACTGTCATGTATAAAAGAATATATAAGTTGTACTGCAGCTCTTCCAACATCTTCCACTACACCAACTTTATTTACTTCAGACTTTGGCAATTAAAGTATGAAAATATTATGCCAAAAATCAAACCCTACCGCCGTAACACACGGTTAGCAGCTCAATCACATTTATATACAGTAGAGCTTTTACAAGAATTCTGAACAAGAATTCTGAAGTTTAGGAACTATTTTTAAGTCCCATCTCCAAGATGTGGAACAAATTACCCTCTAGAAATATCTAGAAAATCTAAATCTAGAAAAATTCAAGAAGGAAGTCAACTTACACCTTTAGGGTTGCCCATTCAACTCTTGATAGACAATTATATTTATGTATATAGCTAGTTCTCAACCATTATACTGCGTAAGCAACTAGGATGCTTATTCCTTTATTTTAGCTACGGGGGGAAGTTGTTTTAGTTGAGTAGAAATCTCACACTACCGGGGGGATTAGGATTTCAAGTGCCTTTTAAAGGTTTTTTCTTCCCTTAGGAAAAAGCCTGATTTGAGACATGCAACTTTAATAGATAGAGTAACAATAGAGTCAAGCTCATATAAAACTCAGATGTCAACTGCATAAAACAAATTTGGGGAGATTTCGAAATCCTAACTCTTATACTTTTGAAGTTATTGTGCCGACGGATGGAATACCCGGATAGCTAAATCGATTAACATTTCGATTCTGATCCGACCCATATACTTGAGTCTAAATCTCACAGCGTCACAAACGTACTGGCAGATTTAGTATACAATTTCACTATGTTCATAAGAGTATTAAAAAGACGATAATCTTGATAAACTCTTAACTTGAACTTTGTAAATTGACTGATGTTCTTTGTCCATTAACATTTAAAAAATTATACAAAAATCACAGGATATTGAATTGAATCTTAAAAGATTCATTCTTTCTATTTTATCTTTCTATAATTTCAGTATAAGATATCTTATCATATCTGTTATATTCTTTTGATTGATTTTCTTATGTTCATAAAAAATTAATGAATTTGGTAAAACAAACTTTGTTTTGATTGATTGCTTAGAGCTACAAAAGTGTTGGAACGTTATATATAGAAGGGGTTAAATTAAATTTTAGGGAAACAATTTTTGTGGGAAATCATTTTTAAAAAAGTTTTAGATCAATTTTATAGAGAAAAATAAAATATACATTATCTGCTATACCTAAGTTTGGCAGTTGTAAAAATTGCATACTAACTTTCAAATTGTAGACTAACCAACAACCAGTACCGGTAGAAAACAAATAAAAAAAAAATTCGGAAACTAAAAAGAAACGATTTCAGACACCTTACATTAGTTGTCATGGTTCCATTGTTTTTAAAAGCTCATGCAACAAGAACAGGTAAAGCAGCCGAATATAAATTCAGAGTCAGTGGAAATGGAAACCAAAACCGTACTTTATGTCTTATATTTACTAATAATTCAAAATCTTTAAGGCAAAGAATTTTGGGAGAAAAAATACGCTCTGTCCACCACGGAACCAATCGCTGTTACATGAAAATCATATTGTGCAAATGCATTCAACCCTTTCTTTTAAGGCAAAGAATTTTGGGAGAAAAAATACGCTCTGTCCACCACGGAACCAATCGCTGTTACATGAAAATCATATTGTGCAAATGCATTCAACCCTTTCTTTTCGATTGAAAAGCCGTCACTTTACCACTGAGCTATCTGTCAGATCAATAATTTTTGATTACAAAATTTTATCCAACGGTCTTATTAATTTCTAACCAGATTTTTGAAGAATTTTGTTTTTCGTACTATTTTTGGTTTGCGAAATATTCACAAAAAAATCTATGAATCGCCTTGGGTACGTAATGCTCGGGCTACCCAATTTTTTCCAAAAACTTATCAATTCAAGATATTAACATCAAGTTTTTACAGCTATTCAAGCTGTACAAACTATGACAGACATTCCCAAAAAAAAACCCATTTTTTGGATTTTTATGCACCGGAATAAGCCACACATGCAAAAATCTCAGGTTCCAATTCTCGGTTCGACAACCATAGGTATAGATGCTACTTATACTTAAATTATACTTAGTATATTTTATATGTAGTGGTTGGTAAAAATTGGCACAATAATGAAAGGGATTGACTAAAGGAACATAATTTAGTTTTTAGAGAATTTAACGACTCATTGGACGGAATGATTTGTATAGCACATCGGTTCACATCGATTAATTATACGAATTAGTATTTAAAAATAGGTTATCATTATTCAGTATAAAATTTATATGCAGACATGACTAGGCCTCAATATATTTCATTTCAATAGTATTCTATAAAAAAACAAGTGATGAAAAAAACCAAGGGTTTTTAAAAAAGCACATTTTCATAATAATATAGTGTTTCATACTGAGTATTTGATCGGAATATAATATTGAAGCTTCAATGTTAATGTTTAATTTATTAAATATATACGTTGGTGACTAAGTTACTATTTACTTATAAAAACCGTAATTTTTTTAATTTTTAATTTCTAATAGCCCCTCTATGGGGAAGGTTGCCCTATTTTTCAAGGATCTAATCCTCACTACTCCTCTTCTCCCAACTTTTTTAGGTTCAAGGAATTAAAATGTGAATTCTAGCAAAATTTGAAATTTTATTTAGAATTTTACTATATAAGCAAAAATGGTTAAAACTGACAGACACTCTCTTCAATTTAAAGAACCGCTTGTTAATTTAAGAAAATCTTTTAACATATGTTAAAGTATAATGTTGGACCTAAAAAGTTTGTATATTAACAAAAAAAAATTTGAACAGGTATTCAAGTTACAGGTGTTTAAAAATAGCAAAATTTCAATTTTCGAGCTCTTATAGCTGCTGAACAGGGGACGTGACAAAAAAATTTTGTTAACCGACTCCTACTAATTTCTGAAGTTCTAACTTCTCCCAAAATTTTAAGACCCCAGCTGGAACCGTTTAACAGATATGTGGGGCCAAAAATTTTGCAAAAATTGAGTTTTGCATAATGGTAAATTTTAGTACCGTATGGCAACCCTGTTCACTTTAGTGATATATTTTTGTAAAGCCTAAGAAAGCAGCTCTCTTTTACCGTTTTTAGATTGAAAATAAACCTAACAGAACTCTTGTTATATCAATTTAAATATAGGGCTTTTTTGGAATTTGCGGGGGCTGTAGCTTCGTCACCCTTCAAAATTAAGAAAAACCTTTGACACATGTTGAAATATATTTTAAGAGCTTTCAATTTTGTAAATCACAAAAAAAAAATTTAAACAGGTCTTCAAGTTACAGGTGTGTAAAAATAGCAAAATTTCAATTTTTGAGCCCTTGTAGCTGCAAAACAGGGGACGTGACAAAAAAAATTTGTTAACCGACTTCTACTTATTTCTAAAGATCTAACTACTCCCAAAATTTCAAGACCCTAGCTTGGCCCGTATAGAAGATATGTGTAGCCAAAAATTTTGCAAAAATTGAGTTTTGCATAATGGTAAATTTTAGTACCGTATGGCAACCCTAAACGTTTGTCTTTTAAAAATTAATAAAGTCTTTAAAACCAGCTATCTTTTGCCGTTTTCAGACTGAAAATACACCTAATAGAACTCTTCTTATAACAATTTGAATATAGGGCTTTTCCCAACTTTGGAGAGCTGCAGCTCCGTAACGGGTGGGGCTACAGAAAAAAATTCTTCTACGAAATTATTTTTTTTGTAATACCTACTTGTGGTTAAAATTTCTTTTCTCTATTTCAAACGATGTAAAAGTTTTTGTAAACATACGGACAGACAGACAGACAGACAGACAGACAGACGGACGGACGGACGGACGGACAGAGTGAAACTATATAGGCACATTTTTACAAAATTTTTTGAAAATGTGCTAAAAACACAAAAAAAGATCCCAATCCAATAAATAACCTTAAGGTAATCATTATTTACCTTATTTTGTTGTATATTATTCAACAATATTACCATCGATGTGTTAACACAAAAAAATTATTAATTTTATATTGACACGAATTAATTTTATTTCGTGTAAATAGCCTTGAAACAAAATGTTTGCCATTTAAAGTTTATCAGCCATAGTGTAAAAATATATAAAAAGTTACTACAAAATAAATAATCTTCCATATACGTTCGGTGAATGAATTATAATTTATAAGTTAAAAATATTGTAAAAGTGATGGTCTTATGGACCATCTGAGGTCATTGCCAATTTCTTTAGTTTTCAAATTTATGAAAACTCTTAAAAAGGAAATAAATAAATTCCCTAAAAACAAAAAAAAAAATTTATTTTTTTGACATTAATAAATTGTTTTTTGGTTTTATCTTTTGGAATCTTTGTATAAAATTATTTTTATCCGGATATTTTACAAATTATAAGACAACTTCTATAAATATATTTTAATCATTTTTTTGTATTCCTTGTTTGTTTATTTTTTTTATTTAACTTTTATATTTGCCGAATTTTACATTGAAGCTTTAGACTTTTTAAATTTTTATATTTTTAAATTTTAACAGTTTGTTTAGTTGGTTGTTTCATTTATATCTGCCCGTAGTTTGACACTTGATAGCAAGATAATAACTTACAAAAATCACGTTAAGTCAAACACGAATGTCAAAAGTCAACAAATATCGTAAAATTGCCAAAACTGAAAAAAAGTGAAATATATGTTTTCCACTTAAATTCTTTGTTTTTGTTTTATTTCGAAAAAAGGCAATACTTTCTTTCCAGGTTACTGTATTGACAATAAATTGTATTGAATTATTTAAGAATTATTGAAAATTGAATCTTTAGAGTGTTGCATCGAACTTACACTCTGAACGAGTGCTTTCACTTTTGGAGATATGAATTAATTAATAAAAAGTAAATAAATATTGTACAATTTTTGTAAAGTAACAACTGTCAGATCGGAAAATTTTGATATTCATTCTTGGGAGATGAAGACGAATGCAACAATTCATTTTGCACAAAATTGTATCATACAAAATTAATTAATCCGTCACTGGCAGATATATATATATTTAAATATTTATTCTTTGGTCCTCGTTGGTGTAGTGGGTAAGCATTTGGCTTACTAACCCAGGGAATCCGGGTTCGATTCACGATGATATTTAATTAAAAAAAATTAATTGAAAAATAATTATTCCTTACAGATCACCATGGTGACCAAAAATAATTCAAAATATAAAAATATATAATATTAACAAAATAATTAATAATGTAATTATAAATAAATAGAAAGTGTTATGTAGTCGCACCACTGAGAGAAAAACTGCAAACGCTTGCTATTCACATTTGCTGGTAATAAATTCGCATGAATGGAAGCAAATATAAAATAAAATAATTTCTATGTTGTAAGTTGTAATTCTGAAAAGTGCAAAAATCTTGTTTTAATTTTGTTTTCAAAATTTTCAAAAAAATGCAATTTCAGAAAACAACGGTACGCATTTCACAAAAAAGAAAGGCAACCCAATGACAACATTATTTTCAGAAAAGAAAAAGTTATAATTTGTATTTCAGTAATTTCGCTTGAAAAAAACTTACGACTTGAGCTTTGGGAATATAACCAGCACCCCTCGGTTGGTACGCCAGGTACTTAACCAGAACGTGCCTGAGAGCCCAAGCTATAATTTGTAATTCAGCAATTTCCTTCAATAAAATACGATCTGTGCAGGAATCGAACTCGCATTACCTAAACTTACCTGTTGCCTTTAACAAATCAATGGATAATCATCAGGATTATAGTATTTAACTGGTAAATCTGAGCAGTCCAATTAGCGCTGCAGTCCAATTTTTACCCGTCCCATTAGAATCGATTTCTTTCTTTTTTTTAAATTATAGATATTCAATACGAATGCACGTCAGTCTAACGTAAAAATATTATACATACCGATTATTTATCCTCCTTCCACTTCCTAGGTGCAGGCAGATACTAGTATTAATTAAATCTTCAATATAATGCAAATCGTTGCATACTTTTAGGTGTTAACTTAATTTTTTATTAAAAAGGAAAATGTAAAATTACCATGAATTATATATGTGATAAAGTTTTCATTTCTGTTATTTGTCTTTGTTTTGTATTTTACAAAAAAAAACAAATATTTTTATTAATTATTTATATTTAATAAAAGTATTTATTTACAGTGATGATGGGCAAATTGATTTTGCTGAACAACTTGAATCAGTGGCATATGTTATATGTGGTGAAGGTAAAATTACATGTGGTAAATTTGCTGAAATATGGAAAACACGTGGGGTAAGCATTATATTCGTATTTATTTTATATATAATTTATATTACCTAGTAATTAATATTTTTAATTTAAGATGAAATAAAATATTATTCAACATAATATAGAATATCATTTTATCAAGTTTTAATAAAAAATCAAGTTTCAATCAAAAGTATTTACTAACCACAACTTTTTTTTTTAATAGTAATTTAATTATAACCAATTATTTATTAAAATTTTTTTATTAATAATTAATATTTTATTTGCAAAATCAATTTACAAAATATCAAATTTTATATAATAAAAATAACAGGCAATTTTTTTTTTATAATTGGCACTTCAATTAAATTGAAAATAATTAATAAAAATTTATTTATAAAATATTAAATTTAAATTAATGGCTGATGGTTTATTTTTCATTTAAAAAAAAAAAAAAGAATAAATATGATTTATTGTTAAAAATAACACTTAGCTTAAATTTCAATTTGATACAATCGAGTTTTTTTAAATAATGCTGCAAATATATGAAACCTTAAATTTAAAACATTATTTAATAGAACAACTCTTCCACTTTATTATATTTATCACTGAGATATTGCAAGTTCTAGATCTAATCTTGTCTAAAGAATGCAATTTCAAGAACGCAATTGTACCATGCAAAAATAAAATTCAATTTTTATGACGTTTTACATCAATTTGACAAACAAAAGATTTATCTTTAATTGTTACGGTATTAAGTTACGGTATTTAACTGGAAATGATTTAAATCGTACTTAATAAATAAGTGTTTTATATAGTTCTTGGAGTAACGTAATAATAGAGAACGATTGATTGCAATTATAACAACTTATAAGAAAGAAATAGTCATTATAGTTGCAAGAACGCATTAGAGTATTATAAATTTGAATAATGTTTGCGATGCAATAACAGAGACAACTTAAATATTGACAAGATTATATGAATCAGATCAAAATCGAAAAATTAATATTCAATTTTATTAATATTATGATTAGGATCCGTGTGTCCATCCGTCAATCCGTACGATAACTAAAAAACTAATAAGATAAAATTCTTAAATTCGAATTCTTACATTTAGTTTTTACTTTTTCTTATAATTTTTTTATAATACCAACTCATGGTTAAATCGAGTTAGCTATCTGAAACTTACGTTTTATGTCAACTGCTTCGGTAATAAACTTACAAGTTAATCTAATGTTGATTATAATTGACCCAGATCTTCTAAATTTAGATCTTCTATAGGGGGTGGTCAAGTTTTATAACACAAACTGAAGAATTTTATTAATCGCGAGTTGTCATACTGCTGTCAAATATTTTAACACCTTTTCGGAAAAATCCCCCGTGCGATTATCCTAGAGTAGACACTAAACGGCTGGATGGTGCAGTGGTTAAAGAGCCGACCTTTAGTGCGAAAGGCCCGGATTCTAATCCCAGGGAAAGTGAAAAAGTTCTTATCTGATTTTCGACTCGACTCAGCTGTCACCCATCTTGAGGTTCAAATTACTGGCTTAATTAAATAACTATACATATCTTTAATAAAAAATACAATAATACAACAATATAAACAAAAAATTTAATTGAATAATATAACTCACAGGTACAAAATACCATATAACTAAAATACAAAAGTACTACAATATAAATAAAATAGAATTGTACCCATTGAAAATCTAAGACGTTTCTACATGTTGTAACTATAAGGGTTATAACTGCAAGGTCATGTTTAAATTGTATGTGAAATTCATTAAGATAAATTCTAATAACACGAATAAAATATGATCTCCAGTTCCAACTTGTACCTATGGTAAAGTTAGGCTCATTTGCCTAACTGTTGAACAGTTAGCATTTAAAAAAATAAATCAGCAGTTGTGTTCTTACACTTATACACTCATTTCCAATTTTTTATTTTGTAAATTTTTCTATGAACTATTTTATAATAAAAAAAAAATATTTATAATAATTGCATTTCCTATATTGTATGCATCGAAATTTAATATATCTATTAAAAATAAATATTTAATAGATATATTAAATTTCCAAAAAAAATGCCTTAAAACCAATAATTTTAAAAAACATGTATTCAACAAATAACATGATTTTACTAATTCTTTTATTTAATTTTTATTAAAATTGTAAAAATAGGATAAATTATTGTAAATTTTATAAGAATTGACATTTATTTGCCGCTAAAAATTTTATTCTAAATATTAAAATGAAACTTTAAATAATATTAAAATCAAGTCAATACAAATTTGACATTAAATTTGATCAAGAAAATATAAAAGTCATAAAAAATTGTAAAAAGAAATTATATGACCACCCAGTTTGTATGCAAAATAATATTAGTTATTATATTTGACATTTATTATAAATTTAATTACAGTTTATACTTTTATTAAATATTGTTTTTTTACTTAATTTTTTTAGTTTATTTGTTAAAAAAAAATAAAAAACATTTTAAAAGTTGTTTTATTAGAAAAGAAATGATAATATTCAATATTACATTTATTTAAAATCGAAAAAATTCTAAGCGAATAGAAAAATGTTATTACAAAAATAAAGATATAAATATGATGTACAGCAACATCTTACAAAATAATCTACAATATTTTTTAAAATATGCGAATGTATGTTTAATTTTTGTCTTACAGATACTGGACAAGTTTTACCGCCTTATCGATGTAGATGGAGCAAATATTGTGTCTACAAATCAAATTATGGAATCAATATCAAATTTAACAAACTTAAGGTAACTTAAATATATTTATAAAATATTTTTTATATTTTCAATAAAAAACAACAGGATGTACCCATATAAAAATTAATTTGAAGTCAGTGATGCAAATAATCGATATCATATGTAACCAGATGAAGTATTCACTCATACATTTATTCAAATCTAAATTTTTTGAAATAAAACTGGTCATTCTAAAATGCATTATAATGAACTAATACGTGATAGCTCTTATCATCTATATTGTAACTGTATTTCCTTCATTAAATAATCGTGATATTAACATTAACTTAAGATTACAATACCTTAAATGTTTCGTCTGATAAGTTTTATTATATAGTATAAAGGCCTGGACAATCAAAGTAGCTATGATAAACAAACTGAAAGCATTTGAGATGTGAACCTAAAGACGGCGGTTAAAAATATCTTGCCCAGATCATGTATCCAATATGAAATTTCTAGAGGGAAATATAATTGCTTTTAATGGTAAAAAACGAAAATTTGGCCACATAATACGAGCAACAAAATATGAATTAGTACAGCTTATTACAAAGTTTTACTTAGGAAGCAGTGTACTGGGTTGGCGTACAATTAGGGATTTAGTTCATACAGTCACAAATAAAATGGAATATGCCAATAATGTAGCCACCTTGACATCTAGTAATGGATAGGCATCAGTAGAAAAGGAAGTTTACCTCCATAAGCTAAAACGTAATACATTTGTTTATATGTAATCAAATGGTATTTCAAGTTTCATAAAATAATAAATTTTTAATTGAATTTGTCGCTAAGACGTCAATGACATTCGTGGTGCAGGACATTTATGTATGGTGACAAAATTAGGATTGCTCTCTTTTCGAAATAGTCTTTCAAAATGTAGTTTATATGTAAAATTATGGTTTTTTTCTTAATTTTGGAAAAAGGGGATACCCTGATATCGAATTCTACTTCATATTATAATTCAAGAAAGTCTGTATATATTCGTATCCATGTTATATAATTAAAATTAATATTTGTTTCAGTATTACAAATAAAACCTTAGCTGAAAACTATATAAGGAAGTTATGACCCACCCATTTAAGTCAAAACATTCAGGGTCATAAGTTTCTAAGGGAGTTATGATCCTGTGACATCACTCATAGACTACACAACTTAATCATGAGATATTTTAATCACAAACTATACTAACCCAATTAGAAAATTATGTTTCATAATTTATTTATAAGACCAAGATTATATAAAAGGACTATCAGTCAAATTAAAAAGAGTTATCAAATATCTTCACCACATACTTTAGCCTCATTTTTTTAAATTCAATTTTCCTAATTGTAAAAACAAAACCTTTCTAACCTAATATTTTGTACATAAAATCTCTTTTTCCTACACAATTTTTTTACCTTATCAGTTTTCCTTCGTCAATTTAAAATTTACTACCGTTACACCCTATACAATTATTTTTAAATGTTTGTGGATGCAAGTAAATGAAAACAAGTGAGGGAAAAAAACCAAGGGTTTTTAAAAAGCACATTTTCAAAATTATATACGGTTTCTTATTGAGTATTTTATCATTTATTTTTATAAAAATATATATTATGATAATATTATAATTTTGTTATTTCATTAATAATTAATTATATGACTAATAGTGAAATACTTAGAATACAACCCCAATGCATTCAAGAAAACCTGTTAATAAGTGCAAAATATAATGTTGGAGCTTCAATGTTAACGTTTAATTTTGGAAAAACTTGCACTGGTGAATAAGTTACTGTTTTATAAGAACATAAAAGTTTTAATTTTGAATACCTAGTAGCCCTCAATGGGCAAGGTTCCCAAATTTTTGCTTAGCAAACTTATGATGGATCTGCTCACCCCCCTCCTGTCTTCACCCTTCCATTTTTTTCCGGTTCTAGGAAATCAATTTTGAACTCCAACAAAATTTGGAATTTTACCTAGAATATTATTATCTAACCAAAAATGGTTAAGACTAAGAAACAATTTCTTCAATTTAAAGAGACCCTTTCAAATTTAAGAAAAACCTTTAACGTATGTTGAAATATAATGCTGCAGCTGTAAATTTTGCATATTTGTAAAAAAAAATTTGAACAGCTGGTGTTAAAGTTACAGGTGGTTGAAAATAGCAAAATTTCAATTTTCGAGCCCTTATAGCTCCTAAACAGGGGGCGTGACAAAAAAATTTTGTTAACCGACTCCTATTAATTTTGGAGGACCTAACTTCTCCCAAAATATCAAGAGCCTAGGTTGCACCGTTTAGAAGATATATAGGGCCAAAAATTTTGCAAAAGTTGAGTTTAGCTTAATGGTAAATTTTAGTACCGTATGGTAACCCTTTACATTTTAGTCTTATATTTTTGTGAAGCTTATAAAACCAGCTATCTTTTGCCGTTTTCAGATTGAAAATACACTTATCAAAACTCTTGTTATAATAATTTAAAAATAGGGCTTTTTCCAACTTTGAAGGGCTGTAGCTCCGTAACGGGTGGGGCTACAGAAAAAAATTCTTCTACGAAATTAATTTTTTTAAAATATCTACCCGTGGTTAAAATTTCTTAACTCTAATTCAAACGGTGTAAAAGTTTTTGTAAACATACGGACGGACGGACGGACGGACGGACAAAGTCAAAATTAAGAAAAAACCTTTGATACTTATTGAAACTTTCGTTTTGGAGCTTTCAATTTTGTATACAAATAAAAAAAAATTTTGACCGGTATTCAAGTTATAGGTGTTTAAAAGCTAAATTTTTAGCAAAATTTCAATTTTCGACCCCTTACAGCGCCTAAAGAGGAAGCGTGACAAAAAAATTTTGTTAACTGACTCTTACTTATTTCTAACGATCTAACTTTTCCCAAAATTTCAAGTTTCTAGATTTAGCCGTTCCAAAGTTATGAGGGACCAAAAATTTTGTAAAAATTAGTTTTGAATAACGGTAAATTTTAGTACCGTATGGTAACCCTACACAATTGGCTTTTAAAAACTTGTAAAGCTTATAAAAACAGCTGTCTGTTACCGTTTTCAGGTTGGAGATATACCTTATAGAACTCTAATTATAACTGTTTAAATATGGGGCTTTTTTCGTCTTTGTGGGGCTGTAGCTCCGTAACGGGGGGGGGCTACAAAAAAATGTTTTAACATTAAATTATTTTGATTACAATACCTACCCATTCCTGATATTTTTTTGTCAATCGTAGGTAAAAAGGGACGGACGGACGGACAGAGTGAAGCTATATAGGCACATTTTTACAAAATTTTTTGAAAATGTGCTAAAAAATTGAAATGAAGTTACAAGTCAAAGATAATCTGGTACTTTATGTATATAAACATCTTTATGAATTAGAATAAAAACAACTTTAAAGAATTTATAATGTAAAAAAAATAAAAATTGATAAAATCAAAAAAAAAAACAAATTGGAAAACAAAATTAAGCGATAAAATATTCCTGTAAAAATAAACATCATATTATGTTGTAAAAATAATACATTCCATTTTTTTATATAATTTAATCGTACTTTAATCAATTGAAAAACGTACTAGAAAATTTGCAATGAAGGTGTGTGAATTGTAATTTTTTTTTTTTTTGTATGTAAAAAAATTTTAGAATATATTATTATGTATATATGTATGTATGTATGTATGTATAAGTTTATCTTTTCATACATTTCAATTTATTTCTCAATATAATCAAAATGTTATGCATTGGGTGTTCAAGTTTTAAAAGGAAATGTAAGGTTTTTTTTGTTGAATTTAATACATAGTATGAATGCAAGTGTTGTCGTTTACGTAGAATAGTATGTGTAGAATATTTTGAAAAAAACAAAAAAAACTTAAACTCTAGGAAGGGTTTTCATTTGTACCTAAATATGCAAATAGTTATGCAAGTTTGGTTAAGACGAAAGGGAACTGCAAGGAAGATAGGATAGTAGAATATAATTGGTTTTATAGCATTGCCAACAGTAAAATAGTAAATTTTTATCGAAGGACATCACATTGGATAGAAGCATGTTTTACATTCGCTAGAAGTTCTCACAATAAAAGAATTTCCATAGCCAGTTTTAAACCACTTAGGAAAAGACTTTAAGCCTTCATGGTGTTACGGTGGAATCATTTAAAAAGAGTCATTGATTTCAATTCAATATTGCAAGTGTCATTCAATACTTACGAGATATTTATAAAGAAAAGTAAATTCTCACACATCTCGACGACTACTAAGAGAAGTGAAATTAAACGTAACGCCCAATTTAGGATTTTGTCCAGGTAACTTAATCAAGTTTGGAGAGAGACCATATAGGTGAATTATACTCCATCTTAGATCGTAATTAGAAATAAATGTTTAACAGCGAAAGAGAAAACCCAAACCAAACCATATTCATTATAAAGTGTAGTAAATCTACTGCATTTCAAGTCGTAGAATCAATTAATTTCCTAAGTAAAAGTATCTCAAAATTACTTTATTCTTTTTTATATTTATAAAATAATTACATTGATAGGTATGAAGTTTAATTTCTATACTTATGTTCCAAAGTACATAACATATTAAACGTCATCTTAAAAATTTTAAACATATCTAAAGATTCTTGCTAAAAAGAAATTTAAATCTAAAAAAATGAAACAAAACATAACTAACAGATATATTAAAAAAAAAAAAAAAAAAACAAAAACATAATTTATAACGCGTGGGGTGATCATTACGAACCAATTTAATACGATTTATATAATCATCTGGAAACAATTTTACAAATAAAATAATATGCATAATATAACATTTAAGCCTATCTACTAGATTCAAAATAATATCTTTAGTACGTGTCGTTATTATCTTATTTTATTCTGTCTTTTTTTTTTATTTTTTACCTGTAATTTAAATAAAAATAAAAAAAAATTTAGTGAAGAAACGAAATCAAAAAAAATGTAAGTGGGCTAAATTTAAAACCGATGTATAACTTCACCATAATGTCATATTGGTGGATTTTTTGTTTTGTATGAAATGTCGCCATGGTGTAATTATATAGGTGACATGTAACGATCATTCATAATCAAGTTTTTCATTTTTCTTATATTATAGAATACCGTATGATCGTATTTTTAATTTAACGTTTCTTATTTTTTAATATTATGATTGGTTAGTTGTTGCCAGTTGTTACTAGATGTTGCCAGTTGATATTGTGTTGCTTTTGTTATATAAATTGCATTGCATTCAATAGAATGTCTTATACATACATGTATATTGTATATGTACAAAAGATTAGACTTTTTATTTTGAAAATTTTTTAACTATATATGCTTTTGGTGTGTAATCTTAATTTTTGTCACTCTTTTCAATATTATTTTATAGAATAGCTGATTATATTAAATTTTATTTTAATTTTTTTTTTTTTTTTTTTTTATAATAGTTTATGACTTTTTTGCATACTTCATTTTTATAAATTAACAGCTTTTCACAGATAAATCGTTACAACTCACTGGAAATCAAGATATATTTATATTATATATTTATTTTATATTTATTTTTTTTATTTTAATGTTAAATTAAAGAGAAAAATTGATATATAATAAACTGTTAAATATTATTTTGATTTTATTTTTGTAATTTATTTTTTTTATAATATTATTAAAGATTAAATTGAGGAAAATGGAATGTATATACCTGGTGAAAAGAGACACACAAAACTACAAAATATTTGAATTTAAAAAATAATATCTGAAAATTGTACTTGTATTTATATTGAAAGTATTGATAATAAATTCTATGATCATAAGTCAAGATTATTGAAGATTTATGTGAGTTTTCATTTTGTTGTTTTATTTTCAATAATTTTTTTTTTATGCAACAAATATAATTACAACAACAAAATTGAAAAGTGTCAAAATTTATAAAATAAATAGACAGTGACATTATAAGAGTATAAAATAAAATGATAAAAATTTATATGTATGCAATATGCATAATATCTATGTATGTACTTATATATGACAAGAATGAATTCTTAATAGCTAGGCATATCAAAATAAATTTATGACATCAAATTCATTTATTCATAGTTAGTTAGTAATAATAATTTTTAATCTAGAAAATTTTTATATATTTTTTTTTTACAGTTGAAATCTAATTAGAACAAAAAACGAGGAAGATTATATTTGCCCTTGTCAACTTTTAGATACCCGTGCATACCCACTAACCGTTATTTATTTCCCGTATGCTATTTTAAATATTACAAAAAAAAATATAACAAAGTACCTATATAACTTATTATTATAAGTTTTGCTTAAAAAAAAAAATTAAATTTTTAATTCATTATTGGTACCATAATTTTTGCTTAAAACAAAAAAAAACCATAAAAGTGGGTCCGGGTGATGTTCAACTTTGCCAACTAACTTGCCCAATTACTTTACCTGCCCAGTTTTAATTTTAACCTCATAGCTTTTTTAGATTCACAGTTATCGAATTGACAACTTGGCATGGCAACTGCCCGAAAATGGGGCCGTAACATTTTGAAATTCCATATAAGTGCTCGATTCATTATATAACTAATCGTGTAAAATTTTCATCCTCGTAGTATAATTAGTTTTAAAGAAATTCATTTTGGTGCAAAGAAGTTGTATTGCAGCCCCCCGAAAATGGGGCCGTAACTTTTTGAAACTTCATATAAGTGCTCGATTCATTATAAAACTAACCGTGTGTAAATTTCGTCTTCCTGGTATAATTACTTTTGAAGAAATTCATATTGGTTTAAATAAGTTGTGTGGCAGCTCCCCGAAACCTTGGTCTGGTCTTAACCAAAAAGAATAGGGAACCTCAAAAATGTCCAAAAAATGTTTTGTGTGAATTTACAAACTCTAGCTCTAATTTTTCAATTCTATCTCTTTTAATTAATTAATTTTTAATTCACGAATATATTAAACTTAAGCAAAATATGCTTCATATGATCATATTCATATAATGATCATAATGATAGATAATAATCGTCATATTCATAATGATTTTATCTATCAATATCAATAAGCCATTTACTTAAAAAAAATCCTTGTGTTCTTTTTAGCTTATCTTAAATAAACTACGCATCATTTAAATCATATGAAATCGTAACTCTAAATCGTTATCTACAAAAAAAAAAACAAAAACAACAAAACAAAACAACAAAAAAACAAAATTCATATAATATCATGTTAAATACAAGATGCATAGCAAAATTTCAAATTTTTATATGAAAATATTGGAGTTAAAAAAGTTAGTTGTTCGAGAGCTACCCGAAGTTTTGGTCCGATCTTAATATGGAACCTAGAAATTAATTGAAAAATATTTTGTGAAAATTTCAAAACTGTAGCTGTTTAAGTTTTTGAGTTATCGTGCTGAAACACAGACGGACGGACAGACACACGTAGCTAGATCGACTCATTTTTCGATTCTGAGCCGATACGTACCCTTGACACTATATCTAGCTCGTCTAGATCGATGCGTTACAAACGAAGGAGCAAATCTAATATACCCGATGTCATATATGTATGCACGGGTATAATGAGAATTAGCATTTTAAAATATTTTTAATTCACCATACCTATCAAAATAGATCAATTCAATAAAATTAAATTATAAAGCTTTTGCAAAAGACGTTTATTTTAGGAATGATTGTTATAGAAAAACTTTATCACAATAGAGAATATAAAATTATCTATTATAGAATCATGAAGTAAAATAATAATGAAACAATAATCATATCACGAACGCGTATTATAAATTAAAAATTAAAATTTAATACCAAACATTCCAAAAAAAAAAAAATAAAACGTAGATAAGAGATTATTTTAATAAAAGCACTGTTTGTCACATTATAATATAGTGAATTAAATTAGACAAATAGGTGCCACTAATGTTATCTAATCAGAGTTTAAAAATTTATTTAAATAGCTTTAACTTTTAATTTCTCTTTCTAAAGTTGTTGTGATGTACGACTTAAAAGAATATACAAAATCCATTTGCATTAACTAATAATTGTTATTCAAAACTCGAACACAATAAAGATAGAAAACTAGTACTGATTCTACTTGTTAGAAATCATAACGAATGTGTCATAAAATTTCTTGGATTTTCTGAAGTAAATGGGAAGCATAGAATCAAACTCATATAGATACGCAAGATTTTAAAAGGCGAGATTGTGCAGCATATATATTCCGCACTTTATAACAGGTTTTCTTAAGTGCATTGGGATTGTATTATAACTATTGATTTCACTATTATTCATTTGAAGAAATAACTAAATTATAATGTTATCATTTATTTTTATATATTTTGATAAAAATAAATCATAGAATACTCAATCTGAAACACTTTATAATTTTGAAAATGTGCTTTTTTAAAAAACCGTTGATTTTTTTCATAACTTGTTCATATTTTTATATTGATTACTATTAAAATGCAGCATATTGTATGATATTATTAGCTTTTGAAATTTTTATCTAATACCAGCTAATACCCGGTGCGCGTTTCTGCTAGAATCAAAGGGTTTTTAATTATTAGCATAAGAAGAAATAGTGAACACCATATATAAAAAGCAACACATATACAAAACATGATGAAAAATCTTTAAAATAGTTGTAGTGCCGCAATGGGTTAACGAAACTCGATACAAATTTTTTTGAGACTTGGTCAAAGCTTCGCAATAAAGGTTTTTTTTTTGACCAATCGTGTGATTAGAGGCCAATAAGGGTGATTAGATTATTGTTTTTTGTGGTGATTAGAGCATCATAAGATAGTTTTTGGTGATAGCTCTCCAGCGCCATCTACAAAAAAAAACCTCCAAAGCACCAAATGAACATACGTTATTAATACGACTTTAAGACGAGGATTGGGTGATTCGGTTTCATACAAACACACCAATAATTTCCTAGTATTAAAATATAGCTTGAAATTACACTTTTCAAAAAGAGTCAATGAAAAAATTGACGTTCATTTTGTTTTAAAATTTCAAAACGTGTCAATTATAAAGTTCGTATTTTTGATAATGAAAATGTATACATACATATTTGACACATACGTAGCTAAATTTGGTTAAATGATTCTAAACTCCTAAAAAGATTCAAGCAAAACCTTATTTATAAATATTTAAATATTTAGATTAAACCAATCCTTATAATTATGTATCTATAATATTTCTTTTAATTTAAATTTATATTTATATGGTCAAACTTTTATATTCCTCCTACTACAATTCACATATAATCAAAAATCATATTTTATTTTACCATTTTTAGCACATTTTCAAAAAATTTTGTAAAAATGTGCCTATATAGCTTCACTCTGTTAGGTCCTTGAGAAATTTGGCAATCTTCCCCATTGTAGGGCTAATTAGAACTTTAAAATAAAAAATTTATAGCTTTTATAAGTAAGCAGTAACTTAGTCACCAACGTATATATTTCCTTAATTAAACGTTAATATTGAAGCTTCAACATTATATTCCGATAAAATACTTAGTATGAAACACTATATTATTTTGAAAATGTGGTTTTTTAAAAACCCTTGGTTTTTTTTCATCACTTGTTAATTATTGCTAGAAAATAAATTTTTTTATATGTATCAATAAATAAATATTTTTGACCTTATGTTGTGTATATAACATATTTTTATATTATATACCCTCATTAATTCATATTATAAACTTAATAATTTGTATATAAAGAATAAAAACACCCATAATCCCATAAGTGTAGAATAATAATCTTAATATTTCATAAATTCCATTTATGTTTTCATGTTTTAATCTCATACAAAGAACTATACATAGGTGAATACTTATCATATTTCTTTATAAAATATTTTCTTTGTATTCATAAGTTTTCTGAATATTTATTGTAATAATAAATTCCAATAAAATCCCCTATAAATTCAAAACAAAAAATAAAATTCATAAATTCCAAACTAAATACAAAAGATTTTCAAAAAACAAATTAAGGAATTTATTAAGATTTTGAATAACAATTTGTCACAAAAAAAAACAACAAGAAAAATTTAGGAAAAATTATGTGGTATTTGCCATAATGGACAAAATCCCTAATAAATTCCCAATAATTTATGTGTGGAAAATCTTAAAAATAATTTTGTAGCTTTTAAATTTATATTAAAGTGTTATACAATAATGGTTATAAATTGTGTAATTTCGTGTAAAACAGTAACTTTTCATTTATTTTGACAGAATTTGTGCTTAACATCAAATTAAATGGATTAAATTATAAAAGTTGAGTTGTTTTTTAAAAATAATTTAAAGCTTAAATAAATTAATGATTAAAGTAACTTAGAAATTTGTTTTGTTTTATACTTTTTTTTTTTTTTTTTTTTATGTTATGTTCTACAATAGGTACGTGTTGGAACAGGAGGGATATATTATCTTATTATTACTGTCTTATTATTAGAATTGATCTTAATGAACTCCACATACAATTTAAACTTGCAATACTAATTTTAGCGTTGTAAAACATACAAATAAATTAGATTTTCAATAGATATCTATTTGTTATATATTGTAAAATTTTATATTTGAATTATAAGGTATTTCTGTATCTGTGAGTTATATTGTTAAACTAAATTATTTTTTTATATTTTGTATTTATTATATAAATATAAAAAACTGATAACTTTTATGCAGATAAAAAGTTTTTTTCGCTTTCCCGATTTCGAAACCGGGGCTTTCGATTGAAAATTGTGTACTCTAATGTGTTACCCAGCGATTTAAAATATAAAACTGCACTTTAATTAACTCAACAATTTAATTATATTTTAAAATAATTAGGTGAGATTTATTAGAGACTCGGTAAAAAAGTTTAAGAAAATTCAATTAGGGGCTCAAAGCAAAAAAAAAGAGTTGCAGCGATATTTTTGGTTAGTAAAAACTGAATTAGCCATAGAGCTATAGCTCGAAAAACTAAGTAAAATTTTTTCTTTAGCATACTCTGATAAGAAGTCGAAAACCTAAGGCAGCACGCACACATGGAATTTATGATAACTGGAATATATATGTGCGTTTTCTCATAAATCCATCAAATAATATCTCTCTCTGCGTGACCAACGTTATAAATTTCATATGTTTTTCCACATTTTACGCAACTACAATATCCATTACTTGAACTGTGTGGAGCTCATATCCCTCATTCGCTACATCAATTACTTGTACTTTAAATATTAACTAACTATTGTTAATTACTGTAAGTGTTGACAAATTCTCTTATAAATTACAATAAAAGTAAATGTGCAATTGGAATTATATAGTTTCAGAAATATCTGGGATATTCTGGTGTAAACACTTGAATTATGTTGAAAATATTATTAATTTTATTTTAATGCAAACAAACTTTAAATCGCCTTGTACAAGTATAATTTAACAGATGTAAATATGAAATATAAATTTTTATGTATATATATATGCGCATTATAATTCTTAAGTGGTTCATTTGTAACCTTTTTACTAATGAAATTTACCTTAAAAAAATATCAATTGAATAATGATATACCAATTCACCTATATATATATCGCTACTGTGCTTAAAGTATATCTGAACATTTGTTTCGATTTAAAGATAAATTATCTTCAGTTTGAAAATTATTTTTTCTCTTTGTCAACCACTTTGTAGATTTCTAATACCAAATCAATTTTCCATTTGTTTTTTTTTTATTGAATCTTGAACAGAACATTTTGTCGGTAATTTTATGTAACAACTGTGAAAAAAAAACCATTTCACATATATAATATGCTGAGGTGACAAAAGTCCCAAAGTTAAAAGTCCCCCAGAATGTAAAAAAAAACTAAAAGCCCAAAGGAATTATGACATCTTAAGCTAAAATATTTAAAATTCTTCTTCTTCTTCTACGGCTTTACATTCCGTTGTCGAACCTTGACCGTTTTAATCATCCTCTTCCAGTTCACTCGAACATGGGCAGCAGTTATCCAATTTTACTCTTTATGCATTAATACACCGTCTAACTTGACAGCATCAATCGATCGATTTCGCGGCTGATCTTTTTCTATCTATTTTCTTATTAAATACCTTCCGTCATTTCTGGGAATTTGGTTTTCGTTGTAAGTGAAGTGACCGGCCTATCTAAGGTGTGGTAGCTTGATGTAGCTTGATGTATATAAATTGTTTAGCTCTGCGTTGCGTCGCATTATTTAAAATTCAGTATTACCAAATTAACATTTGGCATTTCCTCTCTTTCTAAAAAATAAATTTTGTTATCAGCTTTAAAATTGCTTTTAATTTAAAATTTCGCATGGAAAAAGGAAAAAGGGACTATTTTAAACTTGTAACCAGCTTTAATAAATTTCCTACATTATCTCGAATAGAGTTAATTCTATGCATATACTTAATCCTTAAAATAATGTTGGTGTCACGTTCAGAACATACTTACAGATATTCTTTTTAAAAATAAAAATAGAATTCGACTTTTTTTGCTTTTAAATTTCGACTTTAATTCGTTCTAAAATGCAGGGAAGTGTGTGTCACTTCTCAGGAGACTTTTGGCTCACTAATCGAAGTAATATCCTCCCGGAGACTTTTTAAAGACCAATTCTTTAAATGATAAATCCCGGGGGGACTTTTGTCACTTCGCCATATAATATATGTACAAAAAAAAAAATAGAATATTTAAAAAACTCAGTGGTAAGCCGATTTAATACTTTGTTATTACATACAGATTTGGATTTTATTACATTGAAAAAATAGTAAATTTATATCAGTATGTGGTCACTGTTGTTATATTCATATTATTATTCAGAATCAAAGAAAATAAATAAACAAAAAAAAACAACATATGATTAATTCAGATACACCATAAGAGATAAGATAGTGGGTGCTTTTTTTTTGCAAAGTGGTTACCTTTATGTTTCTTGTTATTTTTTTGGGTAAAAAAAATGGTTAATGATCGTTGATATCTGTGCGAGTCGTCTCGTTATGTTTTTTATAGAATTTTATCTTGTTTATATATTAATCTGAACATGGTGAAATTTTTTTTTTAATATTATAAAAAAATATCTTAATATCTTAAAAAATAATATTCTTACGTTTTTAGAAAATATTAGTTATAAAGTATCTAAGATATAAGTATAATAACATTAAAATAAAAAAGTTCTTTAAAGAGAATATCATTTTAAGGTGAATATTATTTTAGAAATGACATAATATTAATAAATCTGAAATTTCCAATTTTTCGAAAATACTATATCTTAAGATATTTTTATTTTTACATATGATATTTTTTTTGATTGATTATTGATTGTCAAAGTATCAAATTTTTCTTAATATATATTATCTTAAATTGTTTGAGGACAAAAGTTTTAAATGTAGAGCAAGCTTTTATAGTCGCATTATTAAAATGTAAAAATTAAAGTAATTTTTAGATGTGTATTTTAAGGTTCCTTTAATTGAGTATATCATTCTAAGTTCAATACTTCCAGAACTCAAGGTAGTGAGGTAGGTAATCTCAACCTTACCATAACAATTCTGTGAAAGTATCAAGTAGTTTTTTTTTTTTTTTTTTTATAAGCGCTAACTGTTCAACTGTTAGGTTTAATAAGACTGTCTATACCATAAGTACATGTTGGAACAGGGGGTCAATTATATTCGTGTTATTAGAATTGGTCTTATTGAATTCCACATACAATTCAAACATGAAATAGTACTAGGCCTTATAACATGTAGAAACATTTTAGATTTTCAATATTTACAATTCTATTTTTTGTTTACATAGTAATATTTTATATTTGAGTTATATGGTATTATATATCTGCGAGTTATATTATTCAATTAAATTGTTTGTTAATATTGTTATATTAATGTATTTTTTATTAAAGATATATAATTATTAATTATTGATTATGCCATTAATTTGAACCCAATGGCGAATGGTAGCTGAGTCGAGTCAAAAACCATAAAAGTTTTTTCACTTTCACCAGAACTCGAACCCGGTCCTTTCTGCATGAAAGGCCGGCACTCACCCACTGTGCCACTCAGCCGTTTAGTTAGAACTAGATTGCGTTTATTTTAATCCAACCGCACTCTCGTGAACTGTGTTAATGTTTTCGGCTTTATTTCCAAAATATATCCGACTTTTGCAATATTTAAAATACTCAATATTTCCACTTTCGTTTGCTTCTTCACAACAGCTCCTGTAGGAAAAATTCCCACGAAATCCCCAGTTTGACTGCATAGTTCCTACCGACCAGTGATAATTACTACTTCCTTATGGATATCCATTCCTAAGATATTCATTGGTCACAACTTTATAGATTTAGTGAAATTGTTTAGATCGACTATTTTTCTTAAAGAGATCTATCCGATGTAGTTGAAGCTCACACTCGATTTAAGATGGATTATAGTTCTCATATTTGGATTGGCGCACAATTTTTTTAGCTTGCCTTAACAATATTCAAAAGTACGCCTTACGCCTAACACTCAATCAGACTGCCTTTGGTTCTCTTAGGACTGGTTGAAATTTTCGAGGTCTATTTTAATCTTTCAATTCATTTAATTGCAAAAAAATGATTTATTTGAAGTTCATAATATTTTTGAATAAATGGATTAGGTAGAATAAATATTTAAAATTAAACTGTAACAGTTAGTTCCTGAGCATCAGATTAAATAACTTTAATCAGAGATTTCTATACCATCAATTCGAAATATTAAGAACTCGCTAATTCCATAAAATTTCTGTGTAAGCAAATGATTAAAACAAAAAGAAAACGAGGAAGATTATAGTTGCCCTTGTCAACTTTTAGATACCCGTGCATACCCACTAACCGTTATTTATTTCCCTTATGCTATTATAAATATTACAAAAAAAATATAATTAATTAATATACAGAATTTTTAATTCATACCATAATTACCATAATTACCATAGGTACCATCATTATTGCTTAAAAACAAAAAAAACCCCTAAAAGTCCAACCTTAGATGTCCAACTTTGCCAACTAACTTGCCCGATTACTTTACCTGCCCAGTTTTAATTTTAACCTCGTAGCTTCATTAGATTCACAGTTATCGAATCGACAACTTGGCATGGCAGCTCCCCGAAAATGGGGCCGTAACATTATGAAATTCCATATAAGTGCTCGATTCATTATATAACAAATCGTGTATAATTTTCATACTCGTAGTGTAATTAGTTTTAAAGAAATGCATATTGGTGCAAAGAAGTTGTATGGCAGCCCCCGAAAATGGAGCCATGAAATTTTGAAACTTCATATAATTGCTCGATTCATTATATAACTAACAGTGTGTAATTTTCATCCTCGTAGTATAATCAGTTTCCAAGAAATTCATATTGATGCAAAGAAGTTGTATGGCAGCCCCCCTAAAATGGAGCCGTAACATTTTGAAACTTCATATAAGTGCTCGATTCATTATATAACTAACCGTGTGTAATTTTCGTCTTCCTGGTATAATTACTTTTGAAGAAATTCATATTGGTTTAAATAAGTTGTGTGGCAGCTCCCCGAAACCTTGGTCTGATCTTAACCAAAAAGAATAGGGAACCTCAAAAATGTCCAAAAAATGTTTTGTGTGAATTTCAAAACTCTAGCTCTAATTTTTCAATTCTATCTCTTTTAATTAATTTTTAATTCACGAATATATTAATCTTAAGCAAAATAAGCTTCATATGATCATATTCATATAATAATCATCATGATAGATATTAATCATCATATTCATAATCATTATATCTATCAATATCAATAAGCCATTTACTTAAAAAAAATCTTTGTGTTCTTTTTTGCTTATCTTAAATAAACTACGCATCATTTAAATAATATGAAACTCTAACTCGAAATCGTTATCTATAAAAAAAAACGAGGAAGATTATAGTTGCCCTTGTCAACTTTTAGATACCCGTGCTTACCCACTAACCGTTATTTATTTTCCACATGCTATTATAAATATTACAAAAAAAATATAAGAAAGTAAAATAGTTAAAAAAATTTAGCTTATTATCCCATAATTTTTGCTTAAAAAAAATTAAATAAAAAAAAAACAAATTAAATTTTTAATTCATTATACCATAATTTTTGCTTAAAAACAAAAAAAAAAAACTATAAAAAAAATAACCATAAAAAAAAAATAGCCCACCCCAAAAGTTGGCCCGAGCGATGTCCAACTTTGCCAACTAACTTGCCCTATTACTTTACCTGCCCAGTTTTAATTTTAACCTCGTAGCTTCATTAGATTCACAGTTATCGAATTGACAACTTTGTATGGCAGCTGCCCGAAAATGGGGTCGCAACATTTTGAAACTCCATATTAGTGCTCGATTCATTATATAACTAACAGTGTGTAATTTTCATCCTCGTAGTATACTCAGTTTCCAAGAAATTCATATTGGTGCAAAGAAGTTGTATGGCAGCCCCCCGCAAATGAAGCCGTAAAATTTTGAAACTTCATATAAGTGCTTGATTCATTATAAAACTAACCGTGTGTAATTTTCGTCTTTCTAGTATAATTACTTTGAAGAAATTTATATTGGTTTAAATAAGTTGTGTGACAGCTCCCCGAAACCTTGGTCTGGTCTTAACCAAAAAGAATAGGGAACCTTAAAAATGTCCAAAAAATGTTTTGTGTGAATTTCAAAACTCTAGCTCTAATTTTTCAATTCTATCTCTTTTAATTAATTTTTAATTCACGAATATATTAAACCTAAGCAAAGTAAGCATCATATAATCATATTGATAAAATGATTCATTCAAAATATTACACATATACATATTATATGAATATACATATATAAATTATTTATGAAGCCATTTACTTAAAAAAAATCTTTGTCTTCTTTTTTGCTTATCTTAAATAAACTACGCATCATTTAAATCATATGAAATTCTAACTCGAAATCGTACAAAAAAAAAATAAACAAAAAAACAAAAACAAACAAAATTCATATAATTTCATGTTACAAGGTGCATAGCTATATTTCAAATTTTTGTATGAAAATATTGGAGTTAAAAAAGTTAGCTGTTCGAGAGCTACCCGAAGTTTTGGTCCGATCTTAACCAAAAAAAATAGGGAACCTAGAAATTGATTGAAAAATATTTTGTGAAAATTTCAAAACTGTAGCTCTTTTAGTTTTTGAGTTATCGTGCTGACACACAGACGGACGGACGGACGGACGGACAGACACACATAGCTAGATCGACTAATTTTTCGATTCTGAGCCGATACATACCCTTGACACTATATCTAGCTCGTCTAGATCGATGCGTTACAAACGGAGGAGCAAATCTAATATACCCGATGTCATATATATATGCACGGGTATAAACAAAAACAAAAAAACAAAATTCATACAAATTCATGTTAATACAAGATGTGCAGACAAATTTCAAATTTTTATATGAAAATGTTGGAGTTAAAAAAGTTAGCTGTTCGAGAGCTACCCGAAGTTTTGGTCCGATCTTAACCAAAAAAAATAGGGAACCTAGAAATTGATTGAAAAATATTTTGTGAAAATTTCAAAACTGTAGCTCTTTTAGTTTTTGAGTTATCGTGCTGACACACAGACGGACGGAGGACGGACAGACACACATAGCTAGATCGACTCATTTTTCGATTCTGAGCCGATACGTACCCTTGGCACTATATCTAGCTCGTCTAGATCGATTCGTTACAAACGGAGGAGCAAATCTAATATACCCGATGTCATATATGTATGCACGGGTATAAAAAACAAATCAATTTTTCAAAATAGAAAACGCAAGAATCAAAATTTGTTTCCCATATATCAGTTTAAAATAAAGGAAGTGATGAAGGAAATATAATAGAATCATATGTATAGTAAATTTATCATTACATCAAGTGCTTTACAAATAATAAGATAGAAAATACTTCTTACGTAATATAAACAAGTAATGCAAAAAACCAAGGGTTGTAAAATAGCACATTTTCAATATTAAAGTGTATTGAATAGTATTTTATAATTGTGTCTTAGAACTTTTGTTAGAAAATTATTATATAACAGAAATTATAAAAAATAAGAGAGGTCTAGTACAAAATCGCGACATTTGTAATCTCCGTCTTTAACATCTCGCTTTTTTAAAATCTCGCCTTTTAGAAAATCCCTTTTTGTTATATTCTGGATAAAACTGATAACTCCGGATTTGTATCCAGCTCTAAAATCCTTAAACAAACGAAATTTTAAAGAACGAAATTAAAAATGTCGATATTTCGAACCGCTCCTAAATAAAAGACGCTTTCTTCAATACTTTTAAGAAAACCCGTTAACACGTGTTGAAATATAATATTATAGCTCTAATTTTCTTATATTTCATGAAAAAAATTTTGGCAGGCATTCAAGTTACAATTGGTTAAAGTTTAAAACTTTAAGTTTTTGACCGCTTACGGAGTGTTATTTAATTTATAAGTTTTCTTAAAAGACTCATATTTATTTTTAAAATCTAATACCTCTCAAAATTTCATGTTCCTATAAATACAAGGGGTCAAAAATTTTGTAAAAATTGAGTTTCACATAATGTACTGTGTGGCAACCCTATATATATTTGCGTACGTTTGCATATTATTTATAAAGCTTATCATTAAAAACAGGTATCGACTTTTCCAGATTGAAATATAAAAGAATTTATAGAACTTTTGTTATAACAATGTAAAAATATAGCTTTTTTGCACTTTAGGTAGTGATAGCTCCGTAACAGCCAGGGCTACAAAAACAAGCGCTTCCCTACAGTTATTTTTTTTTTTGCAATACCTAAACGTACTTATCCTGAATTCAAACGGTAGTGAAGGTTTTTTAAACAAACGGACATACTAAGTAAAATTATACATAGGCTTTATATATTTTATGTTTATATACATAAAATTTTTTTAAAAACGTGCTAAAAATGATTTACATATTTAATTCCGTTAATACATATCCTTCAAAATGGAAAAAAATTTGAAAAGTCCTTCACCACAATATTAAATTCCAATTTGCAAAATAAAAAAATATTTTAAATTTACTTTCAAGTAAATAAAAAAATACGATTACAATTATCTTGAATTTTAAATTGAATCAATTCGTACATAATACTTCCTCCTTTATTTTCGCTGATCATTGAATTTTTTTTTACCCCATAAAATAGAAAAATATTTGGAGAAATTCCTTAAAAAATTAAGCACCAAAGAACTTCTTTTTTTTTTATCTTTATTAAATTTTGAAAAAAATTTAAAACTTTGTTAAGAGTTAAAAGAATCAATACTTGAATTCATCCAATTAGAGTTAAGAATGTCATCTTATCCCCATCAAAACATAATGAAATAAAATTTCAATTTTAAAAAATTTTAATATTAAAAACGAAGGTTATTTACAAATATTTTTTATATCAATTTATATTTAATTTATTTATTATTTTATATATTTGTATAAAATTTTAAATTTTATTTTTATTTTTATAAATTTTTACAGATCAAGAAGTGGATTTGACAAGAATTCATTGGATCGTTTAGTACAGTTATTCCGTCAAACAGTTGGTAATGAAAAGGAGATAAAACGTGAAGAATTTAAAAAAATTGTTTCATCAAAAAATGTAATAAAAATAAATTTAATATAATATAATATGTACATTATATAAAATTATATTATTATATTATATAATATAAATAATATATAATATATTGCAAAAAAAAAAACATAGAAAATTTACGTGATTGAAATATTTTCTATATATTGTACAAAAATATATATCAGTGGCGTGCGAACTTTAAAAAAATAAAATGGCAATGCTGTTAAGTTTTATTTACATCAACTAAACGTTTTCAAAAATTTTTTTTATGCAGTAGCTGTTCAACTGTTATACTAATAAGCTTGCCTATATTATCGGTACATGTTGGAACAGGGGGTCATATTATATTCGTGTTATTAGAATTGATCTTAATGAATTCCACATACAATTTAAACACGAGATAGTACTACGCCTTATAACATGTAGAAACGTCTTAGATTTTCAATATTTACAATTCTATTTTTGTTCATATTTTAATATTTTGTATTTGAATTATATGGTTTTCTATATCTGGGAGTTATATTATTTAATTAAATTATTTGTTTATATTTATATATTAATGCATTTTTAATTAAAGATATATAATTATTAATTATTGATTAAGCTATTAATTTCAACCCAATGGGGAATGGTAGCTGAATCGAGTCGAAAACTAGAAAAGTGATTTCACTGGCATTCAAATACGGGTCTTTCGCATGAAAGGTCGGCACTTTAACCATTGTGCCTTCCAGACGTTTTAATGTATAAGAAATTTTAAAAATACTTAAAATTAAATCAAATAATTTCTTTTAAATTGTTACTAAGAATATGTGACTTTATTTATAATCAATAAATCTGCACCGGATTATCCGAATAATCATATGATAAGGTTCATATTACAATCCACTCATATTCTGCGAACATTGTATTAAAAATACAAGTGGCAATGCTATAAATAAAAGGAGATCTTTTCATATCCTTTTTTTAAAAGGTAAACGAGTGGTGTTTTTGTAACGTTTTTGTTACTTTGACTCATATTCTTTACGAGTCGTATCGTTTAACAAAAAACTGGTCAATGCTTCGTTCTATACAATTCTATAATTCAAGAAGAGATGTCATGAGGGGAGGGGAAGCTGAAAAGAACTGTGCAATACTACATAGATGACAAGTTAAGTCTTCTTATTAAAACGTATTTCTATATCAGGAAATTCATACGTTACTTCAGGAATTACAGAGGTAAGAAATACAAATTTATCAAATTCGAATAGTAATGACTGATAACTGAATATTTAAAATCTTATTAATGAAAAGAATATAGTGTTTCAAAATAATAAAGTGATAATGCAATAATCTACTTCAAATCATTACCATTAAAGTCTCCACCACTGATATGTATTAAATTCTACGTTAGAAAATTTTTTTTCTATAAGTGTTACTAGACAACATGTTTTAAAAATAAAATTTCATCTCAAATTAAAATAAAATTGAATTATTTTATTTTTTATTTTTATTTTTATTTTAAAGGAATTTTTTACAAATCGTGTATTTGATATTTTTGATAAGGATAATTCAGAATCAATATCTCTGGAGGAATTTATTGATGCAATGCATCAATTCTCTGGTCAATCACCAGAAGATAAAATAAAATTTTTATTTAAAGTATATGATATTGATGGTGATGGTTTAATACAACATTCTGAATTTCATGATGTTATTAGAGCATGTATGGAAGAAAATGGTATGAAATTCTCTAATGATCAGGTAATAATATTAATATTTAATATATATTTAAGTAGATGTAATTGAAAACAAAGTTAAAGACTAACTATTTAAATTTAATTTTACGATAAACCAGAGCACGCTTTATCGTAAAATTTAAAAGCAAATTTGACACTGATTTTAATTTTACGATAAGTTTTTTTTATCAATAATGAATTTACATGGAAATAATTTTGAAATATTATTTAAACTCTATATACAGATTGAAGATTTAACAACAGCAATGTTCGAAGATGCAGATCCATTTAATAGAGGTGCCATAACATATGAAGCTTTAAAAAATCAATTAGAAAAACATGGCGGTCTATTGAATAATATTAGTATAACGTAAGTATTATGAATTCTATAATTAATGAATATTTTAATAATAATAACATTTATTACATAAACTCATGTGGCATTTTATCATTAAATATTTTTAAATAATTTTATTTTTATTAATATTCTTTTACAAGAGCTATTTTTATTCTTCTAAAATCCAAATATTTCTTAACGCATGGCGGAATTTAAATTTTAAAATAAAATAAATATATTTTTATTGAATATAAAAGTGATCGTGTTTGATTTCATTACTAAATGCATCCCATCCCTAAAATATAAATTGTTATTTATTAAGTAGGAAATTGGTTTAATATTAGGTGGGATATACACGTACGATAAAAATGAGTAAAAATTTAAAATGCACGTACATTCACACAATAATGTTTTAAAATCCATATTTCGTAAGTTAACTTGAACTACATTGATTAACTTTTTCCAAAATAATTGGACAAAAGTTATTTCTTGGTCTAATTAAAAAAAAAGCAAATTCAGTTCGATCTCAATGCTTCGAATGAGGAATAGATTTTCAAAAAATAAAATTCTCAAATTTTAGAATTTTAAATTATGAATTTAGAAATATTTAAATACGTTGTGCATCTCATTGAATACTACTTATGATTTTACAACTTTTTATAATAATAATTACAAACTTATGAAAAAATTTTTACTATTCAATAAAATAATTTACTTTATTTTAAATTTAAGTCCGCAGTTCTCTTCCGACATCTTTCATTTCAGACCTCTTACATTTCAAATCATTCTCCTCTTTTATTCTCTGCATAACTTTTAATCAATCAAAAATTCTAATCAATAAAACTAACAAACTTCAGAAGCATTCAATAAGTTCATTATATTATTTTTTTTAAATTTCGCTTAATAAATTTTATAAAAATTCATTAAAATCATTATTCATTTTTGCATTTAATTTTTTCATCTCATCTTCATTAGGTGGACAATAATTTTACAAGGTAATGAAAATTTTAATAATGAAATGAAATAAAATTTAATTTATTTTTAATTAAATTCTTTATATGCAATACAATAAGCATTTATATTCGCTTTAAAAAAAATTTTTTCATCATATTCTTCATTAAATTTAAATAAATTAAATAAATTTAAAAATTTTATATGTAATAACAATTAAATAAAAAAAAAAAATAAACTATCTAAGGATTGATCGTTGGTTGGTGCCATTATCACAAGATACAAATTCACAAAAGAAGAAAAAACATAAAAAAATGCCGATGCCCCGTCAATTTTCAACAACCTACGTTAAAAATAATCCAGGTTTAGTGATTTTTGTTTCATCATATATAATTATTAATGTTGCATTATTTGTGGCACGTGCCATTGAATATCGTTGTTCAAATTGGTATACAATTATAGCTAGAGGTTGTGGTAAGTAAATTCAATGTCTATATTCAATAAAAATGTCTTAATAATGTTTGAAATTTATTTATAGGACAATGTCTAAATTTTAATTCTGCATGGGTATTAGTTTTAATGTTAAGACATTCTTTAACATTTCTTAGATCGAGAGGTTTTGGTACATATCTACCATTTGATCATAGTATTTATTTACATAAGATAACCGGAATGGTTATTTGTTTCTTCAGTTTATTACATACAATTGCACACTTATTAAATTTCAATTTGGTTATTGTTAATGATACTTCGTATCGAACAGATGTTACATGGATTGATGATCCAGAAACTGGTAAAAAGTTTTATACTATGGGTACTTGTAATTATACAGATCCATTGAATTTGAATAAATATACAGCAGCTGATTGGTTGTTTACTCCTAAACCCGGCCTGTTAGGTTTAATACCTGGCTGGGCAAATTTAACTGGATTTGCATTATTTTTTATTCTATTAATAATGTTCATATGTTCCCAGCCAAGAGTCCGTAAGAAGGGCAGTTTTGAATTATTCTATTGGACACATTTATTGTATGTACCCTTTTGGATACTTCTGATAATACATGGACCAAATTTTTGGAAATGGTTTTTATTACCGGGTGTTATATATGCAATTGAAAGAACAATGCGTTTTGTATGGATGAGATCAGAACGTGGTAATACTTATATCAGTTCTGGACTATTATTACCATCAAAAGTAACTCATCTTGTTATTAAAAAACCATTCAACTTTTCATTTCGACCCGGTGATTATGTATTTGTTAATATACCAACAATTGCCGGCTATGAATGGCATCCATTTACCATAAGTAGTGCACCAGAACAAGATGATTATATTTGGTTACATATTAGGGGAGTGGGTGAATGGACAAATCGTTTGTATCAATATTTTGAAAAGGAACAAGAACGTTTACATAATGGTGAAATACCACCACATAGTTTTCCGCAAATTAAAGATGGTAAAGTTATTAATAATGATTCGCAACATAAAGATATTTTAACAAAGAATATAGCAATATTTAATCATGCTGATAGTTTTGATAGTGCTTTAAATCGTAATAAAGCAGCTGAAAGAGCTGCAATACAATTAAACGAAGTACATGAAAACCGATTATCAAAACCGCCACGTGCAAATACTAATAACTCAGAATTTTCTAATGTTTTAACTTTAAACAATGCAGAGAGCACAAGTAAAACCCCAACATCAAGCCGTCGTTTAAGTATTGAACATTTTACAGAAAATAAAGCTATAAAAAATATTAAAGCTTCATTGCAAAGAACCTTTTCACGGAAGAAAAGTGATACTGAGGATCCAATAGATATCATTGAAACCACATCAAATGGATCGGGAACAGATGCGCCCAAACGGAAAATTACACCAGAAAGAAAAATTCAAAATATTCTTTTCAATAAAGCACCATTAGAAAAAAGTCGTTCTATGCCTGATGTTACAACGAAAGTTAAAAAAAGAGAAAGATTAATGCAGTAAGTATTTTCATAATCAATAATTATATTTAAATTACTTTAAAAATACTTTTTTTTAAAAGTTTGAGAGAATATCAAAGATCTGAATCAGAAAAAACATTTGATCAAGCTAAAATACGTAAAGCTCGTCTACAGACACTTGGTTTAGCCTATTTAAGTCCACAAAATAAATCTTTAGCGCAAAGTTTCCGTTACATGAGAAATAAACCAACGATAATTGCTTTTAAAACACCAAGTCTTGAAAAATGTGAACAACGTCCATCATCTGAATCGATGAGTAAGTGTAAAAGAAAATCTTATTTTTGTATTTATTTTATTTCCAAATTGTTTGTTTTAAAAACTTTTTATTTATTGGTGAAATTTTTTAAAAAACAAAAAACCTAAAGTTTTTCAACCGTGAAAACAAAGTTACTGCTACCCCTTTTTGGTTTTATTGATTCAAAAATAAAAGAAATAAATTATTTGTTTCAGTTGTTTCACCCGGACTTTATACACAAAAAGAAGCAGAAGAAGGAAAAATTTTCAGAAATATACCATCAGGTAAGTTTTTGATTTATAGCAGAGAAAAGAAAAGGTACACATTATACCCTCCTTCCTCCCTAATAAAACTAACCATGACTACATCGACAAATATAACATTAACAAAAGATTGACTTACATTATGAAATTAAGGGTCAAATGTTCACGGGGCTTAAAGAAATTTTAATTATATTATAATAGAAAATTTTTTTCCGCAAGCTCCGTTGGAGAGCTTAGGGCTTCAACATCAAAGTTTCCAATCTTCTCTGCAGCCTAGCATAGAAAATCGCATCGCATAAATTCACATTTCAAATATTTCAAATTATTTGAATTGTGACGCGCATACCAAATGATACTTTACGCCATATTTTAATTCGATTTTTTAGATGGCTTGCTACGAAATTTTTAAATAGTTAGGCACCTGTTTAATGCTTCTAAATCTTTAATGATTAGGCACCTGTTTAAATCTTCTATAATATTTCAGGACAAATTACTTGTATTTATTTCCTTTAGAACATAACGCTTCTATATCATTCTGAGGCTACCTCTTGTTTTACTAGTAGAAGCTCCTTCTGGTTTCGAAAATAGTTATGGCAATATCATATTTTTTCAGTTTGTGGTGTATCCACTTCCACCTTGTTTTGGTTATTCGTTTTGCAAGAGAAGATTCTTGATTTGCTAAGCCCAATAGATTTGGTTACTAATCCTAATTACTATTTCCTAAATTACTTATTTTTAATTTATCCAACTTTGACGACATTTCTGTAAAGCTTTAAAATATTTTTTTTTAACGATTGTTAAAAGAAATTTGGAAAATTTGGAGAGAAAAATACTCTAATTTTGACTGAGAACTTTAAAGCAATAAAAGTAGATTAAATTTTTATATTAAAATCGTTATAGTCAGCAATATTGACATATTAAACCGACACAAGAATGTCGTCAACGTTAGATCGCCATCATCTTCAACTCAAAATTGGTTTTTTTAAACTTATACCTATACGTAAATGTTTAAAAGAAATTTGTGAACTCCCAAAAAGTAACTAAAGAAAAGTTAAAAAAAAAAATAAATTTTAAAAGTTTGCTGGATTCTCTACACTAGGCTACACTTTAAATCCATTTAAACTGACAGCAACAGGCAATTAGATTTGTTTTTCTCGTTCAATTTTTATACCCGTATGACTATAGGTCAAAGCGTATACTAAACTTTCCAATACGTTTATGACGCAGAGAAGAAGGTGGGTAGATAAAGACTCAAAGGTTTGAATCGGATCATAATCGAAAAATAAATCGGTCTAGCTATGAATGTCTGTCCGTCCGTCCGCACGAAAAATAAACGATCTAGTGTCATTGAAATCCAGCCAATTTGCTCCACGAGCTCGAGTTGTTGCCATACTATTTCTTTTTTTATATCAGCATTTATATCTCTTTACCTAATAAAGCAGGATGTCTGAAAATTTGTCAATAGTAGTAAATTTTAATATGACCAACGTCTGAATAAAATCGGTATAGTGAAAAAGATTGAAACAGCTGCCTTTCAATTCAACTTATATTTTCCTTTGTTTTTAAATGAAATTCTAAAAATTTTGCCAACAATAATTAGCATTATATCATCCAATGTCTATATTCTGGTCATACAGGTATCCTAGAGTTGACACAGTCTATAACTCTACTACACTCTTCCTTGTTTTTTAAATATTTTTTGATTTTAAAAACTTTTTAATCCTTTATTTAAGTTGTTTTGTTTTGTATCTATTTTTGGCTTTTTAAAAAACAGAAACTTTATCGTCGTCATCATTATCACCATCATCAGCAGCTGGTGGCCAACATCAAACAACACATATGCGAGGTATTAATTATCCTGTTGGAAAACCACTTGAGGTTCGTATCAAAAAAACATTTTTATTTTTATTTGAATAAATTTTATTATTATTGGGATTTAAATATATATGTATCGTATATATTTATATTTTTATATATATATCTGCAGTTGAAAAAATTTTAAAATGAAATGACAAAACCAAAAATTGTCGGAAAAACTATAGATAATTTGTTAATTTTAAAGCAGTAAAAGTTTTTCCATATAAAAACAAAAAACAAATATTACATACAAATAAAAGTTTTATTATTATCCTTGTATATCCTGTACTATTATTATATTTGCGCCAGTACAATAAAGTTAGTCCTTTTACAATACATCTATTCAAACAAAATATACTTTTCATATACAAATATATGCATTAGTTTAAAATGGCTTTTCTAAAATAATTTTCCGACATGAAAACTTTTTACAATTTTTAGAATAGTTTAAAAAAATTTTGAAAAAAGTGCCGTCAATGTGTCAGTCTGTGTGTTTACAAAAATTTATACACTGTTCAAAATAAATCAATGTATTTTTGACGGAGGGAATTAAGTATCGGAACTTAAATAAATTTGGAGTAACTTGGAGTAATTTTTTCTGAATTCCCATTCGTTACGAAACTTCAACCCCTCAAAGTTCGGCAAAATCGTATAACTAAATTGTAAAACACAAGTTCTATAAGATAATAACATACAGCATTTACCGTTATACAAAACTCAATTTTTTTTATTTCTTATATCTTCCAAACTGCTTAAACTGAAAACATAAATTGAAAATAAGTTATGTCAGAAAAGTCTTTAAAATCAGTATATTTTGTATTGGATCATTTAAGAAAATAATTTTTTAATATTTAAGAGCAGAAAGGAGTCAAAAACTGTTTCTAAAGACTTGTAATTTGAAAAAAAATTTAATTTCATGGAATAATTGCAGCCTCACCCGTTACGGAACTTCGGAACTTCAAAAAAAACATATATACATACATGTTTAAATTGTACAATAACACAAGGTATATCTTCAATTTGGATCCAAAATGAGAGTTGCTTTTATTTGCTTTATAAATACACATAAAATAAAAATCTATATAAAGTGTTGCCATATGGCATTTTAACTTACAATTTTGCGAAACTGTATTAGTGAAAAATTTTGACCCACTTATATCTTCCAAACATTTCCAGATAGGAACATCAATTTAGATTTTTGGAAGTAAGTCAGATAAGCCTTTGGGATCAGTTATATTTCGTTTCAATTCATTTAAGAAAATACTTTTTTTGTTTACAAGTTGTAAGACGTCAAAAACTGTTTGAACACTTGTAACTCTATTTGTACCTGTCAAAATACTTTTGTTGTAATATCATTATATTTTAACATGACGTGTTTTAACGTGTCTTAATATCATATGATTTAAATTAACAATTGAATTAAAGTGCATCCAGAAAATTGAAGAAAGTGTCTCTTGAATTTTTACATTCTTGCTTATTCAATAAAATTCCAAAAAAGGTTCCATAAGCTTATTATGGAAGATTGTTTGATTTTGGAAATGTGCCATATTAAAAACCATTGATTTTTTCATTACTTGTCTTTCCTTTGTTTGAAAAACCAAAAAATGTTTTTATGACAAAAACTCAAATATGAAGACAAAAACAGAAAAGAATAGTAAGAGACAGAGACAGATAATTTTTTAAATAGTTTTTAAATGAGAAAAACTTTTTTTTTTTTTTGAATATCCAATAGTTAATTTAAAAGTTTTGAAAATTAATTATCTTTTACCAGCTAATATAAAAAAACAATTAAAAAAGTTTTTATTACATATATTTTTTTTTAAGTTGGAAATTACCACAATTTTCATATTATGTAAAGTACAATTAAATTAATATTATAAAAGGATTGTAAGAAAACAATTCAGAATAATAATTATATTGTAAAATTTCTTTGATATCTTAAACATTTGTTGGTTTTTTTCTACTCAATCCCTGTTCTTAATTGAAATTACAAGTTTTGTTTAATTTTCTTTATTCATTAGGACTAGAGAGTAGGACTTCCACAAAGCTTTTCCTTCTAATTTTATTTTGGGCTAGCTGTTTAATTTCATCCCAACTCTTGTAATTGTTTTACATTAATTTTGACTCGTCTGCGTCATGTTTCCTCAGACTGTCTATACTTCTTATCTTGACAGTTATTGGTTCTTTCCTAGTAACTTCCCACAGCCCTGTGTTTCAAATTCTGGTAGCGTATTTTTTCTTTACCATCGAATATTCTTAATATTACGGCTTTGCAGTGCGTGAATGCTTCCATTCACGCCGAAACCTTCCGAACGCCATTTTTGCCAATTTCAGTCTATTGTCTATATATTTTTCGGCGCCTCCATAAGTACTCATTATGCTTCCTAGGTACCTGAATTCGGAGACATCCTTTTTAATAACGTTTTTTATAATGAAGGGGGTATTACACCTAGTGTTGATTGCTATAGACGCTTTGTATTCCTTATGTTCAAATCAACTTCTAAGACTTATGCTTTTATGTTTTTTGCTTTTTTTCTGTATGTTATTTTGTGTATAGACAAGTAAAACGAGAGCATCCGCAAATCCTAGATCTTCCAATCTGTTTTTTAGAGTCCACTTAACCCCTCTGAATGTGGTTGTTTCTCTCCTTTTCATGTCATCCAGTACTATGTTGAATAGGAGGCGGAAAAGTGGAACCAAAATTTAGAAACAATTTAAGGCAATTTTCCTCAATTATAAACTCACTACAAATAATTTCATAACCAAATATAATTTAGTCTAACATATAACTTTGTTTCGAAAATTATTTTAACAATCACCCAACACATTTTTCTGAAAATAGTTTAATTAAAATCATTTCTGAAAACCACGTAAACCAACAACTGTTATTTACAAAATTTAACCATATATACTGACCAATTTTTTACTTATTTTTTCTTAGTTGAAAAATTCCTTTGAATTTCTTTTAAATACAAACAACGTTGTTTTTTACTCATTTATTTCTCTGTGAATTTCCACCAGAATTAAATATCGCCCGAAACATAAATGAAATTATGCGAAATGAAACTCTTTCTATAACTTCAAATTGTGAACCGTATAATTCTGACTCAAATTCGCAGAGCCAACAATGCATTATATCACTCCTATACATAACAGTTAAATAACAGTTTAGTTCATATGATTTTTAATTTTTTAATGCACACTGTTTAAATAATGTAAAGAAATAGTCCTTACATCTTTAGCAAAGGAATTTTGTAACCAATTAGAGTTAATAGCAAAGATCTATGAGAATTAACAACTGAAATACCCCTTTAAAAACAAATGACCAGAAGAGAGCGAAATGGATTCGGCACATAATCAAAAAAGATGAAAATACCGTAGCTATAGTCTAACTATGTTGGAGTCCACGAGCAGGTTCTGGAGGTTCGAATAATTTAAAACTTTGTAAAAAAAAAACACCGAAAATATCAAAATCCCGAATGATTTAAAATCTTGAAAAAAAAATCTCGAATTACGAAACCCTATTCAGGTTGGGTACGAAGTTCCAAAAACTTCCACTTAAATATATACATATACATACATATATAGTAAAAGGCAAATATAAATACTCTGGTAAAAGCAGCATTTCTGATTTTGTATTTAACTCTGAAGTCCTTCCTAACTTTTTTTGCGCTGATTATTGATTTTCAGGATTTTTGTTTTTCAGTACCTATTTTGTTTTCGGATTTATTTTTCAGAATTTAAATTCGGAATTTTTTCTATTCGGGATATTTTCAAAAGTATCACGTTCCCGATCAAAAATTTTAAAGGAAAACTACTTTAACAAATATGATGTAATTTCTTTGGAGCTTTATTTTATACTGTTTAAAAAATTTGTTCATTTTTTCCCGCCAATTTTTATGAATTTTAAGTTAATTTTTCAAATAAATTATTATCAAAAAATAAGTTTTTCCGGCGTAAGTTCATATTTGTATCAGGCGACACTTCATTCTGACTTGAGTTAATAGAGTTTCCATACATAATATATTAAATTAAAGATACAGGAAATATTTTGTTTAACTAAAAATATATATTCTGAAACTATAAAAAAACCACATTATAAATTAAATGATTATTATATGTGTACAAATGTATATATACTCGTATATATATAAAACTTGTAAAACACACTTTTCCTTTCAAAATTTATTTTTATTGAAAAATAAAAAATTTTAATACATAAGTACAAAATTATGTTGTCCTTTACAAAATATTTGGATCAATCGGTCCGGAAAATTTCTAATGAACAGAAAACTAATTTCCTATCTTAACATATTTAATACCCTTTAACATATAAAACAATTACAAAATAAAGTAAATATAACTAACATACATATAAAACAATTATTTCAAAATTTTTTAATTTATCTTTAAAATGCTTATTAAAAAAAAAACAAAAAAAAAATTAAATAAAATAAAAAAACTAAAACAAAAAATATAATAATAATAATAAATGTATAATAATAACATTTACAAGTTAATAAAATTAAATTAAGGAATTGTGGTACAATATACATATTCATAAGCTTTTAATGTTACAAATATATAACATGTATGTTTAATGTACAAATTAAAGAGAATATCTACAAAAAAATAACATTTTTTATATACTAGTATAAATAAGGGTGATCTGAATTGAGGCCCTACGAAATAAAGCCCCCGGAGTATCATGAGATCCGTTTAATGAGAAAGAATGCCCTGGGTTTTATTTCTCATTTTAGTTGAGAAATAAAGCCCCGGTGTTTTATTTCTCTTTTGAGTTGACTACGACTTCTGTGAGAAATAAAGGCCCGGTGTTGTTTCTCTTTTAATTGAATCTTTCGAATTCTCATTAAAAATGTAATAAAACCAATTTTTGTAATATTCAAACCTTAAAAATATTTAAAAATATAAACTTATATATAAGTTAAATATTAGATGTAAAACAATATGTATTTAATATTTATATATTTGTCTATGCGAAATTCTATATCAGGAAGCATATATTTGAGTTGGTTAAAAAGTCAAAGTTAACCCTTTTTCCAGAGTATTAATGTATGCAAGACTTTGGTTACAAACTCAGGTTTATATATTTAGTTTGTAGTATAAATATAGTTCATATGTAAAATTACTACCTGTTTTTTAATTTTGGAAAAAGGTAATACCCCTGATTCCGATTTCAACTCCAAAATTTGTGCTACTTATTTTTGATATTATAATTCAAGAAAGTCTATATTTATTTATTTTTATTTATTTATTTATTATACTGCTTAACACAAACAGTTTACAAAAAATCATACAAATAACAATTAAAATTATACAATTAAAATCAATATAAAAAATTACATATTTGACTAATTATAAATATGTTCAAACTAAAATTAAAATTAAAAGTTAAAAATTATAAACTTTACATTACTACAAGAAAAACATAACAAAAATAATCCTAATAATAGCGATTGTATAATTTTTGTTTTTGAGAGTGTTTTGAAAGTGTAAAGTCAATATAATGTTTATGTTTATTACCTATAATAAGCATTCTATTAATAGGTTCGAATTTGCCATAGTTAGTCCTATGATTATTAGTTTTAAATAAATTGCAAGAGCGAAGGCGTTGAAGATTTCTAATAATAATTTTACTAGAAATTAAATTAGATTTAACGTTACCCTTGACAATTTCTGTAATAAAAATTACATCAGAAACTTCACGTCGAAAATTTAAAGTACACAAATCAATTAATTTTAGCCTTTGTTCATATGGTGGTAAAATAATGGGATTCGACCATGGCAAATGGCGTAAGGCAAATCTAAGAAAATTTTTTTGTATTGCCTCAATCCTATCAATGTGTACCATATAAAACGGAGACCAAACTTGACTAGCATATTCCAAGTTTGGTCTTACAAGACAAGTGTACAACGATTTAAGTACATAAGGATCTGAAAATTCCTTTGCAGAACGTTTAACAAATCCCAATAGTGAATTAGCTTTATTTATAATATTATTATAATGGATTTTAAAGCTAAGTTGGGAATCGAAGTACACCCCTAAGTCCTTTATTGAGGTAACTTTAGGTAAACTAATACCATCTAAGTTATAATTGAAACAAATAGGACTAGATCGGCGTGTATAAGATATCAGTGCGCATTTATTTACATTAAGTAGTAAACAGTTATTAACGCACCAATTGTTAAAATTTTGAAGATCATTCTGCATAAGGATGGCGTC
This sequence comes from Dolichopus griseipennis, assembly GCA_963082915.1. Classification (NCBI taxonomy): domain Eukaryota; kingdom Metazoa; phylum Arthropoda; class Insecta; order Diptera; family Dolichopodidae; genus Dolichopus; species Dolichopus griseipennis. The sequence goes on along the minus strand of OY720442.1, from coordinate 94,342,477 downwards.
ATTATAAGATGTAATCTTTTTAAAAAGTTTCATATCATCAGCGTAAACTTGAAGCTCGCAATTAGAAATTAAAGAAGAAACATCATTTACAGATAAGATAAAAAGTAGAGGGCCAAGGTGACTACCTTGTGGAACTCCCGAATTTGCCACGAAAGGTTCTGAAATCACATTTTTAAATATAACACTATAGGAGCGATCACATAAATAAGAATGTATCCACTTAAGGAAAAATAGTGGAAAACCATATTTTTCAAGTTTTAGTAAAATAATATTATGTGGCAATAGATCAAATGCTTTACTAAAATCAGTATAGACAACATCTGTTTGAAATCCTTCTTCCATGTTATTAAGAAGAAGAGATGTGGTTTCAACTAGATTAGTCACCGTAGATTTTTGTTTTACAAAGCCATGTTGGTTATCTATTAAAAGATTCCTACAATGATTATAAATTGAATCCGTTATAATTAATTCAAATAATTTAGGAATTGAAGATAATTTAGCTATTGGGCGATAGTTAGTGATTTCATTTTTTTATTTTTAGCATTCTTTTTGTGAATTGGCCTGATATAAGAAATTTTCCAAATAGGAGGAAAATATCCGGAATTTAATGAATTTTTAAAGAGTAATGTTAAAGGCGTAGTGAGAATGTTAGAACACTTGCTCAAAATTATTTCTGGTATACCATCTGGTCCAGGAAAAGTATTATCACCCAGTTTATTTAGATAGCTGGAAACTATTTGTTCATTAATATTAATGTCAGTAAGAGAAGTTTTTTGATATGTATTCATATAGGAGAAATAATTTTCATTTGGCCTAAAAGAAGACTCACTATATGAAGTGCTAAAAAACTCACGAAAATATTTTGAAATAGTTGAAGGATCATTACTAGAAAGAGAATTGAAATTCATAAATGTTGGGTAATCATCACATTTACGTTTAGAGTTTAAGAATTTCCAAAATTTTTTCGGATCAGACTTTAATTTAGTTGCCATTAAGTTAATGTAACTATTATAAAGTATTTCAGAAGAAGTTTTAAAATTCTCAAACAATATGACAAAATTATTAAATTCATTAATATCTTTTGTTTTTAAATATTTACGCCAGGCTTTGTTTTTCTTATTTCTGAGAGATCTAAGCTCCTTTGTGAACCATGGTGGGCCAGAGTTAGAACATCTGTTTTTTGAAATAGGAACAAATTGTGTAAAACCTTCGAACATTATTTCATAAAACCTAATTGTCATTTGATTAAGGTCTATATTATTAAATATAGACGTGAAGTCATAGGTGTTTAAGAAATTTACTAGTCCGGGAAAGTTGGTTTTATTGAAATTAAATCTATAAGAATCTGCTGCTTCATGATTTATGGAATTAGTCAAACAATAAGTAAAATTTATTGAAGGGTGATAGGGGTCCAACGCAACAAGCGGTGACACCGATTCACAGAAAATAATATTATTCCAATCAGAAGTAAATATTAGATCCAATTGTTTATCTTTAAAATTGCGGCAGTGGGAAACCTGTTGTAAATCGTTGGTATTTAAACCATCAATAAATTGAGAATCGGGTTCATTCATTGAAGAATCAGCAATCAAAAAAGATTCTTAATAGATATTGGTACCCGTCAAAACTGGGCTTTATTTCCCATATTCTGGACTCTTTATTTTTCAATTACTATTAGGAATAAAATCTCAAGGCGTTATTTCTCATTAAATGGGAAATAACATCCCGCAGGCTTTATTTCGCAGGGCCTTAATTCAGGTCACCGTAAATCAATATTTCAGTTCTATAGAATAATATGTATATATACATATTATTTTATTTTATTAAATATTAATAATGGTTTACATAAGAAAATGTACTTTTCTTTTCACACAATACTTGTTCAATAATTTTCATAGAAAACATTTTTCATTTATTGAAAATTATAAAAAATTTTTTATATATATAAGAATCTTGAAATTTTAATATTTTATAAGTGTGCAGGAAATTAAGTTGGGACTTAAATGACATTTCAATATTTTTTTTTAGTTTTCATATAATTTTGTGTTTAACTCTAGACTCTACTTTTCAAAACTGTATTCCCAATTTCATTTCCCAATATTTTGGAAATTTTTTTTTGAATGATAAAAAATAATTCTTCCTGATAAGTACCTATTATAAATTCTTTGAAAAAATTTGCATATTTATGTCATGTTTCCTGACATTACATGAAAAAGTGTCAAATTTTTTAATATTCAATCTTTAATCTCTCAAACTTTAGCTTTGATTTGCAGTACTTTTTATTTTAATGGCTTTGGTTTGGGAATACAGCTTTGTAATTTACTGTAAATGTATTCTTTTATATGACTTTTAATACGAAAGTTAACAGCGGATGACAACATACTTCAAGTTCTTATCGACAGAGGTTCTCAAATAATTATTATTATAATTATCACTCAATAATTCCATCAAATCAATTACGATTATTATCACTCGATTTTTACTATTTCCGTTTAAATTAAAATTTTAAAGATCAGTCTTAAGAAACAAGTAATAAAAGACATTGTATCATATTGATTTAAATTTAATTTTTAAATGATTTTTTACACTATATATGTTTTGAGACATATGTCGTCCTTTAAGGACGAAAAGGACATTTGAAAATATCCTTGTTGTTTTACTGGTTTTGCATAATTAACCGTTTTATCTATAAATGTATGTTAATTATATAAATACTTGGTCTTCTTAGTTTCTAACAAATTATTTGAATCTTTATTTGATAAAGATAAATGTTGCCGTTGATAATTTAGAAAAAGATAAGTTGAAAATTTTTGAAAAAAAATATTTATTTAAAATATTTTTAAAAAAAGTATGTAAAAGGAGACGTTTCAAATTACCGTTAACATATACTAATATTGCTTTACTGGGGATTCCGTTATCTTCAGAATCCATAAAAAATAATAAAGTTATACAGAACTCATGTACATTTATTTATTAAAATTTTATTTCCGATATTGGGAATGGTTTAGGACATTATACTTAATTTTTCATCAAATTCTTGTATTTTAAATTTTAACTCTTGATTAAGCTTATTTTTAAATGAATAAATCTCAAACAACACAGTTACAACCAGCTAACGGTTGAATGGCATAATGAGTTAGACTACCCCGAACTTTTGACTTCGTTTTTGTTTATATATTTATATTAAATAAAAAATACATTAATATAAACATATAAACAAATAATTTAATTGAATAACTCACCATAAAAATAAAATACAAAATATTACAAATTAAATAAAAATAAAATTGTATCTATTTAAAATCTAAAACGTTTCTACATGTTATAAGGCCTAGTACTATCTCATGTTTAAACTGTATGTGGAATTCATTAAGATCAATTCTAATAATAAGAATAATATGTACCTTCTGTTCTAACATGTACTTATGGTGTAGACAGGCTCATTAGCCTAAAAATTGAACAGTTAGCTTTTAAAAAAAAAAAAACTTACAGTCAACTCTGACCGATGGCTTAATGGTTAATACATCGGTCTCTTAAGTGAAGGATATCAGTTTCAGACCTCTGTCAGATCATATCTAAAAAAAATCTATAATTTATTATATATATCATAATAGTTCATATGATAATATGTATACTGACCCCCTAAAAATAAAGCTTACCATAGACGTAAATAAAATAAAACACAAATTAATATAAATACAAAACACTCAAGATTTACTAAAACTAACAATATATTGGAAATAAAATTAACAAAGAATTATGGTTACAAAAGAAAAAAAAACTTTATTTACTAATACATAGACATTATTAATAATTTCATACATTTTCTTTTTTATTTATTTAAAGGCAAGAAAATCATGGGGAAACAAAATTTTATCATCATTTAGATCAAAACGGAGACGGGTTCAAACAAATAAAGATGACTTAATTGTTGTAGATGTAGAAAATGTTAATTATATACTACTTGATCGAAAAGTCAAGGTTCATAAAATACAAAATATACAATACATTAAACATTATACACACAAAATTTATGTTTAATTAATTTAATTTAAATACAATTTTTAAAATACAGTTTATTAATTTTAACACAATACTAAAATTGATAGTTTAAAAAAAATCAAACAATTTAATAACAAGGGAAGTATGAGAAGAGCCTTACTTGTTAGAGCAGATTTTTAATCTGTTTATACCCGGGCATACAAATAGGGATCGGGTATATTAAAATTGCTCCTGTTCAAATTAATGGCATAATCAATATTTAATAATTATATATCTTTAATAAAAAATACTTTAATATAACAATATAAACAAATGCAAAATATATACAAATAATTTAATTGAGTAATATAACTCGCAAATATAGAATACCATATAACTCAAATACA